>QUSF01000034.1:5542326-5587326 GCA_003676055.1 Chloebia gouldiae | reverse complement strand
AAACTTGGCCTGTATCGCTATGATTTGCTGTTCTGAAGACTTGATTATTGAGATGCTAATAAATGAGAATTAATTGTATTCTGACAGTCAGAGATAGTACTTTTAAGTCTACAGGTTGATTAATTTTATACCAGGGAAATAAGAGGTCAGCTTGCAAGAGATGGGTAACAAACATTCTGTACCACTCCAATGAGTTCCATGTATCTGAATTCTCTCTGAAATTCTCAATAAATGATATCTGCACATTTAAGCAAAGAATTAACTGTTAAATGTGGATACTAACACTGGATATGAAGAAAAGCATTTCTAGTTGCTTAAATCCTACTGCGAAAACAAGCAAAACATTTTCTAAAATACAGACTGCCCATTGTGCTGCATTGACAGCATGCAAGCGAATTTAATATGGTTCCTGCCTTTGCCTGCAAGATGGGAAGCAAATTCTTATTGCTTCATTTATTTGGCTTTTTGTCCTCTGTATTCAGCTGTCTAAACAGCAATTACAAATGCAGAGAGTGTCGAGGCTTCTTGCCCTTTAGGCAGGAGAAGGACTGACTTGGGCAGTGCTTCTCATCCCCAAGGCAGAGATATGTCTCACTGTGGTGACTTTTGTGATGTACAGCCCTGGTACCTGAGCTCCTCCTGCCCCAGAGCAGGAGCACAGTGGGCAGCCCTTCCCCACTCAGGACGTGGTGTTTTGGACAGCTCGTTGTCCTTCACATTGGGCAGAGAAGGTTCAGCTTTTCTTTGCTGGTGGAGGATCAGGTTACAGCATCTGGTGCTGCTGCTCACTCAGGGTGTGTTGCTTTCCCCTCTCTGTTCCTACAGGGGCATCTAAATCATGGTTTATGCTACTCCTGTCATCTGAAAAACCTTGTGGATTACTCAAAGACAAAAATATAACTTCCTGGAGGTTTATAATGTATATACTGCATATTTTGCTATGAAGAATGTTAGTCACTCACCTGTGGTTCTGTCTGGCTATTGCTATCCCGAGTTTCATCCCATCAGTGCCTCTGCCTGTTTTACAGAAGGATCATTCAGTTAACAGAATCCATAGTGATCCTTTCCCCCATGTGCACTCGTCTGGGCATACAAAACAAACAGGAGGGAACTCAGGCAGTTTCTGATGCCTGGATAAATTGGGGACAAACTCAGACAGAGTGAAGGAACAAACAGCCCAGAGGATTTATGGGCACAGGCTTTGCTTGTGCTGTGCTTGGAATGAGCTGTTGTGCTGGTTAGAGGTGGCAGAGGTGTCCCCAGGGTCCAGGACAGTTCATTGTCCATTCCAGAGAGGTGCTGTCAGCAGTGCCATCCTGAAACAGGTAATTCATGTCCATAAATCCCCAGATGTTCAGCTCTGGGGAGCATTTCTCTCCTTTCTGTGACCCAGCATTAAATAGCAGCCTTCCTCATGTGTCGCCTCTCGCTTTTATTAGTAGTTACTTAATTAAACTCTTATTTTTGAGTTTCTTGTTGTCATTGTGGCCAGTCTCATAGCGATATCTTCTGTGACATGAAACCATGTTAAAACTCACATACATAAAATATGTGCTGCTCCAATACTGTTTTGACAATCAAAAGAACATTGGAATACAGAGAACAGTCGATATTATTGGTTTCTTTAAAAATATCTAGTAATGATCCAAATCCATTTTCACAATTTTCATTAAACATTAGAAAGTAAAGCAGTTTCAATTTCCATTGTAAAAGTTTATTAGAACTTCTCCTAATTTTGAGAAAATAAAGGAGTGCCTTGGTGAAAAGGATTAAAGCAGCAGTGTTATACTTCCATGGTTTTTAAAGACACTGTTGAGGAGAAAAAGTGCTACTCTTGTGATCACTTGTAGGTCTTGATCTTCTGCTCACTGGAGTCAAGAGGAATGTTTCCACTGATTATAATAGTGTTACAGTGGGCAAATATGGCTGGTTATGGGAGAATAGTTGAATTTCAGAGAGGGAAGTTTCAACTGACATTGTTTCAGGAATTTCCCTTTTAATCAATGCAACTTTTTTCCCCCCAGCCATCTCTTCACAGCTTATGTATGAGGAGAAACACTTCTGTAAATGAGATTAGAAAACAGAGCAGCTTTGAGTGGATTCAAGGCTCACATATTAAAAGCAACCTCACTTTACAGCATAAACTATTTTAGACTTGAAACATTGGTGTGTTGTTTCTACATTTAAATGTAGGTTATGATGCTAGATTTATCTCCTCACTCATCTTCAATTTGTCACACATAGAGTGATCCTAAGAGATGCAGAAATATTTTTATATAAAGTTCAGAACATGATAGGTGTCTAAAGACACTTGTTTCTTCATCTTTACTGCTATATGCTTCAGTGCAATATATTGGTGTCTAAATATTTGACTTTCATCATCTTTACTGTTAAAAAAAATCATGTTACAGCAATAAATTGTTGGCTAAGCCCATACTTATGTATATAATTGAATCAGGTCCACCCTGGCTTGGCTTTTGAAGTAGTGCCAGTGTTTTCCATGGGACTTGTGGAAGGCCGGGCATTATGTGATGTGAACAACACCCAGGGAAAATATTAATGTATTAACTGCATCAAATGGCTAAATTCACATTTTCAAATAAACCTGAACACACTTCATTTAATCTATAAGGTTATTAAAATTATATTTTACAATTTTGTGCTTAGCTTTTAAAAATCTGAAATGCTTCACATCAGTGTTAATGCATTAAGACCACAGAGTTCTTGGAATCCCATGTGAGAGATAGACAATATTTTCCTGCTCTAAAAAGCTGCCAGTTCTGAACCTGCAAACATTCAGACATTCGCTTTTCTTGTAGATCTTTACTGGAAGTAAAGCATGTAAATAACATCAGGGTTTTACCTACAAGCTTGGGGCCTTAGTTTGTATTTCTCTATTTAGAAGAGTGACATTAAGTGTACATGAGATATAATTTTACCAGAATGTATTGCATGGTTATATTAACTCCTGGGTGAGATTTAGGTTGTGACCTCCCAGCAGGCCCAGGTGTGTTACCTGTAATCTTTCACATGCACACAGTCTGTCATAGACAGAACTCCCCTTTTCAGATCAGTCGTGTTTTAGGTCTCACAATTGATATATCAGTCACAGCATAAAATGCAATCCTTCCTGTAGACCAACTGTTTACCAGAGTATAACACAAACTCTCCTCCTGTGTCTCATTTCATCACACTGTTCCACGTAGTGATGTTTCAACGCGAAATGAAGTTTTTTCATGCTGTGCTTCTGAGTAGAAAAAAGACAGAAGTACATGTATGATAAATGGCAAAGGTTCCAAGAGAAACCTTGCAAAACAATACAATTTGGAAGCATTACATTTGCTTAAATAATTTAGTACATAAATGGATCCGTTAAAGTTTTATAACCAAATACTGTTTATGTGGTTTTGGGTAGAAAATCGGTTATATTTCTACTGAATCACTTAATCTTATATCTTATTTAGAAATTAGGAAATATAACTAACCAGAGAGATATCATTGTAAAGAACTTTTGAAATCAGTAGCATTAGAGAAATATTAATTACCTTTTTTTTTAATAAAAAAAAGTTTTAAATTTCTCTGAGATTGAGTTCATGTTCTGCTGGTTCTACAGCAGAAGAAACTGTATAGTGTAAGTAGGTAAGCTATTTGATCCCATGCACTAGGAGTGATATTTCAATCTGATATTTGGATACTAAAATATGAGCTGAGTTCTCTGGGATATTTGTGTTTGTACTTTATTCATAAGGTAGTTTTTAAAATTATTAGCAATATTACTCATACTGTCATTAGGACTGGAACATTCTGAAAATCAGGACTAATACTATTTGATCTCAGAATACAGATAATTTGCTGGGATACCCCAAATCAGGCACCATTTGAAGATAGAAGTATGTCCGTTGTAATTTCCCCCTGGGATGCTGAAATAATGCAGAATTCAACATTTGCTGACAAACCAAAGCCAAGCCTCTGTCAAGACTCTTTAAAGAAAAATTATCTCCAGGGTCAAATATGATCTGGGAAGCTTAACTCCACTTTAAAAGAATGTGTAAGTGTCTTCAGAAATGTCCCTGTGTCTAGACTGTATAAACATTAAGTGCAGGTATATAAATCCTCAAAATGAGCACACACTCAAGCATTTCCAAGGTGAAGAACAGACTGACAGAAAAAAAACCCCTGTTGATAGTGAAGCTCTGCAGGGAGTTTTTTTTTTTCTTATCAAGCTTTCTTTTTCTGTGAGGCACTTTTTAGCCATTTGAAACTTTCATAATAATAAGTGCTGATTTCACCATTCCTGTCTGAGTATGAGAATTGTGGTCCCCCATTCCTATTTCTAGAAATGTATCCTTCCCCATTACCCCTTCACTCAGAATTTAGGATTTATGACAATATTTACCTTGCAGGTATTGTCAACAGCTGACCAACAGGCAGACCAATTTTTTCCAGCCATGAAGCTCTGTAGCTGTGAGTTCTTGTGTGGAATCTCTCTCTTTTTTTTTTTTTTTTTTTGTCTCGGAGTGTGCTATTTTATGGTGGGAAATCTTTTGATAAGAGTGTATTTTAAGGCTCTCATGTAACAACTGAGGAGTTCTAAATTCTTAACTGGGAATTTTTTATAGCTCTCAATTAAGCTTTTAAAATAAAAAGCAAAGGATATTGCACTAAATGCTGGAGGAACTCAATGCTGTCATGAATTTTCTTAATTAAAAATCTTTTAATGTTTTTCTTTTTTATAAAGCAGTAATTCATGGTAGCTAAGTAACAGCATTGAAACACAATCTTTTGGTGACATCAAAGCTATGAAATAGTGTGAAATACAAAAAATCCTTGGGTAAAACATGTCTACTTTTATTGGAGATGGTTTATAGCTTTTCCATGGTAATAGTCAGTTCAGTTTAGTATCACAGAAAGATCCAACAAATGCATAACTGTTGTCAAAAATTATTTAACAACACATATTTCTAAAGAGGAAAAAAATAAAAATTGACATTTCAGTAAAGAAAACAAAGGTTTTTTTTCATGCTGGGGACCTCATTTCTCATATAATTTTGGTTTAACATTCATGGAAAGGAAACCAGTAGAAAATATTCTGAAGCCTGCAGAAGCTGTATGTACAGCTCCCTCATTTTGGTATAAAAAATCAAAGGAAATTGTCTAATGTCTAATTTGTTGTGATGAAGCGTTGATACAGAACTGTGAGTACAGCCCTAAAAATTGCACTGAGATGGCATTTACATCTAAAGTTTCTATTGCAAGTGTTGTTTTTTTAACCTTTTTTTTTTGACACCAGATGTTAAACACTGATGTATTAGCAATGTAATTTAATATTTATAGTATTTGTGAAAGATCAGAATTGTCAGACATTTTATTAACAAGGTCTTAATATTAAGTGAATGACTTGTGGACCCCATGTGAGGACATTTGGAGTAGTGTCACATATAGAAGAAAAAAAGACAATGTTTATTTTGTTCACTAAAAAGCTTGAAAATCATGAATAGCCATTTATACTCAGAATCCAATATTTCAAAAATTCTTCCTGTGTAGAAACGAGACAACCATGCCAAAACAGAAGTGGAAATTAAAAGGAATTGAAATATTACATAATTAACAATACTCTTCAGAGTTGAGGCAGGAAATATCAGCATCTTAAAACTTGAAGTTATTTGTTAAAAACTATGCATGCAACCTGATATAACACATACACAACTCAAGGGATGTACACTGGCATGCACTCCTGTCCTTTTCTTCTTTCCAGATTTTTTACAGGACTACTGGACCCAGAAAAAAAATTCCATAATTAGACTTTCAGATATTGCACTCTTCACCTATTTTTTTTTAAATTCCAGATGTTTTTCCATCTGGGTGATATTTGAAACCCAGCAATGTGCCCACCAGTACATATGTGACTACAAATGAATAATATTTACTTGGCATGATACTTTTATTTATTCATCAGCAGAAACTTCCTACATGCCCGTCATAAACTGAAAATAAGACTGGATTAGCATGCAATCTGTTTTCATTTCTTTTAGTCTATCAAAGAAAATCCAGATCTAGGCAGAAAACATACTGTGGCAGCATCAACTAAAGCTCAAAGATTCCGTTATTTTAATTCAATGTATGCTTTGAGCCATCAGAATTTTGTGAGTTAAAGGTCTCCAAAAATTGTCAGGGTACATTGAATGATGCAGAAACTCAAGTCGAAACACCAGATCACTAATGTTAGCTGGCTAAGATTAGAGACATGGTGACTGAAAAGCAGAGGAAGCACTGAGTTGAAAGAGAGAAGAGAAACACTCCTCAGTTTCCTGGAGTATGTCCTTCTGAGTGTGTTAGATCTGCAGCCTGGTCTTGAATCCTCATCTGCTTCTATTTACTCTGATAAGAGCAAAGCCCAAGAACATGATATTGATCTGCTCCTGGCAAAAAGTTTCTCTCAACTGCCACTTTTGCTATGTGTATTTGTGATTTTTGTCACCAAGACTGAAGGTTATTTTTGGGCTGTGTGTTTGAAGGTTTTATTTTGAACACTTCAGAGGAAAGTGCAGGATGCACTCAACTACAGAGATTGGTCTGTTCTGCAGAGCACAAATTTCATATATGCTTTCTGTGCCCCTCATTCAACTCAGCTTGAAGGAAGCTTTCCCTCTGTTCCATTCTCTGTAGATTAAACTGATTTGGAATTAGCCACTCACATAGATCTGGTCCTCTTCACATATTAATCAATTGCAATTAGCCATCATGTATAAACAGGTTTTCAGTTAACAGTGGCACTAGACTAGAAGTTTTCAGTGGAGTCTCTTTCCAAGGAACAGCACTTCCTGATCAGTGTGTAAATCAGTGTGATAATCCCACTATACACTGTGCCAAGGATCTGGTGAAAACCACTACTGGCACAAAATATCCATTGGAGTCTTTAGCACACAGTTGAGCTGCCTGAATTTCTTGTACACTGTGGAGATGAAGTGGGTTCAGTCATAACTGTCAGTGAGAGGAGAGATTTTTGCTTGGACAGGAAAAGTGGTGTGTCTAAATACCCTGCACTGAAAGCTGCTTAGGGCAGTCCTTCTCGTACTTGAGCATTTCAGGGAAACTTTGATTCTCTTTAGGTTCATGGAAGCTTGCTATTGCCTTCAGCAGAATCCAGAATTATCCCTAGGTATAAAATACTCTACAGCATTTTACTCAGTTTAGAAACAATGCATACATGCCTCTGGTTCAGGCATAAAGTAATTTACACTGAATTAAACCATGAACTGTGAATATTCACTGAATATAAGTGAACAAAAGAAGCCTACATATTCCATTGCAATATTATATGTGTGCAGAAGGAAAATTATATGCCAGACTAAAGGATCACCAGAAATAAGTTCTTTTCAACAAAATAAAGATTATAAATTATTCTCTTTAACTTCAAATTTCACTAGAAATATATCACCAGTAACAGCAAAAATGTAATACAAAGATTGCAGTCTCTAACAACTTCACAAAACATTTTATTAAATCAGAGAACAGAACACAATAAAAACATTAAGCAATTAGTTCTAAAATTCTTGAAAGAGTCAACACAAGGCTTAAAATCCCCAGGTGTCTACAAGATCAAAGAAAATGGCAAGGGTCTTACTGAGAGTTGATCTCTTTCTGAGATGGTAGTGGTAGAATGAAATTTTGATGTGTTATATACTTAAAGACATAGATTAAAATATTTTAATGAAGGTAAAAATTAACTATGGAGTGGCCAACTTTAATAAAATAGTTCAGTGTACATTTCTGTGCTTGATTTGCTTACCAATGCGTGCTTATTTTAAACTGGAATTGAGTATCCAAAGATCTGAAGTGAATGAACGCACAATTATCTTCTTGTATTTTAATTTGGTCTTGTTGATCCTCTAGGCTCTTTTAAAATCACAATGACATAGATTAAAAAAAAAAATCTAAGGTCGTGACCTTTTATGCATCTATGAAATAAATGTAGAGTTCATAGCTGGGAACATGATCATTTTGGTTGATATAAATTGAAGCTGACAAGGGGACAGGCTCTGAGGGAGCAAAACCCACTCTTCTGTGAAAATCAAGACCAGTAAGTGTATTTCTGTATTAAAAATGACATATTTTTATAAATATCAATACCGATTGACCATGGCCTCAAACTGTGCAAACCAAACCTGGGTAAATGGCCTAAATATGGTAAGAATAATTAGTTTACTACCTTTGCAAATTAGCAAAAAATATAAGAATTCTTATGCATGAAGTTAAGCACCTCATTTTAGAACCCTAGAGTGGGTGCTGACCAGTAGCACTGGTTGTTCACATGGTCATTAAAAACCACAGCCTGAATCTTCAGAAAAGAAAAAATTAAAAATTACTCAGAGGCAACTGAAACCACTAAAGCAATACACAAGGTGAGAAAAAAATAGTCACTTTTGCTTTTCAAAGAACCAAACTTCCTTCTCTTAAACTCCTTCCTTCGACAAAATGAACTGGTCAGGAGGGGTGATGTGATGCCTTTCCAGAGCAGCATGTGAGACCAATGCTTGCAGCTCATTCCAAGGGTTCATTTTCTCTCAGAGGTTGAGGTTAAATTCATTTAACCTGGTGGTTGCCTTTCTCCAGGCCCTTACTCTGCTCTGGGTCCTCTTGGCCACCCCAGTGTGGAGCCAGACATCTCCCCAGGGGTGCCTTCTCCGTGGATGAACGCACAGCTCTGTAACTCTTTGGGGCAGGAACCCAAGGAGCCTTTATTTGTGCATGGGTTTCCATACCCAGCAATAACAGCCATATCCTCATAAAATGCAGCGCTGGAGATGGTCAAGGAAATAGTCGCAGCATGACAGAGAGAGATTACAACTTCATTTTCGGTCCCATCCAAAATTAACATGAAATGATATTGCCAAGCAAAACAGCCTCAGCACTTAATTTGGGGCATTAGTGATGCCATTATAAAATATGAGCTGCTGATTCTCACCCTGCCTCAGAAGCTTTTTATGCTTCCCAGATCAGCTTGCTTGGTGAATTAATCAGATGAAAAAGGCTCAGTTCGCCTGCACGAGAAACTGAAAGGATTGTCTGATGGCTTATGAAGCTATGTGATTTGTTTCATGGTGTGGAGACACTGAAAGAGAATTTTTATTAAAAAAAGAGGTCTTGGAACACAGTCCTGCATGTGGTCAGCTCAGTGGGGTATTATTTGAAGCAGAATGTGAACAAGTAGAATTGAAATGGAGGGATCTTTGAAGAGTAATGAAAAAGGGGATTCAGTTGCCAATAAAACAACTGTTTGGGATACTGAAGGGAGATTCCTCAATCATTTAAAATCATCCTGCTCAAGAAATTGATTGTATTTTTTTCCTTAGCGAACGAGGGGAATAAAAGGTAGATGAACTCCTCAACAACCTAAAGCAAATTTCACAACTTCCTGGAGAATTTGTATGTGGCCATAATTTTCTCACAGCAACTGTCTTCAGGAGCAATTTCTTTCTTCTTTGCTTGTTTATACTTCAGAAATCTCAGTTTCAAATCTGCTGCAGGCCTTTACTGTCTTCTCTGGTTTCCAGAGAAGGGATAGGGATATCATGTCACAGTGCCTGAATGTTGCTCAAAAATGTGCCTTAAACTGCACAAATTACAAAAGATAACCATTGTCCCTCTTAACTCTAGAGCAGGAGAAAGGCCCTGCAAGGTATTAAAACTAGTGGGGATACAGCTTTTCTCCTCAAAATCTGTGTAGTTTTAAGATCTCAGCACCTAGAGGCCCCTCCTGTTCCCTTGTGTGGGCTCTGCTTGCTTCTTATTTTCCCTTTTTTCTCTGTCTTTTAAGAGAGGGAGTTGAACTCCCTCACATCATACCTGAGTTGAATACCCAAACTAAACTGTCATACTGATTAATGGCAATACTTAATGCACATAAATATTACCTTGTTACTTGTACAAATATACATGTAAAATATTTCAATTTCTAGGCATGTTTTCTGTATACACATTAAATATGTATGCATGTAAAAATTGACATTTAAGTGATATGAATTTAAATTGTGGATATTATTTGGAAATAAATATTGTCATATAAAAATGAGATTATTTTGGTATGTAGGAAAGACATAGCTTTCTTGAATTCTCAGAATTTTTCTTATACTGGATTGGTGAAAAACCTGAAATTACAATCCTTATTGAACAATCAAACAAAAAAGTAGTGTACAGAAGTTTCTGTAGATGTTTGGAAATATTTTATTTTGGTTTCAACTTTCTTCAGTCTATTTCTTTCTAAAGTTTTAAAATGCAAAATTGCTTATACTTTGTTTCTTTTCTCCTCCTATTTTTCCTAATTTCCTAATCTGAAACATTGAAAAAGAACTTTTTGGCATCTATGCTAAAATGGTTTGGGATAAAAGATTTATGCTCTTGTTTCACAAGCAGTTTTGGCTATTAGAAATAACAGTTCTCCAGGAAAAATCCCAAGCAGATCCCCCTCCAGACCAGCAAGGGTGTTCTGAGGCATCTCCAATTAGCCCATTGGAGACCTTCACAGAATTGTCTCCAAATCACCACGACAGAGAATCTGTGGAATTGTACCTGAGTCTGTCCTTCACTTAGAACATACTCAAACAAATGGCAGGGCTCCCTTGTCACTCTACACTGATAATTGTTTTAAATGCATGAAGAGAGAGGAGAAGTGAAGTTCACATGACAGGTTTCTACATCACTCCTGACCCTTCATCTTTCTTCTAGACATCTCTGAGGGCTTTAGATTTATTTCTTTTCTGGATTACACTATGACAATATGATACCTCTGCAAGTCAGGCTCCTCTGGAGATGTGTGGTCAGTAATTAACAATGCATAACAATGCACAATAATTTACTGTGAGAGAAAGTTAAGATGAGCACCTCATTCAATTAAAACTTGGCAAGGCAATGCAATTATCCACTCTGGAGTTTTGCCAGGATGCAGTAGTCTGTACCTTATCACCTGAAAAAAAGTGATGTGGGATGTACAATCAGTATAAACCTCTAAAAACTCTTGGGTTTTGATTAATTTTTTAAAGCCAAATTTGGAAGGTAATGAAACCACACAGCTTACAGGGCTCTAATTAAAACCAATTTCTTTTTCCTAACTTCACCAGTAATTTCAGAGACTGTTGCCCTTAGATAAAATTAATTCAAACCCACTGTCTAAAAGTTAATCCAAATCTATTGTCACCTTTTCTAATTGTATACCTACTGACTGAGGTGTAACACCCAATATGCCTTGATATGAGACTATTTCCATGAACAGTCCAGGTTTTGCCAAGACATCATATTGCTTCATTTTATACTCATGTGCTTCTCTATCTGACCAGACAAAATCCCATTGCAATGAGCAGGAATTCACCTGAGTAAAGACTCCAGTCTTCCTGGGGTCCCTGATAAAAACTGATCACCCAAGTGATACACTCGGTCCATATTTACAAATGATTTCTGTCTTCCTCCCATTTGTGGGAAATTCATTTGGAAACATTCATTGGCAAGAATTTTAACTTTTCTACCTGCTGCTGTTCCCTGTGAATTGCCCTTGAACGTGATTTAGTGTTGAGAAAGTAACACCTTTATCTCATTCCTAGATGCAGCTTCCTTAGGGATTGAAGTCCACCTATATTCTACCTGAAGCAACATTTGAGTTTCACACATTTATTTTTTGCTTGCCAAAGGCTTTTGGGTGAAATTTCAAAGCAGGGATCAACCTTGCATAACTCTTAGGATTTCTTGATGAATCATATGTTCTTCTCTCTTGTTCAGTACCTTGAAACACATGATCACGTTAAATAAAAGTTTATTAACATGACCTGGTGAAACACAAATCTACCCAGGGAAGGGAATTATGCAACTAATGCTTGTGATTTGTTTCTGCAGGTTGAAAGCTAGAATTCGTGGTATCTAGCTATTGTCCAGACTAAAAATTCTTTGGCAAAAGTGTGCAAAACTAAATAACAGTGAAATATAAATTTAAAGCTAATAAATTGAAGTTCCAGAGTAAGATCCAAAGTGATATCCTTAGGTTGGCCTGCATGATATCTCACAAAAGTATGAAGAATGGGGTTAGAGGGTGAAAAAGCAATTAAGGGAGCAGAGACAGAAGAAGAGGCTGAAATACATTCAAGAGAGATTTTAGTGTAAGTGCAACCATGAGAAAACCCAACCCAAAGGACGGTCAGAGAGCTGCTGAGTTTACATAGGTCTAACATAACATTTGCTTTATCCATTTGAATGACAGTCTTTAATACTTCCCTCTGTAACATCCAAACTGGGTAGTGAACAGATTTTTGAGGCCAGACTGTGATGTCTGATATTTCTTACTGCAGCAGTGAGGGTCAGAACCTGTGTAGAACATCCCAGACAAAAATGTTATTTCAAAGGGGCTAATGCTATTACAGCCTTTAGCTAGTAGCCAAAAGAGAAATGAGTGTCAGTTCCAGAAATTATTAACTTTCTTTCTTATGGGTCTTCCAATGGTCAGTGGGTGCTCTCAGGGTCCAGAAGGACCAACAATGAGCTGTCCATTTCTCATCTGTAAAGGATAAGACCTATAGTGGCAGTAGCTCTGCACAGAAGACTTTTATTGCCTTCTCTGGTCCAGTATAGACAGAAAAGGAGTATCTAGGTTATAGATGACAGAATTATGTGGAAACCAATGGAATTGTAGCAGCTATGGCAAATTATATGCTGAAATTCCTTGTTGAACATATGTTGTCATAAGAGAGGAAATGGCAGTTATTAACAATAATGCAAGGGAGTACCATCCCCAGATTCTTGGGAAGTGTGAATTAATAGTTAATTTATATTGCTTTATACCATCTAAATATACCAGCTCTGTATAACAAGCATCGGCAAAGGATCTGCATTTTTTTAACTGACTGAAAAAAAAGAATAAAAGACTAGAATTTCCCTCTAAGAAACTACAAAGAAAAAATTATCTATGACCTTCAAGAGGATGTTGGGTAACTCGATCAATGAGAGAATAAGAAGAAATGGGTTATGACCTCAGCAAAGGAAATGAGCCCTGGTGGAAGCTTTCTCTAATGCTCACTAATACTCAGGGAGTTCAAGAAACCTGATATCAAAACAGATGAAAGTTTTGATGCTATAGAAAGATACAGTGAATATTTTATGCCACAGAAGAAGCTGAAAACCAATTTTAGCAGGCAGAGTTGATGATTCCACACAGTTCTATTTTGCATTTATGTCCAGATCTGCCTTTGAATCAGATTTCAACTTATCATAACTACCTAAATCCCTAGGGAAAATATGTCTTATTTACCTCAATATTTCTTGGAAACCTCCTATTCTGTGAAGATAGTTGTTTATCAGTAGCCAAATAGAGTGCTGAGAAAAAAAAATGGAGCCAGACAATAGAGAATTGTGTCAAATAAGTGTATTACACACATGGTTTCTACCAAAATTTTCTGAAATCTTGCAAAAAATACAGCACATAATTCATTACAGCTTTGTCCTATAAACTGGCACTTCCTATGCAGATGACAGTTTTGTTAATCTTAGTAGTATTAAGGGTCAATTTTGTAAAGCAAATTAATGTTCTTGAACACTTTCTTCCACAAGTTTTACATAAACAGACTTTCTTTCAGTAGGATTCCTCTTTTCACTCTTTAGTTCCACTAAAGTATTTTAAAGAAGGGAGAAGAGGAAAACTCCAATGTTAACTTTGCTGTGGCTTCTCCAAGCAAAGAAATACTCTTTTCTTTATCATCTTTCTTTCAAATAAAGAGGTATGAAAGGCAAGCCATTAAAACCTTTTCCTTCGTTTTTCTCTGAACTAAGTAAATTAGGAGAGGAATTGTGAGAAATTGAAATAATTGTCTTAAAGATCTGAAATTTCATTTGTTTCCTTTCCCGAGAACTTATACACTTCCATTCAGATACAGTGTCCAGACTGTGCCTTCTTTACACTTTGCAATAACACATAAAACTGTTTGTTTGAAGTCTTGTTCACAGAGGCTACCTGTGCACAAGGTAGCAATCAGTTAGGAGCCCAGTGACAAAGCAGTGCCATCACATTTTGTGGTCAGGGGCCTTAAAAGGCTAGCATTTCATTTATTTTCTTCCTATGTGGCTTTTGTTACATAAAATTACTGATTCAACTAGAGCCTGTGTAGTTAAGAGCCAAATAGTGGAGCTAACTCACAGGAGGCGTAGGTCATGCTGAGGGTGAATGGACAAATAGGAGATAATCTGAGCTTCAGGAACAGTAAATTATTCCCTTTCCACACTACCTATGGTGACCCAGGACAGGTCTAGCAGCTGATGATGTAAGTTTCTCTCAGAAGGAAATTTTTCCATGCACTGTTGAAGTTGAAAGACTCTGGCCATGATTTAAGCTTGTAAAATGAAATGGAAGAGCTCATCCATAAAGGGGAGGGTGCTGCACAGTTTTGATTCTCTCACTCCTATAGCTGCAAAGTAGAACCACATTAGCTCTGCTGTCTGGGCCTTCAACTCCTCTAAAGACTTGTGTGTCAGGATTTGTTGCACAGTGTGAAAACCAGACATCAAACTAGCATACTTGTTTGTCAGTGAGCTGATATTAATTAAATTTGTTCAATTTACAGTAATAAAATAAAATAAATTTTTCCAAGTGCCACAGTATTAAACACAGCCTAGCATCTGAAAAACATCTTGTTTGTTTTGGACTCACACATCCCCACCACAGAGCAGGAATTTTGCTAACAGCTCCTGATACATGAGCCAGAAGGGAGTGGAACTCACTCTGCCTTCCCTGCTTTGCCTTTTTCTAGCACTAGCAAATTATTAAGGACATAAAGGTATGTGTGTCAGCAAGTCAAGCGACGTTAAACACTCACCTGGGGCTGAGGAACAAAAAGATGCCATATTTCACAGTCTTCCTGATCAGAACCATGGTTTTAGGCGAAGTTTGTATTTAATATAACGTTTAATATCTTGGTTGTTGCCAACTGCAATGGGGTGAAACATTGTATACCAACTGTCAGCCTCATGTGAACATTTAAAAAACAGATGCTAAATCTTTGAAGTCATTGTTAAGTTTAATGGCTTCAGAAAATCATTACTCAAATCCATTCCCTAAGGTCTTTTTGTCAAGTTTCAGAGGACCTAAACTTAAAACAAAACTAAACAGACCTCCAAGAATTTATCTGGCAATTAAGCAGATTTTTTGCTAAAGTTTTTCTGTGGAATTAGAATCTGATGATTCCTAGAAACTGAATTGCTAAATCCTATCAGGGTATTCTGCATACTCATGGAGTGGTCTCCAGGTTGCCTGCTGGTCACACATTCTGCATAAAAATGTCAGTTGCCACATTTTACATTTTGTGGGCATTCCCTCTAGACTATAGCAAAAGCACAATGTGGTAATATGCAGTTAAAAACTATCAGCCTGAGTCTGGCTAATGCTGAAGCTGCAGTGCCAGCAGAACAAAATAGAAGAAAAAAAAGAAAAAAAAAAGAAAAAAAAAGAAAGAAAAGGTAGTCTGAATGATTGATCAGTGGCTACTAATGGCATTTTCATCAATACCCAGCTGATTTTCCTGTTGCTCTTTCTTACATATTTATACTATTCACAGTCTGGCAAAAATTTACAAAAAAGTATCCAAGTGATAGTTTCACAGCAGGTGCTGGATCAAACAGGTCTTGTTCTGTGCCCCCTTGGGAGGCCTACATGGATCACAGGAATCCTGATACTGCCCTTCAGATGACCTGTGGTAAAACTGCGGAAGATATGCTCAGTTTCTTCCAATGAATAAACAAAGTGTACATGAAATATTTGTATAACTATGAATAGGGGGTTTATTTTTCTATATATACTGCTTGCCTGTGTAGTTGATTGAAAATGGCATGAAGTAAATCTTGCCTAATAGATACTTATGTAAGATTTTTATTTAAATGTCCAGCAGTGTAAATGTCAACATTTGTACTTTGATTGTTGTATGAATATACTGGTTTCAACTGGATAGTAAGGGAAAAAAAAATGCAAGAGTATACGTGGGCTTTACAAGGAAAAATATATAGCAGGCTTATAAAACACATTTTGAGAAAGTCTTACTAAGCTTTGAAGGCCAAGACCAAAAAGTATTCTGTAGATTTTGGACCTCATCCACTGCTCTTAGCTTCAAGCTGCAACTTGAAAAGTAAGAGAGGCTTTTTGTAATGTATTAATGTCATGTTTAGGCAATGCCAAATTATTTCTCATTGGAGCTGAGGTTCACTGCAGCTGGATTATGATTTTTTTGACTGTGCAAACAATGAGATTGAGGTGTCTGTCCTTTCCAGAGTCATTAAAGTCTTTGTCATGAATTACAAGAATCAGAAATCTGGAGGTGGACTGAGGAGAAACACAGATGATTATTGAATATGTTGCAGACTGAATAGAGCAAACTGGAGTACAGCTCACAGAAGAGAACTGTCTGAGCAGAATGGCTGAGCCTTGCAACAAACAATGTTGGAAAATCATAAAATGCATTGTTAATCTATTTTAATGACAAAAAAGGTGAAAAATATTAGAAATACTGTTATAGTGAACTATTATTATTAAAATGCTAAGCATGCTGCCACACATGCACTTCTTCAGTAAGCATTTTTTGTTTGCTCCAAATTGAAGTGTAGCCATCCCAGTTTTGAGTAAAGGTGGTGCAAGTTATAATATAAAGCCCTGACTTTCCTGCCCCAAAGGTGGCACCATTTCTGGCACAGTGTGAGGGGCCCAGAGGTACAGGTGGTGTTAAACAACTGCACCATATTATCAACAACATAGAACACGTTTTCTAAAAGAAATGCAACAAAATTAATCAGACTCCCTTAATTTATCCTGATTATGCTCAGACACCTCATCTAGGTAATTAAATCAGGCTCCTTTGCTGTGCAGTCAGACTTGCCCTGTGGAGCTCTGTACCCTCTTACATCAGCTATGAAATGAAGAACTGCAGGTGTTCTCCTAACTGAGGTGTGCTGAGCCTAAGTCAGGGCCAGCAGAAACATGAGGACTGGGCTGATTTACAATCAAAACCAACTGAAGTGTGGCAAATAGACTTCTGTTAAACTCAAATTGCTTTTATTTGATATGAAGACATATTTCTGTTTATATTTTTAAAATGATGATTTAGCAAAGCTTTATAAAAAACCCCAAGCCCTCCAAAAACTTTAATGTCACATTTTCCAAGCAAAGGCAAGGTAGAGCTGAGCTTGCATGCTGGCACTGGAGTTAGAATAGTTAGCTGCACGATCCCCTGTGTTACATGAGTAGTTCATACACAACATATGATGTTGATCTGAAGTACTGGCTGTAAGCTGTATTATTTCCACATGGAAAAGTATTATAATTTTTTTTTCTGTTTTATCCAGCAAATTTCTCTTCTCTTTGAGGCATATTTTCTTCTCCCTGCCCCCTTCAGGTTTTATTTATCAAGAACATTTTTAATAAATTGGAAAGAAGAAGGGAAAAACCAATATTTCTTATGGTTCAGTTTTCTGTGAGTCTAAAACAGATACACACACAGCTAAAACAATCAGAAAGAAATAACCTGTGTTTATTTAATAAATTACATTTCTTTGCCTGACAGCTGACTGTGATTATGATCGGTGTATTAATTATTCAGATTTATTAGTTTTACTGAGATTCAGCACTGGATTTTTTTGGCTCTTTGCCACAGAACACATCTGACTTCATGTCTATATTTGCACTTTTGAGACCCCAGTGTTGCTGTTACGAGGTAAATTGAGACCTTTTAAGGTCAAACTTAACTCCTAGTATTAAGCAGGGATTAGAAATGTAGCCCAATTGCCTTGATTATATTAAACAAAATAAGGCAATTCCCAAGATGAACACATTCCGTCTCTCAAAGTTTTCTTGACAGTAAACAACAACTTAAGAAATTATTCCCTGTATTGTCATGGAGAAAAATAATATTTCTTTTGAACCTACCATTTTCTGACCATCTTGTCTGTAGAGAATGTCCACATCCATAGTTCTTGTTTTCTAGGACAAGGGCTCTTAAACAAGCTACTCTTCCTCTGATGATTTCTGTTTCAGTGGTGCTGCTCTCCCTGGGCTTCTTGTATTGATGAAGAGCCAGATTTGGAGGGTGATGCACAGTGGGACAAAGAATTGTTCTGCAGAATTTGGCTAATAAATCTGGCCAACGCCAAGCCTGGAAGTCAAAGTATTTGGCTTCAAAAGGAGCAATTCTACTGACACTCTATTATAAATTCTCGGACTTTACATATGGAGAAAAGTTAATAAATGGCAATAAAAGAAATGAAATTACTTGCTTTAATTTCCTCACATAACTGAACAATGTTTCCTTTGGGCAGTAGTTATTGCATTGAATCCACAAAGTTATTTTCAGAGCACTGGGTGCAAATGCCAACAATGAAATAATAAAACTGAACACTGTGAACACCTTGCTAACCATCTGTAAACCAATTTTCAAAGAGAAAATCACATCAGTAGAATATTTGACCCATACAGAATTTTGCAGATGTTTTCCTATAGCCTTTGGGATCTCCCTCATTTCAAGGTCTATATAGTAGAAACAAATTGTGCATTTACACAGCAAAAGTCTAACTGAATTCCCATAAGAACCTTCAAAGGCTTTTATGTTTGACCAGGCGCTGTGTTCTGCTACTTTGGCAAAGAGGTATTAACAATGACTTGTTAACAGTAATGGAGCCATACCTTCTCCATATGGGTTCCAACACTTCGAGGTGTATCACCCAACCATATTTAAAAGCTCCACCTTAAAAAAGATGATAAATGAGACCAGCTTGACCTGGCTTTAGACCAAGGCATGGATTAAACAATTTCTTTCAGCTTGATTGGGGTTTTATTGAGGAAACCTGCTAAGTAAAAGCTGTTCAGTCACAGTGCTTAAGTATCAAAGAGTGCATGGAATTTGAAAACCACTGCCAATGTGCCAGCCAGACCCTGAGTTACCAAGAGGACAGAGACCAGCTGCACAGGACACACAACGGTGAACCTTTTCTGGATTCTGAAAAAGTCACATTCTGGATTCACATATTTCAGCATATGCATCTCTGAAACTTGCAAACTCTTAGAACTATGTTCTTCTTTTCTAGAGCGAGGATGTCAGAGTCTTTGTGTGCATGTATTTATGTAGGGGATTTTATCATTTATTTGTGACCCCACCCCACATTAATATTAAACATAAGCAGCCTTTAAGAAAGTGTAGATAAGAGAAAGACACCAAAAGTAGTTTTTAAGGTGAAAAATCCATTAGGCAATGTAAATGCAATTTTGATCTTTCATTTATTAATTTCTGTTCTATAATTCTCTTTTTTAAGATGCTCTAAGTTACTTGGGAGGCTTCCATTTTAGGCTTATGGTATCATGGTTTTAGAATGTTCTACACCATTTTGGGTCAGTGCTGCAGAGTTTGTGCCTGCCTCTGACAATGGGTTGAAAGGAGAGTTTAAAAACCCTAAACACCAGTGATGAATATTAATGTGCTAATGTTACTGCAGAGATGTTTTCATTCAGTTTTTGGCTCTGTCTTGGGGTGTGAACGTTTATCACACATACAGCCTGTCTTTTTAATTGCCATGAGGTTTTTGTCTTAATGATACCTTCTGCTGTCTAATGAGTTTATTCTTTCACACGTCATTATTATACATTATTATATCTATTGCTATTTTAATAAAAATAACAACAAAAGAAAGAGCAAAGTCGGGAAGCACACAGCATGTCACTCTGTACAGCTGGCCTAATCTGATGCTCAGCATTGCCATGGCAACAACACCAGAGGCGAGCAAGAGGTGGCTGGAGCCTCCTCCTCCTGTTGATCACAACCAATGGTTCCTAATGCAGAACCAGCACTTACAGGATGTGATTCCACCACTTTTTCAGCAAAAAAATAAGACCACAGACATTTCCCCTTTTTAATGTTTCAAAATTATATGTAAGTAGCGTCTGCACTGTTCATCAGAACAGAATTTGTTTAGAAAGTTTTTTCATTGTTCAGATTTGTACTTTTTAATCATGCATTAGAGAAACTGTAATTTTTATGTTTTATGTTAATGATTTCACTAGCAAAAGATTTATTCTGTTGAACATAAATACAATCTCAGGCAAAAAACTACTGGAAGGGAGCAAGAAAGATTTTGCCATGAAGAGACTATGATAATTCTCAATCTTCATAGTGGAAATTACTTCAACACTGAAAAATATTTTTCTGATAAACTATAATTAGAATCTAAACTTCCTTTAATAATTTCTATCAGAATTTGATTTTTTATTATAAGTCTGTTAATTAAGAAAATTAAAATGTATCATAGCTTAGATTTCAGCCCTGCCTTTAAAGACCTGGAGTATTTTGCCACTTGTCTTATTATTTGTTATTCTTATTAATGCACCAATATTAATAAAATATTTTTATTCATCCATGAAAAATTTTGAGGTTAATACTATCAAGAAAAAAACCCCAACAACTTGCTTGTAGGCACACAGTTTGTGGTGATTGGGAGTGGGTCTGTGGGAGCCTCATCCCCAGTGGGCAGAGCTGTGAGCAGCAGGTGAGCAGCACTGACAGCAATGAGCCATGGAGTGCCCAGGGGCACTGAGCAACCACCAAAGGGAGCAGAGGGCACACAGCTGCACTGCATTAACATGAGGGGATAAAAGGTTGGGCTAAGGAGGTTGGGTGCTTGAAGCTTTCTGAAGTGCTCTGGTGTTCCTGTGTATGGGTTGAAGCTTTCTGAGGTTGTATGATGATACTCTCTGTATTGTGGCTGTCTCGACATGCTGCAACACTTGCTGCTGAATGGAAACCATTTCCATGATCTGAACACACAAAGGTGAGCAATTTGCATTGAGTTATAAAGTGGAAATCATACTCCACCAACCTGAGAGCCTTCTATGGTGAGATGACTGGTTTGGTGAATGAGGGGACAGGAGTCAGTCCTGGGTGTTTGGAGTTCAGCAAGGGTTTTGTCACTGCTTCCCACGTTGTTCTCACATATTCCGTGTTGCATGGGCTGGGGAATGGGACAGTGAGGTGGATGGAAATCTCAGGAGCTCAGCAGCACTACAGTGCCCAGCTGAAGGCCCATAGTGTACCCCTCTGGTCAGTGCTGAGGTGGACAGTGTTCAACACTAGTGATCTGGATGATGGGACAGTGCTGCTTCAGCGGGTGTGAGGATGGTACAGAACACAGTGGTTGATAAACCAGATGCCTGTGCTGCTCTTTCTCTGGGCATCAACAGACTGGAGAAATGCACTGACAGGAATCTCATATAGATCAACAAAGAGAAATGTAAAGTTCTGCCCCTGTGAAGGAATCACTGCACCAGCACAGTCCAAGCAGCTGGAAGGAGAAGACCCTAGACGTCGTGGTGGGCACCAAATTGGACATCCTAATGCATTAGGAAGGGTGTTAGCAGGGTGGGGAAGGAAGTGATTCTTCCTCTTTGATTAGTACTGATGAGGTCACATTTTGGGTGCTGTCTCCACTCTTGGGCTCCCCTATACAGAGTAGTGTCAGGAAGTGAAAAACTACTCAATCTTTAAAAGGATGATATTGTGTCAAAATGACTTAAATTATTTAATTTTGGGCAATGCAAGCAAGGCTAGTTGTAAAGGAAAATGATTAATGGATGTTCATTTGTGCCAGCCATTGAAAATATCTTCCCACAATTGTTTTCATTTCAAAATCCAAAGCTTTAGATGTCCACTTCATGCCACTTAAAGTAATCACAGCAAAGATTCCATCAAATGTCCTCAAACTGTGGAGCATCATTTAGCCCTGCTGTGCTATGAATATTACCTGGCAATGAAAATATGGAACTTGTGACCTAAAGATTGACCCATCTGCTATTTATTTAGCCTTGGAAAAAAGTAATTCTATATCAGAAAAACAAAACAAAAAAAAGGAAAGAAAATTGCAGTTTGAAACCATACCATGGATAGGGTGATTTAATTTTCTAAGTATATTGAGTTTGCTTGTGATGTGAGACTCAGCTTCATGTTTGTAAAGTAATATTGAGATATAACTGAAGGCATAAGTAAATTGAATTTCTTTACTATTTAGTCAAGCCCATCTGTACCTTTGTGAACTGAAAATGTAAAAAAGTCTGATTGTGAATACCAGAAAAAAAGATCTGTAAGATACTAAATTTATGGTGATCACCTTCTATCTGCATAATGGAATTTTCTGAAGATGCTTGGCAAGGGAAAGATTTCAGAGCTGTTAAATTCCTCATGTATCAGCTGGAGTCTATAGTTGACATGCCATGTTCCATCCTTATGTAACAGTGTTCAGAAGTGAAACATTCCATGCTGATCTGCATTCTGGTAGGGAAGGTCAACCAAGGCAAAGCCAGTTCCCAGACTGCTGAACAGGAAAAACTAAAGGGAAGGTCTCTTGGTCTCTCTATAGCTAAGCCTTCAGAAATTCTATTGTGTTTGGTGTCCTGGCCCAAACTACTTTTGGGTTAACAAACTGGGTCTCCTGATTGTTTTCAGTTATGAAAAACACCTTTGAATCTCCTAAAAGATGAAGTACTATTTTAAAAGATTTTAGAATAAGGATTTTCAAGTTTTTATCCTTCTTCTCTCTCTTGTAATGGAACACGTAGTCCTTGATATGAAGAAATCCCTAGGACACCCAGCTTTTCATGATGTCTGGCAAACCTCCAAAATATTTCAGCTTCTTTACAACAAGAAATAAGCTTTCTGATGAAACCCATCTTTTTGGATGTAGAGAGCAGTTTATGTGGCAAAAATCTGCTCTTCCCTCCAAGACAGGAAATGCAGAAATATACTCTTCCCTCCAAGATAGATTAGTTCCACAGTTATGACTTCCAGTTGTATGTTTAATAAGGCATGATGTTGATCATCTTCTTGTCTCTTATTTAAACAAGATGCCTATATAGTTCTTTCTAGTACAGCTTTGTGCTCTTTTTTTATGATGTAGTATCTGTTTCCTGAATACTTATTTCTTTAAATACCTAAGCACTGCATTGGATTTCAAGCTGCCATTGAATATCATTCCTTGTGAGAATTTTTGCAAGGGTTCTGTGCCACTATATCACCTGAAAGAAATAACAGAAAGATCCAGGACTGAAAAGACCCATCTCCCCAAATGACCACATATCTGAGAACACAAACATCTTCAAATGATGTTTGGAAATTGAATTAATTTTTCTCTAGAATTAGAAGGGATCCATTTTGCCTGTAAGGCACAACCCAGTGAAACCTGAAGTTCAAAACACAATGCCCCAGCAGGAACAAATGACAGTGTGTCTGGATTTGGAGGAATGCAGATGAAAGCGATCATTTCTACCATTCGAGCAACGAAGTGGGGTCTGTAGAGCTTTGGACTCTAATGATCCAGATGATTGTCTGGATTGTGTTTCAACACAGTCTGGAAATACAGAGAAGAAGGTCTCAAACTGCAAACTCCCAGTGGAGGATATTGCTGCAGAGCTGTTACTTCCCTGGATTTGTGATGTGTGTGAGATGATAGTGAAGAGTCTAGAGATATATTCTTCCTTGTTGTCTCTACTTATCTGTATTGGATCAATCTCACTGTGCTCACATTTGATCTCAGTGGTTATAATTGTAAGTAGTTATAGACTCTATTAAGCAGCTTCAAGTAGTTGCTTAGGTTTTATATTCAAATTTAATCTACTAGAACTATTCTAATAAGTAATTTTCTTGTGTAATCAAAGCACTTCTCCCCACCTTGTAAATTCTGATGTGCTGCATTTAGCATGTCAGCATCTCTGAGCCACAGGTGACGTGTATATGGATAAATTTGGTTACTCTTGTACTTGACACAGTGCACAGATGAGAGTCCACACTTGAGTTGCCACTTACACAGGATTATCATTCAGTTTGGACTGAATGATAGAGTATCCCAAGCCTCTCTCTGAAGGTCAAATCTGTTTTTCCTTTGTGATATGTCAGAAAGATTTAACAGCATCTGTGTCCAAAGGGGAGTTGTTTGCAAAAATAGTCTTGAATTTACTTCCAATTGTTTCTGTCTGAAACTCAAATAATTTCTCAGCTTCTCTTAGGAAGCATACGGTTCCAGTGTGGGGTAATTGTTTTCCATCTGGACACTGTCTGGTGGTGGTATTTGCTGTAGCTATAAGTAAATAAATGAAAGAGTCAAATAAATGAAGACATCTGTAAATAATTTATTTGCTGATTGATGGCTAGTAAATAAACTCTAGCTTCTTTCTTTGGTTAGATTCACAATATACACCAGCTTACTAGAAGTTTGAACTTCAAAGGTACGCTATGAGAAAACCTCTAGAGATTCCCAGAAACACCAAAGAAGTGGCAGACAAATTCCAGTTAATGCTGCCTCTGACCTCAGCAAGCCCCTCGCTGAAACACTTTAAAGCATGCTAAAGCCTTTTCTGAAATCCTGCCCTGGTTGTCTACCTGCCCTCTGTTTTGATCAGCTCTCTGTAGCCAGTCCTTCAAGGAGAAGAGTGATATGGCAACCCAGAAGAAGTTCACTTTAAAAACTGATGATTCTGTCAAGGACAGACAGGAGTAAATAAAGCTGAGAAGGAAGAGGGTATGAAAAATGAATGTTGTTCTGGCTCTCTGGAGACTTACAAGGCTCAACTCAGTGTTTGCACTTTTTCAAGGCAGTATTTTTTCTTTCCCTACTTTGTCCATGTGAATGCTCAGTAATGCAAAAATTATCATACGAACATTCTTATTAGTCTTATTGATATGTGCTTTCATACTAAGTGGAATGTTTCTGCTCATGAATATGTTGATCTATGTATTGCTAAGGCTCATTAGAAGAGGGGAGCACTGTCAGAACTCTGTGAATGGGCAGCCTTGTATCCAAATACTTCAAACCCATCTTTGGAACATTTGCACTGAAGTAGCAAAAAAGCCTGTGAAAAATGACTTTTTAGCTTGAGCATTCATGCACCTACTGGACTGAATTTCAAACAGGACTCATTCAGATGCCAGACTCTTCCAATTAAAAACTGTGCTTGGCTAGCTAGTTAGTTCGTTATTACACACTTTATGGTGTGGGCTGCAAATTAGCTACTCAAAGTCCACAGTTCAAAGGATTTGCAGGCCTAGAATTATTCACTGAACAAGATTGTGAATAATTTCAAATAATGAATAAATTCAATATACTTTTTGTTCTGTCCATGCATAGCCTCTGAAGACTGAGAGAATAAAAAGGGGAAATCAATCAGATAAATTATTCATCGAGAATTATTTGTTCAGCTCTAATGCTTATGTACTTAGACAATATTTTCATTGGAACAGACTCTGAAGAGCTCTTCAGCCTGCATATATCTCAGCTGCAATTCATCTGTAAAAAGTATTGAGGTTCTTGTTAAATGCAGATGCCTAGACCTAGCTGTAGACAGTAGGATTCATCTGATTTCATCTCCAAGTTCTTGACTAAGTTTAGGTACTTCAAGAATTATTTAACAGGAATTGTTTTTGTGAAAGTAGTTCTTTGTCATTGTCTGTGGCTCCATTTAGAAATAGTTTTAAGTGATCATCCCAGTTCTACTTGCTGCTGCTACTGTCTGATTTGGCTATTTCCAGTACAGTTTGGCAACTTAGGTGTTTTCTTTCAGGAATTAAACATTTTCATTGTGTAGTTAAAGAAAAATATCAACATAAAATCTAATCCTATTGGAAGAACTATCATTCTGTACTAATTGTTATTATTTTAAAGGAAGCTAGGATCAAGGAATTCAGTGAGAGGTGCAGCTCAAATTAATATACTAACCACCAAATACAGTTCCTCTAAAATATGAATTGCTAAAATAGATTGTCATGATAGTAAGAGATTCAGATATTTGTCTGCTATTTAGTTTATGCTGTATCTCTTAAAAAGCAGAGGGCAAGTATGGAAGGGGATTTTTTTTTCCTGCTTAGGGTAACCACACCTCTTTTAATGTAAATATCTTTGTTGCTCCATTGGGTCAAGAACAAGAAGGAGCTTGGTTTTATCTTGTCTAAAATTAAGTGAGAAAATAGGGAAAAACCACTGGATCTTGGATACTAGAAAGGGAAGAATATTAGATACTGTAGAACAAATACTTGCTCTCAGATTAATGACTTTCTAACTAATATAAAGAAGTTTTAGTTTTCTCCTTCCTGTTAGTAAGCATTCCATTACATTCACTTTATTTCTGTAAGACAGAGATGTCAGTACAAAGAGACAACTCAGATAGCTGTAAAATAAAAAATGAAATGAATTCTTGCAAAAAAAAAAAAGTTCTCTCATACAGTTTTCCCAATCGTTCTTATCACATCCTTGCTGACTGGGCAGGAATGGAGAAGTTATGCTGATCTTGGCTCTGCACTGACTTACCATCATCCATTGACAAAGTTCAGCTTTTCACACTATCATAAGATGTTTTGATACCTGACACCTTTCACTTATTTTGATATAAGTATTTGGAAAAGGATTACCTTTTATTTTATAACATACAGAGTTTAACACAGTAGGGGCATAATCTTGATTAGGTCCTCAATGTGGCACTATAATAGAGTTAATAAATAATACCTGACATCAGTCTAAGGATGGAGGTATGGAAGGAAATGAGGCATACATTTTGAATAACTCTTAATTCAAATATCATAGATGCAAAGGAAACCACAAGGTAAAGTCAAACTTTGTTTCACAGGACAATTCCATTATTTGTGTGACAAGAAGAAATATAGTAAAGCACATCTCTATGGTTCTACAGACCATAATGTCTGATGTAAAGATATTTTTCTGTGAAGTTAATAGTCCAATAAAGTTTAAGGCTCTATTATTGCCCCTGGATGGTCCTTTTAAAAATTATTGTATGTATTGCTTAGTTTACCTATTGGCTCCTTATGAATCTTCATTTAATGAAAGACATGCAGAAAGATTGTCTGGCTAATATCTTAGAAATTCAACTCTTCCCTATTTTGCATAATATCTAGGGAAAAAGTTTTAATATTTTATTTTCTTATTGTTTCTTTCTTCCTATTTTTTTTGCAATTCAGTGTATCAAGTTGGTTTATTTTATTCCATTAAATAATTTCCCAAGATTTGCAGAAGCTGACATTGAAAAAAGAGAAAAAACCTTTTAAAGTATATGATTTCCTGCAAAACAGAAAGTGGGTGTTTCCCATCAAATATGCAGTAAAATGTTGGATTTTTGCATAAATGCACAGCTGGTAGTACTCAGGTTGTGCTAACATTAGTATGAGGTTACTGTGGGAACTCGTTTGTGTTTCAGTGCAGTTGGCAAAATTGCAGTCATGCCCATTTAACAAGCACTAGGTCATGTTAATCAGTAATAAACTGCACTTACTCATACAAGAATGTTGAATGAAATCAGATCTGAAGTTCTCCAACTGTTCATCAGGTATTTAACAAACATTTTCTTTTCCTTTCTTCCTCATTCTTGCCAAAGTATGTGTTTTTTTTATTTTATTTTGCTCTCTTTTTCCAAATCATGAATTGGAAGTGTAGTCAGTCAGTTCCATGTATAGACTGATACTTCGAAATCATCTGGTTTAGGCTGCACACATTGTGCATGACTGTTTCACTCTGACTTTGCTTCACCAAGGCAATTTCACAGTGGAAAATCTAGGAAAAAATCCCCAAACAAGGCAAAGATAACACAAGACACTCTAAACTAGAACAGGCCAATTAAAAAACATATTAACAATCAGTTAAGGTTCTGTAGTTGCTCCATACAGTATTCAGCAGGGAATTAGTGTCCTGGGTCTTTTTCTTTCTTTTGGTATCTGTTATTGTAAGCACCTGAGAAATGCCATGAGCAGAGGAAACTGCTCCAAAAATACTTGAAAAAATCTGAGTAATTTTTCTGTCTAGCAAAAGCTTGAATTTGTGGATTAGTTTGCTGTAAGTGTTCTATCTGTGAGCAGATGGTGTGAGTAGATTGGTTTCAGTTTAGTGCTGCTCTGCAGGGTGAGAGAACAGGCCATTTGTGGGGGAACCAGCGCTGGGAGCTGGGGTGAGCTCAGAGCTGGTGGAGGAGTCAGTCCCAGGCCAGGAAGGGCTGCCCAGGTATTCCCCATGGGACACTGCTCATGGGAAATGAGTGAAAAAGGCACCGAGAACTCAAAATTGGGCTGTCCTCCAAAAATCTCAATTTGGTTTTCCTAGAGTGCCTAGGAGACAAGTCACCAACTTTGACAGGGGCAGGGTCAGATGCTAAAACCAGGCTTCCCAGTCTCACAGTGAAGGTCACACCAAGGGCCAACAGCACAGTGCTTGTACACAGATGGTCACCACCACATTTCTGCATGACCCGCCTTGGAGGAGCAAGTGTAAAATATCTGCATTTTTGCCAGCCTTGTAGCTACCTTTGGTCCAGCTGTCTGGTCAACAGACAGGTACTGCTTCTATTGTCAAGGAATGTTTGTGGCTGCAGAAGAGATTCCAAGGTATTTCTGTGAGAGAGTTACTGCAAAGGACCCAGTTCCACAGCACACAGTCGGCCAACGTCAGACATAAATTCTGTTGGACCTGGGCCCACAAATACAAGTTGTTTGTGTCTTTAGTAGTTGTTGGTAAATGGGATGGAATCAGTATTTTTTCTGAACCAGACGCTTTGGTTGATGATGCAAAGTTAAAATTTCTAGGGCCATTCCAAATCTAGTCACATATTTAAAATATTGTTTTGGAAGATTACAAAACAGCTCGGCATTGTTTTAAAATTATATTCCAGCTGCTATGATACCACTGAAACTTTGAAAAATATCCTTGGTGTGTGCCCCTGATGTGTAGGTCCTGCAATAGTGCTTTCATACTAGAATTAGATATTAGCTGTGTAAAGATTATGAAGGTGTTTGGGAGCTGAATGAGAGAGAAGATTATTTGTTTTTCAATATTTGGCAGCTTGGTCAGTGTAGGCAAAGGGTGTTTGTCATCAACAGAGTGAAAAGATCCAATCTTACCCAGTGCAAATCACTCAGGAACAGAACTCAAGAAACAAAAAAATTTTTACTTTATATCACAATGCAAAAAAAGGTCAAGATTTGTTCATCAGAGACGCCAGAAAAAGACAACTAAAATATATTTTTAAATCTACCATGGGAAATTAATATGGAGGTGATTTTCAGGCTAAGGCTGGGAACATAGCAATGCCATTTTAGAATAAACACCAAAAACAGATGCCACAATTTCATAAAATAAACATGCAGTGAAAGGGTAACACAGACATTAGCAGCAAACTGAGCCAGTAGCCAATACAGTATGATGAGAAGGAGTACTCAGTATGGTGTGATGTGCTGCAGAAGCCATTAGCCATATGGTACCGTGTGAAGAGGGCCTCTGTGACTAAGTAACAGTTGTATGTTATGTGGTTTATAAAATAATTATGCAATGGCAAGCAACTCTTTTATAATTATTGGCTGTTTCAAAATATTTCTGCTAATCTGGAGGCATTTACTAAGTTGATGGATGCAGGCAGTCTGCTTCCTCTGTCTGCCTGTTTGTAGACTGTACGGGGTATCATCCTACTAGAGGCAGTGGCCATTTTAAACTTGGCCACTAGAGACTGTATTTGTTTTTCTTTTTCTGAAAACTAAGGGAATATCCACATGAATACATCATAACTTGGTGGTACAGCTGCCAAGGAAGGGCCCCTTAGTTACCCTTCCATTAATCACTTGCACCTCTTTGCCATGGTCTTCCTTTATCCATTGACATATCTGAAAATTGAAAGTGTATCACCAGAAAACTCTTGCTCTGTCACTGTTGACAATCTCAGCAGATTCTGGGTTTTTATACTTTGCTGTGTCTTTCATGCTTATATTAGAGGAAACAAAACTATCAGCAACTGAAGAACATCAAAAAAATTTCTTCGGTTTAACCGACAAGAAGATGACACTAATTTCCTTTTCCTTTTCTACTGCTCCTCAAGCAAGCATATGGAAGATAAGTGCCTGTTAGACATTTGTACATTGCAGCACTTTTGCTTTGAAATAGGAATAAAGTAATAAAGTAATAAGGTTTCAGGGAAACTCTTCAGCTATAAAATTTGCTGGCAAGTGAGATTTGGGACCCAGCATAGCTAGAGGCACCCATCTCCTGGCTGTCCAGCTGTGATAATGGAAGGTGAGAGGGTCCTGCAACCCTGCAGTACCTGGATCAGCTGGCTGGGAATAAGGTAGAGGTGTGGGTCTGAACAGCTGGGACATCAAACATAATCCCCAGAAGTCAAGCAAGATGCACAGCCTGGAGAGGTCCGCAATTCTTCCTTTTCTATCCCTTTGGCACATGCTGTAGGCCACAAAACACTTCTCATCTTCCTCCAGTAAACTTTAGATCCAGTGTAAAAGACTGATTGTAAAATACAACAGGAAGAGCACAGGAAAGATCAAGGGCTGCCAGTATAAAGGTCTTTGAACATCCTCTGTCTGTCCCACCCACATGGGTCAGCTCTAGCTTGGTCCTGGAGCCATTACAGTTCAAACATGACTTTTATTATATACATGTGGTGTATTTTTGTGAGTGTGCTGGAACAGCACTGGGATGATCTCCCTGTAGCAGGTACAGATCCATGTATCTTTTCAGCTTTGGAGTGGTTGCTCAATTGATGTTTTGATAGTGCAGGTAACTGATATGAATTGTAACTATTGCACTGGCTTTATAATAGGGAAACACCATTAGAAATGCTGGAAACTCCATCTGCTATGAGGCTACTGACAAGACTTAGTGGTCAAAAATGGAATTCTGGTCTATTCTGCAAGTAGTGCGGCTGCAATGATTTTTTTTGCTACAACTAAAAATATTTTGCAAATCTGCAATCCAATGGCGTGGTTTAAACCACATTTCAAATGCTGAAAAGGAATATGTTGTTAAGTATAATTCAAGGATGTACATTAGAAAATTTCACTCTACAGAGTAATACATGCACACATATATACACATTTATATAATTTTCTTAAAAGAAAAAGGCCATTGCTCATCAGTGATACCAGCTGGCATGACTACTAACCAGTTATTTTATTTTATCTGGTATTACTAGGGAAGAGACCACTTTCATTTTTGCCAGCATTTGTAGTGTAAATGAGGAGCAACCTATCGTAAAATGTTGCTACTGAGATCAAAGGAAGCAGTCCTTACTACCAAGCTAAAATCATTCTGGGGAAATGTTTTTGATTATGGTTAATGATGTAATCAAGCCACTAAACTGCCTAGAAGTTGGAGTTGCAGCAGGCGTACAGCCTGCCCATTACAGAGCACCCAATCGACAATAACACTGAGGGGAAAAGGTGTGATGGAGCAAACAAGACACAGTTAAATGTTTACTCTAATGGCACACAAAACTGGACAGATTTGATTAGAATACTTATGCTTGCCTTCTTAGGAGAAGAAAACTGAATGCATGAAGGTTTAGTGCAGAAAAAAAAAAAAAGCCAAAAAGCCAAAGGTGGAGAGGAAAGGACCAAAAGGTAATTTTTAAACATCTTTGATTTCTTTCTTTAAAGACCAATTACTTTCCTGTCCCCTGTGGGAGAAAAACATTCTTCTTCTTAATAGCAGAATCATTCTAAGACTTCTCTGATTCATTTTATATTTAGCAGATTACAGTTTTGGAGTCATCAGTAGGAGAGAACCCAGCAAACTGACAGACCTGAAATCATGTCCTTTGATTGTAATTGACAGGGAAAGCATTTAAGGTAAAGAAAAAAAAATATTTTATTCATCTTTGATTACACTGTGATGTGATTTGGTGACATAATACAGCTATGAACTGTGGCGAGAAAGGCAATAATTCCTACTTGAGGCTTTGACATGATGTAGCCCTTTAGTCTTCTTCAAACCAATGCCTCCAGCTACAATAGTGCCCTTGATGGAGTCTAGACAAATAGATATACAGACTGTTGCAATTAAGGAGGCAAACAGCTTTAAAATAACATTTTTCTAGGCCATGTATTTTTGTATTAAATGGCTAAGATGACACATATTTTTCTTTCTGAAAATTAAATCTAGATTATCTATAAAATAATCAAGCATTGGATAAAAATTATTCACTTCAGAAGGGTTTTAAGAATACCATGAATAGAAACTTTTTGAAATCTACAAAACTGTTGAATGAGAAGCACCCACTAGAAGTGAAAGGCATATTCAGTGAATTCTCATGAAGAGGCTCTGAGGACTATATATGTCTTGTGGACTTCTTATTTTCTTTGTATTTAATTCTCAAAATATCACTTTAATACTCCTAACAATTTACTGTGTCAGGATCTTCAAAAATACTTAGCAGCTGCTGGTTTACAAAACCCTTGGGTACCTCTGAGAGATTTCTTTAAGGAATAATCTCAAGAAAAGTAAAAAGAAATTCAGGACAATAAAAATTGTATCACCAAGCTTTAGCTATCATTGGAAAGCAATTTCATGTACTCTGTCTGTATGCTCTTGGAGTCTGGCTTACATCAATCAGCTAACATAGACAGGAACCCACCCTGATGGGGTTAAACTGGGTGTCCAAAGGGAAATATGAGAAGCCACATGTCCCCCATTGTTCTGAAGTTTTTCACAGGGCTGTTCCAGGAGATTTGAATTGTCTTTCTCATTATAGAAATGTTTCCTTACAACTACAAGATGTAGACAGTAATTTGGGGATCACCGATTTAATCATTACAAAATGTGTTGATCACTTCCAAAAGTAAAAGTGCAATTTCATTATCATGGTAGTTCTTGCAAATGATTGAATTCCTGCTAGCACTCTCGGCTTTTAGACATAAACAAGGCCAATAAAGAAAGTGTTAGAAAATTGTCACATCCTCACAATGTGTGTTACAAACATTTGAAAAAAGGGATTTGGTAATCCTCACCAATATTTTCTGATGAAACTCCAAATTCAGTAGCACCCACAGAATACAAAGCTCATTATTCATGCCACTTCACATTTGTCTTAAAAAAGTTATTTCTAAAATACTTTGAAAGTCTTTGTGTTTTCTGATTTAATCTACTATATGTGGTTATGAAAATAAGGTAGCATAAAACACGTGTTCAACAGAATAGTATTATTTCATAAGAAGAAGCCTCAAAATTCATCACCAAAGTTAATCACCATATCAGTGTATTTTGAATGTGCAAAGAACTGCTCTGAAGCACTGTTCTTAGACAGCAACAGCAGTTGCACAGACTGAATTTCCTGCTACACAATGAGCTCCATCACAGCAGCACAAGCTGAGCTTCCTTAATCTGTTTCTCTTATAATTGTCACCACGTCCAAACTCCAGTGACCAGTTCCATGAATAAAATCATTCAAACTCCCTGCCCTATATACAGACATTTCCAACAATTTTTTAGTTCAAATAATGCTGATGAAACTAAATAAACACTAACATGCACTAATCCATCAGAAAGCAGCTGGATACTGTTAGGAGCTGTCCCTGCATATTATTAGTTCTATGCCTAATACCACAGTTAGACAAAACACTGACATCTTTCCACGTGTATTCTTCTATGACATGGGATGTTCAGAACTTCAGGTATATGATGTTGTTAAGGCAAAAATTAAAAACAATAAACCCATTAGAGGGCTTAAGGTGAGCTGAAAACAGCCATGATAATTTCAAACTTCTATTGATCAACACAATTTAATCACAGCATTTAGGAATTACTTAAAGCAGAGTAGTATCTCCATTCTGGAATTAGCCTTTCAATGCTCCCATGTCTAAAAAAGATTCAAGTGTACTATTTCACGTCTAGCTCTCTTTTTTCTGTTTCTCTTTTTTTTTTTTTTTAAATTTTCTTTTTTTTCCTTTTTTTTTTGTTTGTTTGTTTGATCATTGATATCACAGTTTCCAAATGCTGAATCAAATCTCCGTGACAGTGGACTTCAGCCTGAACACAAATAATAGGACAAGAGAAAAATTCAATATCTAAGAAAAACATTTAAGAAAAACCCCTACAGGTTTTGTGTTCACACAGATTTGGATGCTAATACTTTTACAGTGCTGTAGTCTACCTATTGCCATGAATAGGCTTGGAGATTCCAGCTAGCACTTGTGAAGGAAATTCCACTCTCAGGGAGGTATCTCACTTTACTAATAGTGTTGCAAAATTTGGCAATTACATATTAAAGTAAGACATACTGATTAAATTGCATTACCATATTTATTATCTGTTGCATTTTTAACAGTCAGTTTTCTGTTTTCTTTGCAGTACCAAGTAAAGAAAAAAAACCCTAAAAATAAATTTCTGATGAAATTTATAAAGTTATAGTTAAAGAAACATTATCCCTAAAATTACCATTTGAATGATAAGCAATTTTGGGAGTAATTATAGTGCACACTCTACATTCAATGCATTCTGATATATGGATAATTACTCCTGGTAATATGTGTTAGTTAGATTTTATAACAACAATAACAATTTATTGCAAAATTAATTCCTTGGCACAATTTAACATTTATTGATGTGAAGTCAAAGTGAATTGATTTTATTGCAGACCACTTGTGATACGTTTTCCCTATGCTCCTGCCCTAATTGGTTATTATAGGTCATTTTGGTATTTAGTTTTAAAAATAAATTAATTTGGTACCAAGGTGCATTTAGTAAAATGGCAAGATATTTACAGCTCATGTGGTTTTATTTAAATAAAAAATGGTAAGGTAATGCAATCATCTTTGGTTATAAAGTGATGGATGAATTGAAAACATTTCTGAATCAGGTCAATGGTAGTGATGATTAGTGCATTGTTAATCAAGTTGCTGAGATTGCTATCAAAAGCTTTATCTCTTTCACTCAGACTGGTGAGAGGATCATGAATATTAAACAGATTCAAATAGATGTGCACTCATGTAATATGGAGCACTACAAATGAAAAGGCTAAATGAACCCAGACTGTGACTTTATGCACTGATATATCTCTTAACCAAAGAGGAATGTCTAATCCATTTCTGTACTTGTATGAGGCTACATACATTGCAAGAATACAAAGACGAAGTATTTCATGTACCATATTCATTTTATGGGGTAAGTGCTTATTTACAGCCCTATCCATGTGAAGAAAAAATAGTTGTGGAAAGGTTTGTCAGGATTGAAACAATACTACTATAGGTCAGATTTTAATTTCTACAGCACCAGTAAAAATCCAAATACTGTAGTGGAAATCAGTAGCCTCATCTCAATTCCATTGCCCCTATTTTATTATTGCTGACTTGAATTTATGATTTAGACTAGTGTATAGTTTATATATATGGAATCCTTTAAATCACTTCAAACCTTACAGGAGATATAACAATTAATGTATATAATTACAAATGTATGGTGCAAATAAGTGGACAGTGGAGGCCTGAAAACTGCACACATGCAGGTATGTGCTGAACTGAGTGTTCCTGAGAAATTCCACAGATGTTCAGCTGGATGAACCAGGGACACAAGGCTAAACTGCTTCTATTCTGCAGGTACAAGGCCTTTACTAAAACCAGGTCTTTGCAATCAAATATACAGAACAAAAATCCAAGATGAACAAAAGAGAATGAAAAATCTAACCTTGTGCTTGTGTCCATTTGATAAGTAATAGGTTAGAAAGAAGCCAGAACAGATGAGATGACAGCAGCTGTCTTGCCAGGGAAAGATTCTGACTCTAGACTGAGTTCTTTTAAAGCTAGTTTAAATTGGTTTAGAGGCTATTTAATCTTACATGAGTGTTGAGCCTGTACCTTTGCAGTACAGAAGTCTGTGGTCCAAACAGACCCTTGCATTCCCTCAGTTGTTCTGCTTTTCTATAAGTAATGATGTAGGAATTCAAACCTACTAATGGCTGCTAACAATGAGAGGCAAATTCTTATAAAGTTACCATTTTAGAGAAAAGACAGAACTAAAGCTCAGTGAGGTAACAGCAATGCAGTCTGAGATAGTCACCTGTCTAAGGAGTAGTTTTCAATACACTGTGGTCATTGGTAAAAATGCTCTTTTTATTGATGTATAGTTTCAAGGGATTTATATAGAATTTAGAATATTTTTACTAATGCAACTAGCAGAAATACTGAAACTTTAAAAGTTCTTGAAGAGAATGTTTGTTTTGCACCCGTACTACAAAAAACAAAGCCATTTGGAAGAGGAAGAATGTATACAACAAATTACATAGTAAGTGTGTGACTGTACTCAAACTCATGTAGTATTAGACTAGCAGATCTTAAAACCAGCATAATAAAACCATTATTTGTCTTTGTATTTCACACACAACCATGGTTTCCTCTGTATAGGCCATACAAATTAAAATACATGGCAGAGAAAATATCACATCACAGCTTCTAAATCTGAAAATTTACCTTCTAATCTGAGAGAGGCAATAAATGAAAAACATTCCTAGTCAAAGCTGATGCTGCTGATTTATGTAGACCACCCTGAGCACAGTGCAAGATGGAGACCACCAAAGTCACTTGTCACGGTTAAACTGCAGAGAGCCCCGGTCCCGCATCCTTCTGTGTCTCTCTCCTGTTTAGTCTCTTCCCAGCACAGAGGCTGCCATCAATGACCCCCCCTGACTGCTGGGGTGGTTTTGTTGCTCTCCTACATTGTACTGTGTGAGCACATTCCAGACTGGAAAATAAACACATTAAAAAGCACCATAGCTCTCTCAGCACCTCCTCGGCAGCAGGATTTTTTATCTTTTATTCTCAGGGAAGACCATGTTAAGGGGTGGATTTTCTGCTTTGATCTGAAGAAGCTGGGATTCCCAGAAGAGCTCATCTCTTTGAGGATGGAGACACATTGTGGGTGAGTGGTCAGGAAAGCTCTGTCTTCCATAGTCCTAACTTCAGTTTTTATCTTTGACTCTAGAGAGCTCAGTGGACTGGAGATCTCTTGGGAGGTCATCCATAGTATCTTAGGCTAATCTGATGGATGGCTTTGAAGTTGAGGAATAAGACCTATAATATAACCAGGTATTCAATGAAGAGTAAGGCAGGCATAACCGTAGCTTGTCTTTTTAAGTCAGATTCTAAATTTTAAGTAGCTGCAACTATTCAGGTAACCTCTCTGTTGGCTGCTGTAACACCAGAGGCTGCAATGAATTTGCCCTTTTTTTACCAAGGCTGGATGTAACCCAAAGCATGCCAATTTTTTCCCCCAGAGATCTGAATTCCAGATCTGAATCTACCAGCAGAGCCTCACTCATCTGCATTCCCTCCTTGTCACCTGGTAGACTCTGTTCTAATTGTGGCAAAATTGTGTCACCATGTATCTGAACCTTGAGAAAAACAAAGACACTTAAAAATGAATCAATAGAATGATGAAAATAAAATGCAATGAGTTTTCTACATATAAGATGCATTGCCGAGAATGATACAAATGCATTGCATAATAAAAAGCAGGCACAAATGCAGGGTTTAGCACTTTAAACCCCTGTGCTGAAAAGCCCTCTGTCTGTATTGCTGGCTCTTAACTAGCTGTCAGCTGACTAAAATTAGTCAATCTCACTCTCTTGTGTGATCTTTTTTATGGGGAATACCACAATCATCCCTGTAACTGCACGTGAGGACCTACACTTACCATTACTATATACATAATAAAATATGATTGTTATTTTTTCCTGATTTATCCTGGTGCCTCATTTATTCAGAAGTTTAAATCAAGGTAAACTCTGCCAAAGTTGGCAGAATTAAAGCAATGTGAAAGTGATGTACATGAATGGGAGGAATTGTGTGCCCAGTCTAGAACATGCTAAATTAACATTTGTGTGCTATTCTGCCTGAAGAACACTTCTGGCTCCTAAGTGCTGAGGTATTTGAAGTCTTACTGCAAATCCACAGAGCAAGAGCTGGCTTATATTTAATCAGAGTGGAAATGTTGAATATAGAAGCAGCAGTGTGCAAGAGGAAAAGACCAAGGGAGCCGGTATGACAGTTCCTCAAGGCAGCCAGGACCATCTTGGGTGTTTCTGGTTAGAGCTGTGTTTTAGTGTATCATTATTTTAAATCAGCATATTTCATAGATTTGACTAGGAAAAAGCTCAAACACTTCTCTGTGTCCTGCAGAGGGATCTTAAAAGATGAAGAGCAAAATACTCAGAAATCTAAGCTGAGAAGAAGGATTATTAGGAGATGCAGGAAGCTGATATTCAGTCAAATTACAGCACTACAGACATTTCAGGATGTCTTTGAAATCACTACAGTCATAGAAAAATGAAAGAGTAGCTAGAGAATGTTGATAGTGCTGGATCAGCTCTGTATGCGTGCAACTGAATTTTGAAAAAAAAATATAAATTCTGTAATTATACTTAGTCCACAGATCAGTAATTTAAATATGTCTGCAGGAAAGGTGTTTCCTTTGCCAGTGACAGTCCCTTCTTCCATCCAAAAGAAGAGCTAAAAAAAAAGTTACAGTCCACCACCAGGGACATAGAATTAAAACCAGCTTATTCTACCATTCTCTACCATGTTGTTAAACAAAGCATTTCACAAGATGTTGCATAATTATTATAGTCTATCATTAAGCATCTTTGGACTGAAGGTATAATCTGGCATAAAATAGCAAAGCACCATGGAAGGAATGAAACTTGAATGACTGATACTGAGAGCTGAAGTAACATATTTACTTTCCAAACTGCATATTGATTAAGTAAATCTGATTCATTCCCAAGGACAAAATTCCACTTACAGAGAAGAGTCTCAATTTTTTATTTTTTCACAAAGAAACAGATGTCATAACTGAAGGAACAAATAGCATAACTAAGAAAATTAGTTATGTCTTCTAAATATAATTCACTAAAAATTCAGAAGGAGAATTTTCAGAGGAATTGGCTTCACGAAGGTGAAAGATTGGATGTTATGAGCGGCACTACCAAGCTTTAGGAGTTCACGTTCTTTTATGAGATATTAGTATTCAAAAGATACAGAACACCTGTGAAACCCCTCAAATACTGTGGCATGTGCTAGTCAATCTTTCTGAAGAGTATATGCCCAGCAGTGAAGCAAGACAAATGATTTTTAATAGTTTCTTTGGATGGAAATGTCAAAAGATTATGCCACATAATGTAGTTCTAAGACTTTCCTTAAAAATAGGCATGTAATAAGTTCAGAGCTTTATGTAGCTTATGACTTGACCAAGTCATTGTACTCTGAGAAAATGAATGACAGTATTATTCTAGTTCAATATCAATGCTTTTCTAGTTGCATCAAAAGAAAGGAATTCATTTAATTTGAAAGGAATTTTCAAAGAATAATCTTAACTATGACACAGTATCAAAAGAAGTATGGTGTTTAATTGTTCAGTGTCCCAAAGTTAGTAAAACTGAAAAAGTTCTTTCTTTCTATCTGGTATTCAGGCCTGTGGTTTGTGAGCTTTACAGCTGACAGAGCAATGGGGCACAGCCATCTTAACCATTAATGCATCCTCACCCATTTCAGCACCAAATTCAATCTTTTAGCAACAAAGCAGCATTTGCTGAAGTTCCACTGCTTGACTTGCTATGAGCACCACCATTTTATTACTGTTTTGTATTTTTGACATTGCTCATTATTTGTTCAGCATTATCTGTGGTTATAAACATCACATGGTGCTCTTGCTCTTCTTTCTCATTTCCTTTTTCAGTAGCTCCACTATGCTCTCAGAGGGGCTGTGTGAGTACACCTTTGATGGCAGCCCTCGTGCCATGGGAGCCTCAAATCCAGCGCTTGTGCCCTTTGGTCTCACTTCCATTTGTTCACAGGAAAAGCAGCCATACTAGCTCCACTCTTCAATTCTAAACTGCTATGAAATGCAAGGTCCAAAAGCTGTGTGATGCTCTTTTCCAGCAGCTGCTTTGCTGGCTGCATCCTCAGCACAGGGGTTGCAACAGCTCTGCTGTCGCTGGGCATTCCTAGGGACACTGAGTCCTGAGGGCTGTGCTGGCCTGGGAGGGTGGTCCTGTGCAGCCTCTCTGGGCTGTTCCCCTGCCCAGCCCATGGCTCAGGTCACTATTTCAGACTCTCCAGGGCCACCCATCCTGGTCCCAGTGACATGGCAGTGTTGCCAACCTCCAGCTCCTGCAGCCAGGGCTGCTGGGCACGGGGCTGGGGATGTGCTGGTGCCCTCCAGCCTGCCCTGCTCCCCATGAGACACACCCTGGCTGTGATGTCTGCCCCTCCTCCCTGGGGCACTCCCAGCTGCTCCAGCCCCTGCAGACACCTGACCTGTACACCCTGAGTGATTTGGATTTCAGATCCTGAAGGGAAGCACAATTTAATTTCCAAACTGCTCTTCCCTCTTTCAGAGCTTTGAGGTATACCAGGAATGCACAAAGGGCCTAGTAATGGATGTGACAGAACAGCAGAAAATGCCACTGGGGAAGGTGGGTTTGCAGTAAAATGAATGAGAATTGAAGGAAATAGCAGAAGTGGCTGAAGTGCTCAAGTCTCAGGTCTGAAGAGGGGGGTGTGACCGTGGGCACTCCTGCTCTGGCACCGCCTGTCTGCCTTCCACAGCTCTCTGGAGATCAGACCTCAAAGGGCTTTCTCTTCCTTGACTCTAAAGCTAGTTTTTCCTGAATGTGTGTTTTGCATGAATGTGTCCATTGCTTACTCTATTGTCTTGGCTCCAGGAGAACAATAGCATGCAAAAGTAGACAACACTAGACAGATGAAAATTCTATCTACTTCCTCAGGATTCTTTCTGTCCCTCTGTGGATCTATGGACAGGACAACTAAAGCTGACAAAGTATCTGGAAAAGCAGCAAACAGCATCGTTCCTCTCTGACTCCCAGCTGTGCTGCAACCCTGCTATGGAGTAGACTGGAGAGAATCTTCCTTCCCAAGACAGACCAATAATATTTATAGACCATTTTGTTCTTCAGCACTCTTGTTTTGCACAGAGAAGCCAAACATCCTGTAGATGAGGAAGAATTGTAGGCAGCAGCCAGGAAGCAGCAGCCCAAAGGGAAAGCATAATCTCCCAGTATGGACAATGCAGCATTGCTGACAAATAAAAACCACCATGATACCTGTCTCCAGCACTAAAACAGCTAATAATGAATGGGCAAAGGAGGAGCAAATCTGAGCATGTATTGAAATTCTGTGGAACACCACAATGATATTATTCTTCCAGGGTCCAATTCCACTTGTGAAAGCAGTCAGACCCCATTTTCAAACAAGGAGTATAACATTTCCTTGATCATGAAAATCCATTCTTATTCTCCTCTTTTTTTTTTTTTTTTTAAATCAAAGATTGAATAGCCCATATATTTTACCCAAGCCTTTGAGCAATTATTTTGATTAGCAGATGATGTCATCTCATCAGTAGGTATTTGTTGAGCATCAACAAAGTGAATAGTTTACAAAAGCTGGACTACTTAGTTTAAAAGAAAGTGTAGAACTGAAGCCTTTTCTTTTTTCTCCCACAGCATTGGCAATACTTTCAAACATCTGTTTAATCCATTCTGTCAGCAGTCTCATGAGCTGATGCCTCTGCTTTGGGTTTGTGTTGATTCTTTGGCCAAGCCTTAAAGCTTTGTGGTTTTTGATACAGAACTGAAAGAAAACCTTTGATGCTTGTGAATGTTGACTGCATGAAGTAAATAATGTGAGGTGGGTTTAAATGTCCTCATTTTTTTTATGCCTTCTAATCACATGAAACTGAAGGTAAAGAAGTCACATGAAGAGGAAATACTATCCTATGAAGTGAAAATATTCTTAATGTTTCTAATCCTCATATCTCACACCCAGAGTGTGTTTCCACACCATGGGAATAGTTATCCTGATGCTCGTGCCTCAATATTTCTAAAAAATAAAATAATTCTTTGGCAGTCAGTCTGCTGATTTGAGGATACACATTCAGCTTTTATTGCAAAAAAGTAGAAGTTGCAAAGGGTGAATATTTAGTTTATCTACAGGGAATGAAGTGCACTCATGCTTAATGGAAAAATCAAGAGATCAGAATTAAGTTTGGAAACTCAATATTTTAGGAAACCTCACTGTTCTTCAGCATCACAAAAGGTGTATTTTTGACACATGGTTTGCATGTGGAAATCACTGTCAAAATAACTGTAGAAAGGTTCAAAGTGGGAGGGAGTATTTTGAGAGTTAGAAGACTACTATGACATACAATGACAAATGTGTTTTAAAAAAACCCTTATGAGAAACATTATGCCTCACAATTTGTTATGTTCTGTCTGCTGGGGTCCAATAAACACCTGACAGAAACTCTGAACCAAGGACATCATCAACAAACAGCAAAAATCATCATGAACAAATCTTGGCAAGCACAAGGTGAACAGAGAAGTCCTAATTTTCCTGATAGGGAGTAAAAGATAGAAATAATTAAAGATTGTCATCCTTTGTAAAGAACTGGCTTGGAGGGAGGAAAAGTAGGACATGCTTAAAAAAATGTGGGCACAGATTTAACTCTAATAATAGGAAAGGAGTTGCCATATCTCTTGGGGTTTGAGACAATGACAGTGGCAACTATTGTGTCTTCCCAAGTGAAAGTAATAGAAAAGATATTTTAAATACCTTTTTTTTTAAATTTCTGTACTTTAATTTTTATTTACCTCTTTTTTTTTTTTTCAGCTGAAATGTAAGGGGATATTAAGAGGAGTGAAGTACAAAAAATATTTTCCTCATACATCACTCTAGCTTTGCTTTGGGGTGCATAGGAGAAAATGATGGTTTTATTGTGATGGACCATTTCTTTTCCTTCATGTCTCTCAGAAAACTGAAATTTTATTTAACTAACATTCTCTGCAGCTGATGGTTCTGCTCTGACACATCTTTCTATTTCCACAGGCCTTTCCCAACAGTCCAAGGGGTTAATAGAAATCTATTAAATGCCTTTAAAATACATTTCACATGTTGTTGTAGCTGTTTCCTGGTGTGAATCTCTTATTATTTCACTGAGCCTTTTAGACATCAGCTGCTCCCCTTGCACTGAGCATTTGTAATCCCTCTGATTTGCCTGTGTCCCTGGCACAGCAGTTAGATTACTGAACCTTGGGCTTTTGTCTTGTTTTATACATGACTTACAAATTCCAAAAGTTAAACATTGCAGCTGGACCAAAATGGGTCTGCTCTTGCTTTTGCCGGCGGCCAAGACACATTCCGTGCAGTGGCAGGAGACTCAAGGAGGAGGAAGGCAGTGTGGGTTTGCAGAGTTGCTCAACAGAGGAGGGTCACTGAAAATGCTCTGCTTGTTTTATTTTAATCCGTGTTATTTATTTATTTATTTATTTATTTATTTATTTATTTATTTATTTATTTATTTATTTATTTATTTATTTATTTATTTATTTAATTTATTTAATTATGTATTTATTTATTTATTTATTAGACTTCATTCGCTGGAGGCCGCGTTCCCTTCGGGCCGCAGCTGCTCTTGCGCGCCCCCTGCCGGCGCCGGGCCGCGGAGCGCTGCGCGCCGCCAGTCGCGCCCCGAAACATTCCCGAATGTGCCCCCCAAAACATCCCCGAATCCTCTTCCTGCCTTGTGCCTCCTGCCTCGGGTAAAGCCTGGCTTTGCCTGCCCTTCTTATGGGCTGAAGTCCGTGGAAAACGCAAGGATTGTTTCGCTGTGAGTGGGTGTGAGTCCTAGACCTATAGGATGAAAGGATGCTTAGCATGTACAGAAAGGGACGGGATATAGCGAATTAAAAGGAAGAAGAACAATATCTATCATGTTCAAAGGGTTTTCCCACAGCTTCCTGGATGTCTCTGTATTGCACTGAAGATATTGGATGTGATTTGATCCACAGCCCACTATAGTTTCCACACCTTCACTGTACTTGGAAAAATTAGTTTTGAAAGTTTTTAAGTTCTTTGTACTCAAGTCTTAGCTTACATATGAGGTGAAGAAGAAACCTTTGAGAGCAGAATTTGAATGATTTTGTTTATTTGTTAGTTTTAAATTAGGAAATTACAGTAAAACAATGATATTGGGAGAAAAGATAAAAGAAAAAAACGGAAGACTGCTGAGTAACAACAAAACGAATGCAGTAGTGAAGGGCCCCAGGTCTGCCAGAGCACATCCCACCATGGAAAAGCCAGGTGACATTATGGTCTGAGCAGCTGAGATACTCTGCTCCAGATGATCACATGCAAAAAAGTTTTAACAAGCTGAGTACCTTATTATTACCTATTTCTATTGCTTTGTTATTATTATTTTTTCTAGACAATTAAGACTGCATCTTGGGCTTCTGTGTTATTTTAAAATTAATACTAATTTTTACAGATTTTTTAATCAAATCCTTGATCTGGATTTATTATTTATTATTCTGCATCGTTGTAGCTCCAGAAAAACTTCTAATAACTTTGAGTGCAAGACACAGTGAAGAGATATATAAATACTGTACATTTAGAGAGTAAGACTCTACTTACTAAGTTTAGTGTTTCATTTATGCATTGATCCAGACATCTCAGTTATGCTCAGGAAGTAATAAAATTTACTTCCCTCAATACAGCAAGGTACTGTTTTTCTTACAGAGTTAGTGTTGCATAAAGAAAGAACTCACAAGCAAGGGCAAAAAGCCTGTGTATTGTAATAGATCTTTATTTGTCTTTAAATTATAGTGCTAAGCTTTGCAAGTGTAAAAGGCAATCTTACAAAATAGGACATCCTGAGACACAGTTATGTTAACTCAGTGCCCCCAGAAATCTTCATTCCTAGACACCTTATTATTAGCTGATAACACTGTGGCCTGTGAAATGAATGTTGTGGCTCATTATCTAGTTCCTGAAGCATCTTTAATATACAAAAAAGCACCCATATGTTGCAAATACATGGGTTATGCAAATAAATTTGATCACAGTGATTTTCCTGTTGTTAACACCTCAGTTTGAAGAACATCAAGATCATGAGGACAAATCAGAAGGTGTTTTGTCCTTGACCTTAGTGGGGAAAAGATCTCACCTGGAGCTTTTCACTCTTAGGGTATCTAAAAGATTCTGTGTGTGAGCTGAAGCTTCTGAGGCCCCTGTTAAGACTGTGCTTTTCTGCTCCTCATGTTTTCCCTGGCTTTTGCAGAGAAGGTTCATGCACTCTTTCCTGCCTTTTTGTATTAGGACAAGATTTTCTTTGCTTGTACTTTGC
>QUSF01000034.1:5415718-5532326 GCA_003676055.1 Chloebia gouldiae | reverse complement strand
CCCCTCCCCTCCCCTCCCCTCCCCTCCCGCGCCTGCCCGGCCGGCCGGCAGCCAGCAGCGCCCCTGCTGGCCGTGCCCGGAACTGCAAGCGCCTCGGCCGGAAGGCTGGGCCGGGTTGTGGCTCTGGTTAATGCCGGAGTTGTTTGTTTGTTTGCTTTATTGCACAGACTAGTAAAGAACTGTTCGTTCTAGTCTCATAGCTTTTCCTGAGAGCCCCTTTATTCCAAAATTATAATTCGGAGTGGGGGGGTTTTGCATTTTCCATTTCAAGGGAGGCTCCTGCCTTAGTAGACACCTGTCTTTCAAGCCAAGACAGCACCATTACTGATATGTGCATTATGACACATGTATCGCTTCACATTAGGCTTAGATCTTCCTTTGCCTAGAATGCCTTCAAAGTATTGAAAGCAACAGCATGAAAATTTGTGATTTGAAGGATGAACATTTCTATTCTAAAACTGCTTAGACTAAAAGTGTGTTATTTTCTCATTTAGTTTTATTGTGTGTGCATAAAAGGATAATAGCACTACGTATTTGTTCCCGCCTTAACCATGATTATCTCCAAGCTTCTGATAGCTTTTAGGAGCCTCTTCAAGAAACTACTTATGAAAAGCTCTGTAGAAATGTCATACAACAAGCAGCCTCATCTGGCAAGAGATGTAGTAGTAGTAGTAGTAGTAAAACATTGTCCAGCTTAAGGCTACTTGTAAAACCTTGATCAATTTCTCCAGGCCCAGGATTTCCCTTGAGGTGATAAGGACAATGAACCAGGTGGGAGATACAAGGGGGATGCGCTTGGTTTCAGAGGAGGGGAACAAAAATAACAATGAAAATAGACACAGTTTAGGCAAAGTAAAAAAAAAATAGCAATGAAAAGAAGTAAGGACTAACTAAAATGAACAAAACTGACAGAATATTACTTGCCTAACCAAAGATATTTGCATCAATATATAAGATATGTAAATGAATCTACCAGTTGTAGGGAAACATTTGCAGCTGTGAAGGATGTTAAAATGTGTGTTTTATTCAATGGGATGAGAGAACAATGTGAAGAGAATAAAAACAATTGAGTTTCAAGAATGCTTTGGCAGCATTCAAACACTGCCAGTTGTCATCATCATAAGAGGATAAAGAAAAAACAAGGTTTTTTAAAAATTTAGTTGGTTCTTTTTACAGTGAGATCTGTTGTTATACAAATGCATATTTTACTACTAGTATCTTTCAAATCAAAAGCGATGTTTCACAACATATGTAGATTTGTATTTTTATGGGTAATATAGTTTCCCTAATAACCTTTCCAAGTGAAAGATTCTGCTTGATTCAGAGAAAGAGACTATTTTTTTGTAAATTTGATTAGACACCTAAACTCATCAGTCCGTCTCTGAGCCATGTACCTGATTATGCAAAGGTATATGCAATACATTATGCGAAAGCTGTTTAGCTGGGATTGTATCATGGCTGTAACCAAAGTGGGTTTAGAGATAATGAGCTTGCATCCCCGAATACTTAGGATCACAGTCTACTCTCTAAACTGATGATGCAGCAGCTGCATAATGCAACAATGTAATTTATTCATGTAATATGTACAATATTGCTGTAATAAAAAGCCCATTGGCGGTTCCTCTAATTCTCTGTATGAGCACCCTGTTATTAGTAGCTGTGCAAGTCAGTATTTCAGCATTTTCAAATTCTGGCTATTTATAAGTTTCAAACCACAATATTTTAAAAAGAAAGAAAAACCCCAAACGACCCAAACAGCTTTATATAGTGTGAATTGTAAATCTGCTCACATTGAACTGAAACCTGCAGCTTTTTTTGATCAATGCAATCAGTAAACATAGCGGAAAAAACCTCTAAGCATGTCAAAGTGACCCTAGTTACTGAACTTTTTTTATTCCACAGATGCATGCCATGATGTATATGAAAAGAAGTTAAGATCGAACAAGGAGGAAAAACAAGTATTTCGGGGAGAAAACTGTAAAACCCCTGATCTTGCCACCTTTTTCACTCAATGGTGAGTGTTTATCATACGAGTGTTTATATTGAATGTAGATTTCTCTGGAGTAAATTTTAATGGGAATGTATTAAGTTTCAACAAGAGCCTACATGTAAAGATAGTGAAGAAGAGCATTGCAACAGACTGCTTGAAAATTAATCTGCCAGTTTAACCCAGTAACCGACATGCATACTAAAACACTGATGTGAATTGAAAATAAAATAACCATGCTTGACAGATATAATAGTTTAAGTGATTTCAAATTAACCACATCCCACTGACCGCAAGTGAAAAATGTGTTCATTCTCCCGCAATGAAACATGCTCTAGGGACTCATTATACAGAGTGGAGTAAGTAAAACCAGAGTGGAGTAATTGGTGCTGGGGAGGAAGGAAGAGTGACAGATATTTAATGATTCTCAAACTTATACATAAAGATATCACAAGCACTTAATATATTATTTTTCTCTTTCCAATCTAGAAATATTATAGAGTTAAATCTATATTGTGCAGTAATTGCAACACTTGATATAGCTGTTAGGAATAATGAATCATGACAAAGATGCATAAGGCAGTAGATGAAAAGAGTGAATAACAAACAACCTTGTGCCAACATGTGTGCATGAATTATGGCTGCTCTGTTTCAGGAGAACAGGTGAGATAAATCCAGGGCATATCTATTGTCCTAACTCTGTCTAAAATTGCTTTTTAAATGGCAAAAATTCCTTAAACATTTTGAGCATCATGAAAACCAAACTGACATGATTTGCTCCTTTTTCACATATGCTGAGGTCTGTATTTGTAGAAAGTCTGCAGAATAGAAGGCACACATGAACGCAGTGATCCCTAGCCCTGTCTGCTTCACAGGGAAGAGGAAGAGTCACACATTCTATATCATCTTTATGCTCAATTTTGGTTTAACTCTCTAATCTTCTGTATCTCTGAGTAACAGCTAACAGGCAACTCAATGCTCACAAACTCCAGGTTATGAACAGCTGAGAAGTAGCTACACAGCTACACAGTCATCTGGCAGTTAGTGTTCATCAGCATTTCTGCTGTGGCTGCTGGCACAGGGTGTAGCATCCTCTGCTACAAAGCCAACAGAAGCAAGCACATAAAAATCTCCATGCAGAAGTCCCTCGCAACCTGAATTGTTTTATGATTTTAGGGATAGCAGAAAGTCATTTGCACTACATGTAATGAGAATGAGGAACCACAACACAGGTTTTAAAAAATTTTTGTCCTATCTTACTTTGTTACCTACGAGGTCATAGGCAAACTATAAAACTTCATTAATGTGCCATTGCCACTCACTAACTACCCTTTTTACTTATTTTGGCCACCTTGGCTTTGTGCTGTACAAGACAATCTCTTCAGCCAAATGCTGTGTTTACAAAGATGGTGATTATATAGTATCTTATATCTGATCACAGAAAGAATACGAGTGAGGAACCATTAAGAAAGGTTTTAGCAGTATGCATGGAAATTGTCCTAACTGAGCTCTAGAAGAGGAACATTAAAGCCTTTGTACTGTGGATTTGTGGTGTGCCTGGCTGTGACAGTCATGTGTAGTCTGTTGAGGAATCCTGGCTTTAGAAAGGTAAATTTTTGTGATTGGATCTGGATGAGAATGTGGAGATCTGTCTGTGTAACTGCACTGTCAAGACTGTATAAAGGCAGTCACTTGTAAGGGCTTTTGGGTTCTCCTGCAACAATTAACTTCTGCTAATACTTCCAAAATTGTGGGCAGGTTGCCAGCTGAGATCTACTTTTGACAAGAGAACTGTCCTCTTCCTTTCCTGGCCCTTGAATTGAGTGACTCTTGAGGGTTTAAAGAACTATCTAAAAAGACAATGGCCAAAAAATATTTAGCAAGTGCATCAGGACACAGATCCCAGCTGATTAAGGCCTTGATTTTTCCATTGTCTGAATATCATACAATGCTTGTTTGTTGTTATTTCCTTATCCAAAGATAGCATCACCATAATGGTATCCCCACTCTCCATCAAGTTTAGCATTTATTCCAAGACTGATTCAGTGGGAATAGAGCCAGTCATTTTAGGCATTGTCTATTTTGGGATATAAGCAAGTGGAATGCATTTTATAATGGGGAGTTTATACCTTCTCTAACTTATGAGTTGCCTAGATGGATTAAACTATCACTGTAAAAAGATCAAATCTCCTGCTGACACTTGTTTTCCCTCCCATGTTCCTAATCAGCAAAGTTAAGAGACGCATGCTCTGTTTGGAAAAATCCTGTGTTGCGGTGTGCTCCTGCAGCTTGGAGATCTTTCACAGGAGTGCTTGTGAGACCAGGGAATATCTGTGCTGCTGTGAACAGACAGTGTGCTGCTGTGTGTGAGACTGATCCTTCATGGAGGACTTACAGCTCCCTTGGCTACCAAAATAAAAACCCAAACCAAAAAAAGAATAAAAAGAAAGAAAAGTGTTCATGGGATATAGTTCCAGTCCTCAGAACAGATGAAACTCAAAGTGAATAATGGTTTCTTTACCATTTCCAGGTTGTGGTGTTCTGCAAGTTTCTCACCTTAAATCTATTTTATGATTTATCAAGAGATAAAACAAACATGTTTTAGGCATACACCCAATGGTGATGGACTTATATTGATACATGGATTTTAATTTTGTGCTAAAGTCAAAAAGGCAGGATAGTTTTCTTTATCTTTAAAAGTCACAATTATTTGATTTTTTATTAGAGAAAATTTCAGTCATAAACCAGTAAAATAATTAAACAGAATGCAAATAATTTTCCTAAGTATCATTTAAAGCACATTGAAAAATGTGGTGCCGGTTGGTAGAAAGATTACACTGAAGGCAAACACAGTCATGACTGCTCAGCAAGGAAAGGTTTTCATAACAATAACTTCAAAATAGTCAAATAGAAGCAAAATAGGAGGAACCTGAGTTCTAGTGATTGTCTCTGCTTAAAACCTCAGTACCAGGGGTCAGGTTTTGGTCTCTCTGTCTCAAGCCTTGCTTAGCAATCTTTTGCAGAAGAAATCAGAAATGATGAAATGAAGCCACAATTAATGCATTGTGTAACCCTTACCAGTATCCCTGTCTGTGAAATGCAGCCCTCTCATGCATATTTTCAGCCCTTTCATAAAGTCTGTTCATTCTGCAATTATTATCCAGCCACATGCCTAGCTGGGGAAGGGAGTTCAGAACACAGATGCTGCACCTGCCAGAGGGGCTGCGGGCAAAATCCTTCATTATGCACCAAGGAGATTCCCATCTTCTCTACATATGACCCATTCTGAGCAACACTACAGAAGACCCAATGTGTTTGGACATGAATTTGGACGTGAATGCAACACTGCAAACAAATCAGTTGCACCATCTGTGCCTGTGTTTGCAGGTAGAACAAATTCAATTTTCAAATTTAAAAAAGCCCCACCACACCATAAACCACTATAAAAAAAACCCTCCTTAGTTAGGATTAAGGCTCTGCTCCTGTTCCCTCTCATTATTTGCCCATTCCACCAGCGTTGCACACCTTTAGGCCAAACATGAGTTGTGATAGGCTGTCATGAGGTTCGGATATTATAGATGAAATCCTTCCAGAAGTGGCATCTGGCTCGATTTGTAAGCTCTGCAGTCATTTGTAGTGATGGGGTTACATGTGCCCTAGGCTTTGTCAGATGGTTTGGCTGCTTTTCTCCAGTTTTTTTTTTTTTAATTGTTATTAGTTGTTGATGGTGAGGAATTCATACTATGCAATATATGCTCAACTCACCGGCAATTTGCATGGTTAAGTAAAAAGACACCTCATTTATAATTAAAGCATTTTGAAACCTGACTACTAGCAGGTTTGAGATGTGTAACTATCAGGTATAAAATGATTTATTTTCCTCTAGTGGTTCACTTCTGAGAAAGCTGTTGCCTGGTTGCCTAAAATTTAGTGGTAGGAATGACCTTCTTGGCTATCTTACTGGTCTGTACCTGTAATACAGGGAAATTTCTAGAGGACTGTAGAGATGATCAAGATATGCCCAAGTGTTTTCTTCTGTCACATCCATTTTGTCACTGCATTCAGTCCTGAAAGTAAATAAGGCAAATTCCCAAATAGGATTTAATGTGTTAGACCAAATGCCTAATTAGTGTAAGCGTGCTCCCTTTTTACTTTGGAATCTTAGTTGTTATAAAGGGCCTTGCCTACCTTGTTGAAAGGCTTAATTTAGATATTTGTTATACCTCAGTGTGGTATCAGGTAGCATACCACAATGTGTCAGTTGTCCAGATAGCTTACAGCTGTTTTTCTAAATACAAAAATTAAAATGCAGGGTACAGTATGAATTTTGTGAGCCTAATAAAAAAATATGGTTCCTAGGAATTTGTTTAAAATATTATTTTCAAGGTTTAGAGGCAATCAGAGGACAAGACTGTGGGACTAATGCAGCTGTGTGGAAAAGAGAACAGCAAGATTTAAATATTTACTAATACCCAGAGATGTAATCCCATAGTGCACAACTTTGCTTATATAACATTCTTCAAATTCCTAATCTATCCTTTACTACATTTTTTCCCCTTAATTGTGCTAATTTTGCTCTCTGAAAAGATGTCATTCACATATGAATTAAATAAATACTGAACAAACAAGGATGTTGATAATTACATACTTCTACTTTCTTCTGTCATCATGTCAGGTGACAAGAAGACTATAATGAAAATTAGTTGATGCACAGTGCAAAGTAAAGAGCATCAACATAAAGTGAAACTTTGATCAATAAGCCCTCTATGTTTGCATGATGTTTGTTCACAGATGCTTTTAGTTTTGAACACTAGTGAAAGAACAAATAAAAACAATTCAAACTTGATTGCCGAAGCATGAAAAGGGTTAAAGTCACTCTCTTTACTCTTATCATTCAACCATATCCATTGAAAAATTGTGCTGAATTTTTGTAATGAGTATGTTACTCATGTACAGTTTTCAGGCAAAGACTCCAAGAAATATTGGAGGCTGCTTTAAACAGCTTACCAACTGGTTTTGGCATGGGTAATAAGTGCATTAAATTTTGCTTCTCATTCTGCAGTGTTTGGAACTCCACCTGCAAGTGCTCTCAGAGGCCACTTGAAGAAGGAAGAAAGGATTAGACTAAAGCTTTTCATGGAGATTTTTATTTTCTCATGATCAATCATCCAGCAGAGGCAATGCATGGTACAGAGGTGTGGGAAACATGGCTTGGGGCCTTAAATAGACTGAAATAAGTTTCCATATTTAGTTTGTTAAGTTATTACAAATGCACTCAATTTAAAAAAAATATTTGTTTGTAAGTAATTTATAATTAGAAATTAGAATTTAGAATCAGACTGAATCTTTTGAAAAACATTATTTGTTGTAACCAGCACATTAAACTGCACTTTTCATTCATGTCATTCAGCTGCTGAAACTCATTTTTCCAGAGTTTTCATAGCATATGGATTTGAACCCTATGTTTAAGTTTTCACAATCAATCGAGGTCAAATTTATCTTTGAAGTAAAACAATTTTTCAATGAAATGTTAACATTTCCTAGATCTTAAATGTGATCAAGTATGAAATCTGAAGTTTTGATAATTTTCTTATCATCAGCACTGATCTAAAAGTGGAAGGTCTTTTTGAAGTCTCCATCTCTGAATACTTTAGCCTTACATTTTCTTTTGAAAGATTTCATTTAATGCACACAATTTCATTGCAGCCTGCTGTCTTTTATTCTCTATGTGGCTGAAGAATTTTCAGGTTTGCTGACCTTAAAATCAAACTTGTGCTGTACCATGACAGTGATTTCTCTTATTTTGTCTGGCTTGGCATCTCACATAATTTCTGTACTTTAGGAAAAGAGACACATATCAAGATTTAATGTTTGCTTCGATCAGTTGTATGAATTTTTGCAGTGGTGGCTTTGGAACACTTCTAGTTACTTTATTTTGATTTCAGTACTTTGATAAATAATGTCATAACTCTTCATCTGATTTTGTGCCTCAAAAAAGATCTCAAATGATAAATTCTCTTGAACAGATAAACCCAGCCCTTCCAATCTAGGAATACAAAACTTTTTTTTGCCTTTTAAGGTTTGATTTTTCTAAAATTAAAATGGTCTCAAGTTGTGGTCTGGAGCTGCCTAGATATTTACGGCCCATGTGTATCCATGTAGCTTGTTCACATAACCAAAATAGTTATTTTTGCCTTCACAAATAGAACTCGTAAAAATATCTGTTTGTGAAGTCAGGCCTTTTTATAAGTGAACTAATGAGTTATTCTCATCAAGCAATAATTTACTGCAGTTAGGCGGATTGGAAGGGAGATAGCTCTGGAGCGGGTAAGAAATGACAGCAAAAGGTTCTGTTATGCAGTTTCAACTTTCCAGAAGACTGCCAAGATGGATGGACAGGAAAATGGGGGAGAAAGAAAGAGAACTGAAGGCAGAGAAAAGCTAATGAGAACCAATATTAAAGAAATAGTAGTACCCTGGTGTCCGTGAGGGAACACTTTGGAGCTCCACTGAGGACGGTCACCTGTAAAACTCCCAGCAGGGATACAGCCAGGGAGATGGGTTATTGGGCTGTTATCACTGAGCATGAAAGTCCCACAGGACAACTCTGCTCTTGCTCATATCCTTGTACCCCCTGGGCTCATTTCAGCTAACTGGTGGTATATGATTAACAACAGAGAAGCAGGATGGAAAGAGCCCAATATTTTAAATTTTGCCCTTTATTTTGCCATAAGTTAGTGGTTTAGAAATGGATGTCTTAGAATTTTCTGCAACTTGTTCCATGTGGGAAAGGATAATGGCTGAACAGAATTTTCTTTTTTATATGAAGAAAATGATCAGGAAAGTTGAACATAATGATTTCATGCCGTGACTATAATGCAAACACATACTTAACCATCATTGTCTCCTCTTCATATAATAACTGAAAACATCTGTATTGTGCACTGAAACATTATATGCTGCATTACAATTAGAAATGTGCTGAAGTGTTGGATTGGGTGTTTATTTATGGGCCATGAAAAGTAAGATTTTCTGCGCTTCTCATGTACAGCTAAATAGCCATAGGTAGAGTACTGAAAATTTGGGAACCCAGCAGTCACTGTGGGAATGACTTCATTATTCACCGAAGGAGGTTTTTCCAGCAGAGCTGAGTTGCTGACAAACAATAATAAACATTACTGAAAGTTGGAAACAAGAACTCAGGCATGTTGATTCTGACTGTAAAAAATGCTCACAGGACGTGGAGGGCAAGGCGCTCTCAAAATGACAAGGTACTTCAGTGGAGGGATCCCATTAGACCTGTGCACACACATTTTCCCTGTTGACACAGAAGTGTTCTGACAGGCTCAGCAAACAAGCAGCTTCTCCTAGCTGCCTGGCCTTTACCTGTTGCCACAAGTAGTCTAAAAACAGAAATGTATATTTAATGGGCACACTAATGTTTCAATGATGCAATACACTCTGGTGGGGACATAGCAAATGTCTTCTTGGTGTAGCTTCTGAGAGCTCTTGTAGCATAAAAGGTAACACTATGTCTTTTGCTGAAGCACTTGACAGTTCGTGACCATAGCACAAAACATTATTTGAGATTAATTATAAAATATTTGCTTTGTCTGCCTGATATTTTACTGGTATTTGAAATAATGTGATTGATTTAAAGAGCTCACTCCACAGTTAATTAATTTTGTAAATAGGTACTAAGTTTCTTCCAAGCTGAGCAGATAGAAAATGCTCAGTAATGATTTTCTCTGGAGCTTTGTTTTTTCTCTCTCCTCTGACTGACTCAAAATTTAAAGCCAAGAAAGTGTGAAGTCCTGGCCTGTGCTTATGATGGTGGTGTTCACAAAAAAAGGACACAAAGAGTTTATGGAGCCAGTTTCTCACTGAGCAGCAGAATGAGGAAAACCTATGCCAGCTGGGGATTTAGGCTGTGATTGTTACGTGATCCTTGCAAATACATACAAGAAAGAATGAATTTTACCAATTGATACCTGAAGGAAATGTAATCTATTATTTTCTTTGTCATGGCTGAAACAATTTGAATGGCTTACATTTTCTCTGGCCATTGAATATGTCAGTTATTTACTGTCTCAGGTTTGAATGCCTTTGGCTCTGCCAAAAATTGTTGGTTGACTTTCAAAGTGGATCCAGATTTCTCTCAGAGAGGTCAACAGATATGCAGGATTTCTGGAAGTGCCCCAATTAAACATGCATCATTTGCACTGATTTTCCACATGATTATCTTAAATAGCCATGGAAAGGCACAGTTATCAATCAGGAGACTGAAGGATTCAGGTCTGTACAATAGAGAAAGATGAAGGCAGGAAGAGAAAGCTCATTTTTCTTTGCTCTCTCGGTGTTTACTGGGATCATAGTTATGATGGCAAACCAAGTGTAGCTGTGAAGTAAGGCTGATTATGTCTTTCTTTATAGTGAGAAACCAAAGGCTTTTCAGCCTGTAATGCTGGAATTTTTTGAACACAGGTTAGAGGAAATGAACTTTTAAACCAGAGGAATTAAGATCAGCTGTCTGAAGTTAAAATAACAGACTGAAAAACAGTTGTTTGCCCTTCCCACAATGTATTTGCAGGTTGGATCCTTTTCTCTAACCTAGTTTTCACTCCAAAAATTCTCAGTGGCTTCAGGAGACAAAATAAACCAATAGAAAGTGCATCTCCTCTATGGTTTGTGTATCACATTCCTTTCTGAGGCCTCTTGGTGTGGATCTGTATGGGATCCCAGTCTCTCATCTGCCTGTTGGCTCCTAGTGGGCTGACACGTTTCCAGCTGTGAGCACTCACTACTTTAGTGAGCTCATCTCTTCCTCACTTGCACATGGATCATTCTTTTATTATAATTATTTTTTCCCTGCTCTGTTCACTAAGAGAAAGCTGAAAAGGTGATCCAGAACAGTAAACACAGCTGAAACTGGATGGCCGACATGTGATCATCCTTCATTATTTGTGCTCTAATCTCAGTCTTGATGGCTGCTTTCAGCCAGAAGATGTGACCAGGAGCTTTTTTGTTCCCAAAATAGGTTGCTCATATTTGTTATCACTTATCTACATGCAATGAAAAAAGTGAGCCAAAAGTAGTCTTAGCAGTAGATAAAGACCTGAAGGCACCTTCCTTCTCTATTCTGGATGGTCTGGAAAACAAACCCCAGGCTGAAGTGTACACTGGCATGACTGTAATATCAATGCCTTGCAAACAGTGCAGCCCTACAGCTTCAAGAGACTCATTACTGCTAATAAATCAGTAATAACTGGCTTACATTCCAACCAGACACACCATGGTTGTTCTCTGGAAGCCAATCTGTGGTAGATACGAGGGTAATGGAAGCTCCTTGTCCTTCCAGGTAGAAGCTGCTTCTCTGTGGTCGCTTAAAATATTTGGAGGGAGTTTTGTGGAACAGTGAGAAGATGATGCACACACATTTTCTCAAAGACAATGCTGAGTGATGTTTCCATCTGCCAGGACTTCAATGAAGATCCAACAGACTGCTGGCAGCAGCAGTTCCTCTAAAGATACTTCCTTTCCCTGCAGATGCCTACCTAGATCCCTTCTTATAATGGTAGATATATCTGTCAAGCTTGGCTTCTGCTTTCCAGGACTCCTTTTTTGTCCCCTTTCACAGCAGGAAAGAGCTCCAGCTTTCTGGTTGTGCAACAAGAAATGTGTAAGTTAAGGTAAGGTAAAATTGCTGAGAACTGACCAGGAAATTACTGGTTTATTCTATGTTTAGTGATTTAGTATTTAATAATATCTTTAAAATTTCAACTAGAGATGAAAAATTGCATTTTCATGTCAGTAAAGGATTACAATGATTTAGCTGAATCCAATTTATGTGAGAAGCACAAAAGTTAAAGATGTTGTCGTTGCAGTTTTTGTCACCCCATGAGAAACATCCTTCTTTTCTCCATTACTGCAAAGAATCAAGGGGTTATTTGGCTCTCCAGAATATAATAATACAAAATATAAAAGTATATTCAACCCATATATTCACAGGAATCAGATTGTACAAACCACATCACTTAATTGGTAGTAATTATCTACTTTGCATCAGTCTAATTTATGTAACAAACCAAGCTGCTCTATAATTCCCTGCTAGTATGGGATAGAATAACTCCATCAAACCCAGCAGACCTACGTCAGCATATGCTAAGGGATTTAGCCTTAATATTCCAAGGAGCAATATGGCACATGATTCACTTTGGTTCACATTTTTCCCAAGGTCTTATGTAAAATAAATTTATTCTTAGTTCAGAAGAGAAATGTTTGTACAGACAGAATTGCATGTTTGTACAGACATTCCTAGGGATCCAAAAAGTATCTTTTTGTCTTCAAAAAGTAAAATACAAACTAAACATCCTCAAAAGAGAAAACAAAAGGGCAAATGCTGTGCTTGATCCAGCATCATATTGGATGCTTTTGTGTTGATGCAGCTGTTCCAGTGTCTTCAGCTTCTGGTGATGGACCAGAAGGAAGCAGAAGTCAGTGGGCAGATTTTGGTTATTCTACAATCGCATTTTAGTGTATGGAAGGAAAATAATCTCAAAGACAACAAATTCAGAGAAGATGAATTTTGTTAAAACAGATTTTTATGTAAGACTTTTAACATTCTAAAGTTGCTCAGTTGTGTGTTAAATTGAAGAGGCTCCTTGGCAGATTTTGGACAAAGTTTTAATTGATCCAGTGAATTGAGGATCTACAGAACAAACAGTTAAGAAACATTAAAGATTTGGATTTTTACCTGTCACATTTTTTTGAGGAGGCTTTGGAATTTCTGGCAAAGATTATGAGCTATACATTAGTTCACACAAAATATTCCTGAAACTGCTGTGTCAGGTCCTCAGAAAATGTTCAAGACCATGATATTTTTAAAGTAATTATTATTGATGCAGATAATGATCCCAAAATGAAAAAGTGTAAATGGTTAAAGCCAAGTTTGCAAGAAAAATATCTATATAATTTCAAGATCAAAATGTACAAAAACATTTTAAAAATATATGCATGGTTTTCTCCCTCTAGCTCAATGTGAGAGTTCAATTCTAATTTTGTTTTTTCTTTACTTTTAAAGTTCATTCTTGAAAAATGAGGTGGTTTTAGTAAATAAATTTCAGGGGAAATGAAACTTGTAGATTGAAAGGATTTGATAAAAAAATTGTAATTAATTACTATTGTGTTTTGAATAACTAGTTTTATTGTTCTTGTAAGTACAGGACAGTTTCCAATTTTTTTATTACCTTAGAAATATACACAGTCACTATTTATGAACTTGTCTACAACAGGTTTTTAATTTCTATAAATGTATGCAAACTTTTTACTTTTCTTTTTACCCTAGCTAATTCTAGAGAAACTGTGTGTTAAATTTTGTGAAGAAAAGAAGTACAGAAAAGAAATTTGTAGTGTTACCTTTTGTCAGCATTTCATTATGCTGGTCAGATACCAATGCTAGGTATCATGAAAAATAGCAAACAATACTTTCTTTGAAGTCTAGCAAATAGAGAAATAGATTCCAAGACTTAGAATGCACCAGCTGTAAACACAAGTTCCTACCCACAGGCAATTACTGCACATTCAGAGTGGCAGTATAGCTTTCTGTATTATTAAATAACTTTCTGAAAACCTAATTTGCAGGGCAGTTTTATGATGTGAAAGGGAGAGGAAGAAGGTTAGGATAACACCTATCTTCACTCAAGCCACTGGTGGTTGTGGTTTTCAATACTCATAAATATCGAGACCAGAGCCCTTCGCCCCCGCACGCGCCCATGGTTAATGTGCACAATGTGCCCCTGGTCACGGGGCTGAACTCCAGCCCATTAGGGCACTAATTCGATCTTTGGCACACCCTTATTATAACCACCACAATGAGTATGCCTCTGTCAGGAAGCTTCTACACCTTATTTCTCATCTGATGTGAAGCATAATAAAAACCCCTTAAAAACATTCATTAATCTATTGCATATGAACCAGTTTGTAATATAGATATAAGCCCCAAATTAGTCCTAATTTCATAATATTCGTTACTTCTAAAAAGCCATGTTAACTCTGGGGACATTTCAGGGAATGGAATAAGTTATCTGTATTTTTATCTATTGAAGATCACCTAAGTGTTCTTTTCACTTATCATAGGTGTGCATGGCACAATCATGGGCACAGTAATAGTTCATAAGAAAGGAAAGAACACCCGGAATGGTTGATGAAAATGAAATAAGATAACTTCTAAATAGAAGGAGATAAAAACAGTGGAAAAACCTGCTGTCTGTCCTTCAGACTAAAACCCAAATAGTTACATTCAAGAAATATTATTTCTCTGAGATGACTGTGGAGGAACCAACAGAAAACACATCCCAAGGAAAACTGGATGCAAGATGTGGGAATAAAGACCGCAGGATTCTTTCCATCACAACTTCTTGCTTTGTCAAAAGTTGCTTTATTCATATTATTAAGTGGTATGATCTGCCAAGCTACAGGAGGTCTGGGAAGCTGGGGAGGGCTGGGAAATGTACCTCCTACAAGTCACTGTTTCCTTTTAAAATGGTATGAGATCTATGGAAAGGCCAGCTGTAGGAGTACTCTTGGAAAGAACTGAAGAGTGAAGAGATATTGTATTAAATGTAATTAAGAACTGAGTGGGGAAAAATTATTTTATAAGAGGAAAAAAAAGAGAAAAAATGAAAAAACTTATGAAAAAGGATTGAAGGAAGCAAAAAAAGAAATCGTGTTACCTATTATGTTTTTTCAAATATTGTATGTAGATCACCAGTCCTAGCAAATATATGATACTGCATCTGCTCAGAATACACATTAGACACTATTACAAAAGGAAAATTTATTGGATGTGGCATCACGTGGCTAAGAAAGGTAAAAAAAAAAATCTCATCAGGAGACAGATGAAAGCAAAAAATTTTTGAGATGTGTTTGCTACTATTGCATTTTAGCTCTCCTTAGAAGGAGGTGCAGGTTGATGGCAACCCAAATGAACAGCTCTGGCATAATGCCACAATTCAGAGGAAAGCCTGATAGTTGTAGGCATGCTAAAAACACTGGGCTTGATTCCACACTCTGTCAGAACAGCACTTGGATGGTTGGAGGCGTGGGTTTCCCAAGGCTGCTTGTGGATCCAGGACTCGGAGCTTCATACATGTGGCTTTAATCCACAGCATTGGCATGAGAGGCTGCAATGACCTCATGGCTGTCAAATGCCCACCACAACAGAGCTTCCCCCATCCCAAATTGCCCTGGCAACCTCTTTTTCTTATAACACCAGGGACAAAGAACAGGGTGGCTGCTGAGTACCTCTACACAGGAGAAATCTCCAGCTGGGGTTAACCTTTGCTATTCAGTGGTCAGAGTCAATCATATGGTGAAAAATGTTCATAGTAAAGCAGAGGATCTTATCCTTTGTGCTTCATAAATGACTCTTGTCCAATCATATTTACTTACATACTTGTTATGAATATTTTTGCATGTATATTCATGCATTAAAAAAATGGCAAGGTTTGTATGCCACATAAATAAACATTAACTGTTTTAGCATCATGACCCTCCCCCTACCCCCCGCCCCCCTCCCAATTCCCCCTCTACCTTTGAGAATAAAATAATTTTATGCATTCTCTCCTATCCTGGGCATGAAAAAGTAAATGCTGTATTACCCCAACTTAGGTAACCCTTAGGATAATTTTTTAAGCAGCAGGAAACTGGCTATCTGACTGGGTAGATAATGATATCAGCTGCTTCCTTCCAAAACAACAGGTGCTCTGGCATAAAACTGTATATCATCATACTGAGATGATGACATCAGTTCATACTTCAGCTTAATTATAAACTACCTCCATTAATCCTCAAATAATTAAACACTTTGTGTATGGTGCAAGGTGAAATATAAAAGCAAAAGGTGCCTAACTGTTCATCACAGGGTTAAAATGGCAGTTTCTGAATCGTTTGTACTTGTGTCTGCCTATTTTAATGTAAACTTCAAGCTGATTTTAAGAACTTGTTTATATTTTAATATTCCAGCCATGAAGTAGGTAAAAATAAATACTGCTAAAATTCAATGGAAACTTGATGAAATAACAAAGATATATTAATTGGAATCACATGGAATATATATGGGCATAAATATCATGCAAAAAAAGCAAAGATGTGAGGGATCAGGCTTTGCACGTACAAGAATAATTGGGGGATAAGTCATGGTTCATGGCCCAATAGCAGAATAAACATTGCAGCATTCTGTGTTTGCAGATTTTATCCAAGGAGATCTTAGACTCACATTCAGAAGCAGCACATCTAAACAAAACAAGCTGTGGATGAGCTAGCACCATTTATTGAAACAGGTGATTAACTTTGTAAAAAAGAAGTATTTATGAAAGCAATATTCACATAATTGAATTTATTTTATAAATAATTCAGTTCACACAGCACACAGTCACTTGAAAACTATACATTGATTCCTTGCATCTTCACAGTATCTGTGTACATGTTTATCATTGCTTCAAAACTCAACAACAGATTGCTCATTTTTTTTTATTTTATATAAAAATTAGTAGACAGAATAAAGTGAGAGCTGAATTTGTAGGCTAAAAGAGTAGAGGAGCACAGCAGATAAAATATTATGTTCTTCTGCCTTTAAAATATAGCACTGACCTTCTTTAAAACAGATGCTATCTTCAGGAGCCAGATGTGTCTCCAAGCAAATTAGTTATAAGAAATACATTCAAGGACATAGCCATTTAAGAATCAATAAATTATGCATTTGTCATTTGTTATTGTTGAGGCTTATGCTGACATCTTTGACGTGAACGAAAGAGTCTCTGTCCACAGTAATAGCATTAACAATTTAACAGAGATGGTTTTGTACCAAAAGAGAAGTGGTTTGAAGAAATTACTGTTTATCACCATGTACATATACACACCTTAATTATTCATTGCATGTCCACTTACCAGCCTACTTCCTGTTATGTAAGTTGTGCTAGATTAAAAAGTTAGAGGTCGGGCACAAGTGCTGCACTGCTGATATTTCTACCCACTTCAACCTGAAACAAAGACAACAACACTAACAATTATTTTCTATTAAAACAAAAAAATCAAGAAAGTTTTGTTTATTGGTAGCACATAATGAAAAAATCCTACCAAGGAGAATTTTATTTTTCTAAAAGCAAAAGCCACGGTGGAATTTTTTTGGGGGTTTAGTTGAAACATTTGGATGACCATATGGAACTCTTAGTGGTGCCATGGGACCATGCAGCTATGAAATCTGATCACTATCTCCCTAGTGACAGCTGGAGCCTTTACACCATCAGAAAATTTTCAGACTTCTAATTTGTCATAACTACCTCCTGTGGAAAGAAAATATGTTATGTAGTTAGATACAAGAATCTGAGTCTACAGTACTACACATATCAGCTTCTCTTCCTTTTAGCTTTCAAGCCTTGAATTAATTCATTGCATCTTATGACTCATTGGTGCAAGAAATAAAACATAAACACAAAAAGAATTAAAAAAATATGGGATCTTGTGAAATGGTGGTTACGTCTGCTGTATAGTTATAGTGGAGAATGACTTATTTTCAAAACCTACTTATGTAACAAATGTTGATCCATGCACTTCAAACTTTCTTTATATTTAAGTATTGTCTTCAGTTTTACTCTGTTTAGCAAATTAAAGTGTAGATTTAAGTGTAGCTGTTTCCATTATTTTTAAGTTTTTAATGTGCATTCTTTCATTGTCACATCAGGCCTGAAAGAAAACAAAATTCAGAGTCACTTTTATTAGAGGAACTCATAGGGGAAGGGGATGAGATCTCCCTGCCCACTACAATCACACACTGGAGAAGTAAAAGCTCTCAGCTGTTCCCAGAAAACAAGTATCCTTTTGACACTCAGAAATATAGGTGCCCACCAGACAGTCACTTTTGAAAATAGTGGGAAATGTGCTTCTGTCTCTCTGTATATCTATCTATGGGGGCAAATCCAGCAGAACTGAGAATTGTGTCCCCACTTTTTTTGTTGTATAACCTTGGCTTGGTTTCTGGTCTCTCAGGGCACTTTCAGAAGTTTGTGAGTCATAGCTCAGTGACTGTGAGCAGGATAAAAATGTAAACATATGTTATCATTTGCTTTTTTATGGTCATTTTGGTACCCTTGCTAGCCAGGCATCAAAAACGCCTCACTCTGGGCATGGATACTGCTGGTTCATACCATGGATACCATTGGTTTGTCTTTCTGATGGATGTAGAGAAGAAGTTGAGTGTTGTACAGAGAAGTTGAGTGTTGTGTAATATTAATGACAAGAAGATAACTGCTGGGTTAGAATCCTAATCCTAGTGCTGCTTATGACTCTTGAACTTTCAGCTCAAGTCAGTATTCACAAAGTTAATGAGCAAAAATGACAGTAAGCTTCTAATAAGGCATCCCACAGTATCTTTCTCCCAAGTCTTATAAACATCAGTTTTTTTCCATCATATCTAATTATTCTGGATGGTATAAAAGAAATCTAGGGGTACTGATCTGAGACAACTGAAAAAATCCTGAGATTATTTATGACTATTGATTACACTAGAAAGCAAAACTGAGGTAGATCCTAATTAATTCCAGACCGATTTTCTGTAAAAGAGAACTGGAAGAAGAGAGGCTGTGCAGCCCATGTGACAGAAAAAACATTGGTTAAAAGGCACTTACTGTTCCAGTATGAACAGTGCAAGACAGTGTTAGGAAGATATTTGCTTACATTACCAGAAATGATAAAAGACTTTCCATTAAAAAACGATGAGGAAAAACTGTGCATACCCTAGGAGAAAGGAAAGAAACGGCAGGGATAGCATCATGCTATGTAGCAACCTGCCACCAGCTTAGAAATGGACAATGATGACAAATGGACACAGGGGATAAAACCCCAAACACACTGTGAAGAGTTATCTTGGGCAGATGCACGATGTGTTGTGCCTATTGCTGACAGTTACCCAAGGTTTCTGCTTTTTCTACACATTGACAGTGTTTGTACTGTCTGGCATGTCAATAAAATATTTTGATTTGAAGCTGAGCACTGTAATTGTTTTTTTATTTCCTTAGGAAACAAACCATGATATGTAGGTTGACTTGGAAGCTCATATTTCATGATATCTTGTTCCCTCTCCATCTTGTTGCAAAGCTTCCTTTTAGTACCAGGGCCATTCCCAGATGCCCTGGAGCCCCGATGCACATAATTCATACCATTTTTAAGGCATATGAAGTACCAAGAGAGGTTGGTAAAAGGAAGAAATTGTGTGGAACATGGACACATGCAGCTGAACATTTTTCATTCACAGAACTGCAGCTCTAGCTCCACGTTTGGCAGATTAAATCAATGCATTATTAAAGTAGTCTTAGGTCCAAAATGAGCTTAACATGGATTTGAAATATGGCTGCTCTGGTCTCCTGAAGTCCTGCCATGTTAATCATATGGACATTTTGCCTTAATGAGGTGGTTGGTGGTGGTGTACTCTGCTTGTTCAGCTAGGATGTCATGCAGCAGCACCTCCAGGGCTCAGGCCATAGGAAGATGTTCCAAACAGAAATCCTGTGGGGTTTGCTTCTGACTTTGGTCTCAGATGATTCCCTTACCCCACCTGCCTGCATGTGATTCATGAACCAGTCCCCTGTAGATACCCACAGGAATGAGTATTCCCATATAAAACCAGCCTCGGCTAGCACCATTGCCTCAGGCTTGGTCCTTAGTAGAGAGTTAAAATATTATTTCTTGCCAAATTATATGCTAATTTTTGGTTGCAGACAAAGATTAAATAAGGATTCATTTTATCATGTTGAGTTCTTTCCTATTTTTACTATGATGGAGTTTTTTTCACCATCCACATTTTTGTTACCTCTTTTTGCATGCTTCTTATATGCTTTTTAAACCTTAGCCTTATCCATGCCAAGAGCCAGATTTTAAGGTGCTGTCCCCCGCAGAAAACTTTGGTCAGTTTATTAAAGCTGAGGATTTGGTCTTTTACCTAAGCCTATTTCACAAGATATGAAAAACTACTGGACCCCAGTTTATCATTGTTTTTTCCAGCTACAGACAGGCAAAAGTTAAAATAAGACTCTCTTTAAATGTTAGAGAATGGAAAGCATCACTTAAGAGGTGTACTTGCACATCTGCTTTTAAGAAGTTACCTTAATTCCAAACTGACTGATTTATACTATGTCTATATATTGTCTGTTATGTCACCTTTTATTTAAGTAATTATGTAATTGCTGAAATCCTAAAAAGTGGACTGTTCCTTTTTCTTAATAATTATTGGAAGGGGGAACTATCCAAGTGAATATTCACTGTTCTTCATCTTATAGCAATAAAAGGAGATTGAATTTTGTGGTTACTGGGAGACTGAGGGCCTTAATCACAAGGAGCAAATGATTTCTGGAAAGGTAGATAAAATCTATGATGCCTGTGCTTCCTGCTTCTGGTGCACTTTGTGAGCTGAATGAAAACCAGTGTAACATTGTTTAATTAATGCTGAATTGCATGATGGCTGGCCTTAGCTCTCTAATTACTATTGGTAGTAGCTCTTCAAGTTTTGATTAGTGGAGAGGTGAATCACTATCTTTGATGTGGTGAGGCAGCTTCTGCCACAAATTAAAACCAGGTACTGAGGCTATAGATTAATTGTGAGTATGTGGAGCAATTAGGACAGTCTACCTCCCCCTGTCTTCTGTCTGAAGTTTGTCGCCTGTGCTAAAGGTCATAGAAATCAAACCTGAATTGTATCAGTTTTGGATGAGATCTCCCTCTCTGTCTATAAATGCACTGTTTTGGGAAAATCTGTAGTCATTCTAATTCAAAACATGTTAGATGTCATCTTGCCAGCAGAAAGAGCAAGTACCAGAAAGCAATCTGCTGCTGGGAGGGGCTGGGGAGGCTCCTCGGGCCACACAGGGAACAGCAGCATCCATCTGGAGAGCACTTGCAGGGGGCTCGCGTGGGGAGCTGCTAGCTTTGACTAACTTTGTGTTCTTGCAAATGTGTCAAACCGGTTCTAGGAAGCTGAGCAGTGGCTCCCAAAATGTGCACTCCTTGAAGCAGTTGCTGCAGGGCTCGGTGAGGGCTTTGCTGGGTGGAGGACCCAGTCACCCTGCTGATGCTGCAGGTGCCACCGGCACAAACTGCCTCTGGGAGGGCCTGCAAAGACTTTGTCTTGTTTAGGTGTGAACCTGCACCAAAACACAAGAGGAAATATTGTGCACTAGTGTGAGATTTCAGGAACTTTTCTTCATGACAACTGAGTTTTCCTAATCAAGTCTGTGCCTGGGTGGCTTATTGTGGTTCTCTTTTTTATTTTGAAGGTTTCTGTCTATGCTGTGCCACCATGTACAGGAAAAACAAGCTCGAATAAGTGGGGGAAAAGGCAGTTAAAAAGAAAATATATTATTGCCAGTAATTTCTGTTCTTCAGATATGATTATGAATGAAAACAATCTGATTTCAAGAGGTTGTAATATATTCATTTGTTATGCTCTACCATCTTGTTTCCTCCATATATGCTGCTCCATTTTCATCGCTGTCAGAATTTAGTGTTTGGGCTTGGATTTTTTTCCTCTATTTATCTCGTCCTCCCTTATCAATTCTAATTTACTCCTTTCTCTACATCCTTTGCTCCTATCCCGTGACTTACTGTCATTTCTTGCCCTGATTTGTTAGTGGGAGCATGAGAAAATAGTTTCTTCTGAAGCTGCTAAATATGTCTCTCATTTATTCAGCTGGTGGGAGAGAAAGAAGAAGGAATGAGGTTCAGCAAAGTAGCCTTTGTAACCACAAGATTGTTTGCACTTTACTGCCGGAACATGCTGAGACTTGAAACCTTTGTATGATTTTTATAAGTAGAGAGGCTGTAATTGAACATTCTTGCTAGACATTAAGAAGAAATAAAATATTAAAATATTTATTTTCTTCCTTTTTTATACATGCAGCTTTTGAAATCATGTGAGTGGGTGCAATTATATAAATCTCTGTGCAAATAATGAGGCCCCTGTGAACAATTTTAAAGAGAGCAAAAGCAGCCTTTTGCGAATTCATTTCAGGAAAAGCAATCTGGTTGGAGCCTTTTACTGGGGAGTTTCACTCACCTACTGTCAAAACTGCATTCTTGATGTCCACTTCTGATGGGTCTATAAAGCTGAAAATCTAAATAAGTTTAAATAGCACAAGATCTAGGCAAAATTGAGACACCCCACTTCCATGTTTTGAGCTTGTCTCTGCTTTTAATGAATAAAAAGTATAGATAACCATTCAGAAAAACAGGTATCCTCAAGTACTTTTTCAAATAAAGCTATCTTCTTTAAATCAGAAGAAAGGAAATTATGTATTTTGGCACTAAGGTTCAAGCATTTCCTTCTGTAAATAAAAGTGAGAATTTAATAAACACAAAACCAACAACATAATCAGCACAGAGAGCTTTGGATGCAACAAACTACCAGCACAAAAATAACTGAAAAGGAGACAAAACTGCATGATAGGAGTTGTTACCAATTCAGTGATCCTAGAAATGAAAAGGAATGAAAACAGGTGAAAATAAATGAAAATGACAATATGAAGAAATGTATAGGATTGTATATTTATATATAGGCTGTGTTTATATAAACATAAGTAGAAAACACATGGCAATAGGAAACGTGCTACCCAATAAGTGAAAAGAAATAGAAACTAGAAGCTCTTATTTCTGCATAGTTCAACAAGGGTACAATGACAAAGACCTGCTCGTTACCAAGGGAAGAGGAACTCGAGTCTGTACACATAAAGACTCTTGTTTTCTATTGAAATAATGTTTGACAGAAGAAAGGCCAGTTATAACCATTAATCTGGTTCAATTTTACTACAATTTATAGCCCATGAGAACAAAATAAGTCTATTGAAGTACGTGACAGCAGCAGTACATGAGTTCGTGCTTAAAAATATTATTCTCAATGTTGGGACATCTGGGCAGCCAGATCTAATCGTATTTCTTTTCTCTGCCAGAACTAGAACATCTGACATTGGAGTTGTTCAGACATTTCTAAATAGATAGTGCCAGATAAATGACTGTAACCAAAATCTTTCCTTTTTTGACATTATTTGGATGTGCCTCCAGTTCTAAAAATCCTGTAATTGTTAAAGACAAAAAAAAAAATAAAAAAAGGCAGAAAGAAAAAGGCATGTAAGTGTGAACAGGAGCCCCACAGCTAGACTTCCTGCTTCACTTTTGATCCCCTTTGTGTTGCCTGTGAGGTGCAAAGGGGCTGGTGTCTGTTTACAGCTGCTTGCTGGAGGATCCTCCAGAGGTGGGGAGGTCTCGGGCAGGGTAAAGGGATGGAGCTGGGTCCTGTTTGCAGCTTCCCAATCCCTGCAGAACAGCACAGGCCATGCTGTGAGCAGGGCAGGTTTCTGCTGACCAAAAGCCCCTCTTGCCCTCCCCTCTCCCTGCCTGTGCAGTGTACAGGGGCTGAAATGTGTGTGACTGCACCCTGTGCCCTGCTCCTGCGTGGGCTGGGCTGTCCCATAAACCCTGATGGGATTTTAGGCTCCCTATTTGCTCTGGCTCTTCTTCAGTCACTTTCTGGGTTTAGACCATTTTCGTCAGTCCGTTTGTCTTATCACACTTCATGTTTTCCTGAGAGAATTTAATGGAGTGTGGGAGTTCTCATAATAATCTCCCAGGTTCCACATTTATTTTCCTTAGCTTGCAGGAATGTTAAGGCCAACAGAGAGAAAACAGAATTTGATCTATTTAAATAATGCTTAGTATAGACATGTTTTGATGCACATGGAGAGGAAAGAGTAAAAAGACAGGTGAAAACCAAGCAAAATGAAGCCTTATGGAACACTGCCTGCTCCACAGCCTTGCCACATGCTGGTCATTAATAGATTTTATTGATACTTTATGGCCAGTTGTCTAGTTTGTGGCATTCACCCTACTCTTAGAAGTTTATTGCTTATCAGAGTGGCATACAGGTTTAGTGTGATTTCCTTCTTTGGTAACAGTATTGGAAGTAGTTTCTGATTTGTAGTATTCCAGGGCAGACTATTCTAAGAAATGTGGGTTAACTTGTTGAAAACATTTTACAGCGTCATCCAAGGTGGATTGACAAATTTTGGACTTAATTCTTTAAAAATCTGAATAGTGCAAAACTTTTTAATGTTTTGTAGTAAGATATGCTCATTTTTCAACTCATACTAGTATTTATTCACATTCAAAATATCCATCTGTTTTGAAGAAAAATGTAAAGTGAAAAGGAAATGTTTTTCTTTTTTGAAAAGCTCCATTACCCTAACTGTTTTTATCACTACTGAGAATGTTTCACTTAGCTTCCTACACATTGGCTTGAACCAGTGCCAGAGCCCACTTCTATATGAAATATATATTGTGAGTATGCTGAATAGCTTGCTAATTAATCAAGAATCAGGGAGGTGTTGTAGTCAGACTTCTTTCATGGAAAAGGAGTTGGTAGCAGAGATGCCTCCCAAAGCTGGTTCAGAGGAGGCTTCTAGATGATGGAACCAGAGAGAGAAAGAGGCACCTTCATAGCCTTCCTGCTGAACAGAAGGTCTCGTGATGTATGGAGCTGTGTGTGATGGTGATGTTCCCTGTGGCTTGTTTTCTGGTTACAGATTAATTTACTCTATGTTCATCTGTCTGGCATGGGACAGTTAATTCATTTTCTCCTCAAACAGAGGCTAAAATTCTGCCACACGACCTAGGGTGAAATCCTGAAACAACTGAAGTAAGAAGAGACTTGCCTTTAACTTCAGTGAGATCAAAATTTAATCTTTATTCTTTACTTTGGGGCCAAGCTGTCATCTGAATCGTTCACAAATACAACCCCCTCCATTTCATTGGGATACAGAGTGAAAGTCAACTTAGAATTGAATATGCTTTGATTTCTCGGCTGCACTCACTTAATAGCAGCTACACAAAAATTATAGTCAGTTCACAGGCATTTTCCAAAAGTCTATATTTATTGCTTTAGTATGCAAATATATTATTCAATGATATTTTCTCTTTTTCCAGGGGAAAAAGAAGCTAAAATTAATTTTAAAAGTAGTATGTTGACGTACAAAAAACAGTGGAGGGAAGGGATAAATATAAAATGTGTGCTAAGTCAATTGATATTTTACAAGATGTTTCAATTTGGCCCAAGGATTTTAGACTACTTTAATCAGATCACAGCTGGGCCCTTTTCTATGAATAGCCTTTTTAGGTTAATTATTATAAAATCTCTCTGGTCTATTATAATTGAGGAGATAGCACATTCTGTAAATGAAAGTGGTAGGCTGATAAGATACATTTTTTTTGGCATTAAGTAACCATGCCTATCTTAATTACAGTAAAAATCTTTCAGCTGAAGGCAGGTTGACTTAACTAACAAGCAATTAAAACAGGTGAAACTATTTTTGGGAAGTGACACTTGGCCACCTGACAAGTGTAATGAGATCTTTCCACCCTTGCAAACTTTTTCCAGAAACCTTGAAATACAGAATGGATGTAGAGGCTGGATATAGAAAAATGATATGTGGCTTTTTCTTTATATAGCACAAGATTGTTAGTATTTTTTTTTTTTTAGGACATGAAAAGGAGTAATGTTGTACTGCAGGCATCAATATTGTGTTTTCGTCTCCAGTAGTGACTAGGGAGAATAATCATCTTACCTTTTAATGAAAATTTCAAGTAAGTCTATAAAAAAACCTGAGGCTTCTCTTACAATGACAAAACTTAGTTATAAAACCCACAGATGATCTGAAACAGGTATGGAGAACTCAGAGGGGATGGGAATCCTAAGGAGCACTTTTTCTGAAATAAATGGGGAGATTTGAAGGAACACAAGGTCTAAGTTTGAAGGTGTTGTGGTAGTGAAGATCTGGAGGCTTATAGAACAGTGAAACTTCTTTTGTTGTGGTCCTGTGTGGGCTGCTGGAGTGGGTCTGGCTCTCAGAAATGTACCTGACTGAGCAGAATGGCTCAGGGAGCTGGAGCACCTGGTTTAAAGTTGTTGGCAAAGTTCAAATAAAGTGTAAAGCTCAGTGCTTGCAGCATTTGCTTAATAGTAGTCCTTTCCAGCATTTCACAAATAAAGAATGTCTTGTTTAGGATTTCTAACACAAAGGAACACAGCATGAACCAGAGCAGGGAATACATTCCAGATGACTAAAAAAATGAAAAATAGCATGGTAAGCAAGGATGAGGCTATGACTAATCAAATTGGCTAGTGGAGACTATTATACTGCATTAAGTACTGAAATATTATGTACCAAAAGAAAGCTGGCAGGGCTGAATTAGTAAGGATGAGTCATTTATTAAAACTCTCAGGAAGAGGAGGTAAGGCAAAGGGACATAAGGTGAATGGAGCATAAAAATTTTTATGAAAATGCAATTAATCTTATCACTGAAATAGGACAGCAGAGCCTTCTGTTTTTAACTTCTGTTTTGCTACTGTGGATCAAGACATTTATCCTGTTTTTTTCCCCTAAATAAGTAGGAGGAAAATTAACCCAGTCTCCCAAAACTTTAAAAGTGTCTTTAAAATCTTGAAGTACAAATAAGTGATATATGGTTCCCTTGCTATGTCTGTTTTCTGATTTTGGACTTTACAAATATAACTTTTGAAGTGGGTGCTAATCTTGTCATGATAACCTGGTTAATAATAAACTGAAGCCATGAAGCTGGCACTACTGGAGCAGTGGTGACTCAACTAAGTAAGTCCTCTGATATTCCTCTTAATTATGGTAATAATGGGCTTACAGTGAAAGACTAGTAGGTGCTTTGCAATATTGTAAATATGAGAGTGAAACATAAGGATGATGCTTAATGAGAGCTGCTGGCAGCCTGTGCAGATGGGAAAGCTGGTGGCACTGGTGCTCCCCATCTCCCTGACATCTTTGGGCACAGCCCAAAGCAGCCCATTCTAAAGCAGTGCTGGGACTGGTCTCTGAGCATTCACTGATGGGGCTGCACATGGGACATTGGTGTGTTTTGATATTTGGTAACTCAGCCACAGCTACTGTTAGCTGAAAGAATTTTGTCTTGGCAAACTTGTGGGTATTTGGGCTGTTTTGTCTTCAAGACAGACTCTTGGCTATTGCTGCAAGTACTGCTGTGCATAATAGTTAATATTATTCTGACTAGTATCCTTGTAGAGAAGGAATAGAGACGTTGATACCTGGATGAGGTCTACTCTATATACTAATATAACATCTATGTAGTAATAATACAGCATCATCTTTGGCAATACTGAGTGCTTTTGAAGAGGGTGATCTGCATTAGACAGCGATGGACTATTCACTGGAACCTTTTTTTTCCCCCAATCCCTTCAAGGGTTTATTTTTTATTTGCAGATGGCAAAAGACACAAGTAGCACATACTTTTGATCTGCAGGTAAATGGACTGGACTTTTGAAGGGAACCAGTTTAGGCACTAGGACCCCATCCACACTGTAGGAGCTTGTTCTTTGTTTCTCAGCTCATTATTAGTGTTTAAGGAAGCAAAAAAATGAAAAGACTGAACTCCAACCCTAGAGAGGAAGAGAGCATATACTACTTCAACCAATAGATTCTGTGCAGCTCAATTAACAAGATAACAATATATTTCATCTGTCAGAAATGTTTATCTTCTCACTAATTAGCAAAGCAACACCATGTTTTGAAAGGAATGGTAGCTCATAAAAATGCTTGCATCCACAGATGCCCTGTGCAGATTGCATCACTCAGGCTGCTTGGGACCTGGGTTAAGTGCAGGACAAGGGAACAGGGGAGCATTGCCTTCCCCCTCTTCCGCAGTCATTACCTCCCTCGCTGCAGTCTTTTGTTTCCACTTGCTGCAAATTTGAAAGGGTGGAGGGAACTGCTGCAGTAGGCCTTGCCCTTGCCCTCTTTGTTTCTGCTAGCCTTAATTAACCTCTCCCTAGGTTCACCAAATTTGTGATTAGAAATTTTTTTAAGTTGGGTTTATGCTCACTAAGCAGGTTTTCTCATAGCTCTACTTGAAACCCCATTATTACCAATTTGAATGCTGCACTGTTTGTTTTAGAAACCCATCTTAGTAATTTATCCCATATCTCTATTTTCCCCTCATGGAAAATACAATTATTTTAATTCTTCTAATTGTTTTTCATTTCCTACACTCCAAATTTGTCTCTTTCCCCCAGGCATCTCTTCATCTTAGCTCATTGACTGGAAAGGCCTTTTTGGCTCTTTAGTTCCTTATCTCTATTCCAAATGGACTAATATTGTACAGTGTTCAATAAAAAAATAATTTAATTTGTTATTTCTTTCACGATGCAGTTGCAAAATTGGCAGGCTTTTAAGATGATTCTTTAGGTTTAGGTTTAGGGGTGTTAAGTGCATCTCAAATTGAAATGTCAGTTTTAATGGAAAGTTATGTGGAACTTTGGGTAAGAATGAGCATTTGAACAGTAACACAGGTATAAACCTGCCTTGTTGTTCAGCTCTGCACACAGCAGAAAATGTAGAGCACCTCCTTGCTTTGTGCAGGAATAACTATTCCATTGTTCCACAGCTCCCATGGAGAGTAATCAGAACATTATATTCTCACTTTCTTTTTTCTTTTAGTTATTTTGCTTAATCTCATGTAATAGGCAATGAACTTGATTTGCCTTCAGAGCTGGGGAAAAATATAAATAAACCTGGCAGAAGAGCAAAGTGGGAAGCACAGAGGCTGGAGTCACAGAGATGTCCTGTGTGAGCAACAGGAAATCAATTGCCATATGGCCAGTTATAAATAGGGTCATCACACAGCCTCGTTGCCTTTGACAGCTCCAGGTTCTGTGCTCAAGGTTTCTGTTTGCAGATTTTCTGACCTCAGACAGTTCTTTATGGCAGAGCTGGAAGAGGTTTTGTTAGGGTTTCTGGAGCCAGCTGCTTGTGTTCTGCTGAGAGAGAGAGCGAGGTGCTGACAGCAAAGAGAAACAACCTGCTGGTGGGACAGGGCAGGAGAGGGCCATCACCTGAAAAAAGGGATGGAGGTCTTAGGGTAGAATCCCCCACAAAGGCCGTATTTCTTTAAAGATGTCATCTTTTTACTTTAAGAGATCCTTTCCTACTGGACATTTTTGCTCATGGTTGCCAACCAGGGTCATAGCACTCTAACTGAGCTTTTGTGTCTTCAGCTCTGTTTCTGTCTGAAAAAATACAACAGTTCTATTTGGGCAAGTGGTTTGGAGGGAAGTGGTCTGAGTCACACCATCACACAGGCGTGGGGACACAGGGACAGACTAATGCCAGTGTGCAAGGGGATTTTCCCAGCCAGGGAACTCTGCTTTGGAAACTGCACCTTCCGTGTCCTTTCCCTGGCACCACTGGTTCTTTTCCCAAGGTATAGTAGTCCTGCTTAAGATGGAGAGGTGAAAGCAAAAGAAAAGATAATTATAAGCATGTGGTAAACACAAAGGTCAGAAATTATGATCTTTTGTCCTTAGAAACGCTCAGCACTGTGAGGCAGCTGAGTGGGTGTTTCCAGGACTGCAGCACAGATTGAGTTAACTGCATTGCCTGGGTCCTTGGGGTGTGAGCTGCTGGGTTTGGCACCTGTGAGCCCAGCTAAGTGACCAGGTTAATAGCAGGACATTCAGGTGAGGTTCTAGGTCATAGAAAATGTCAAGGTTTACTGAACTTTACAGCTTTTTTGTGCATTCTCTTTATTTTCTACATAGCCCTGGTCTCTTTATTTTTCCTTTGGTTCACACATGAATGTTGTTGATTAACTGAATATCTGGATGTCAGGGAGGCTTCCAAGTGCCCTCACACAAATGGTCACAGGGTCCTGCTTACAGGCAAGTTCTGACTTTTCTTTTGTTGAGTGTCTTGGAATGCAATCTCTGCTTGGAGACTTGAAATGGAATTACATCCACTATATAATCCAAATTTGTCTTGTATAAATATAGATGTTGAGATGATTAAACACATTAGCAATTTTCAGTGGTTCTTTAATTCCATCATTCATTATTTTTATTTGATGAACCACTTTCTTATGAAACTTATTAAAATGTTGGTATAAATCTCTTCTGAATTCCCCTGATGACTATGTTTATACCAAATGATATACATAATGATCTGCTTTTGAGACTGCATTAGAAATGTGCACTGGCTTTTCAGTTTGTGAGAGGCTGTGTATCACTCCCATAAGGAATAATGACTAAGATTTCCTTTCTGCATTAGGGAGCTGCAGCCACTCAGGCATGGGCTGTACCTCGCTGTCTGCCTCATCCAGTGCCTAAAGACTCCCATGGGGTCATTACAGGTTGGGTCAGACCTGCAGCAGTACCTGCAGGCAGCCCTCCCTTGAGCAGAGCAGGAGCACTAACATGACAGGAGGCACAACGGGCAGGGTCTGTTGCTGAACTCTTGTCTGATTCTGGGGTCACTGCAGCACCCATGTCACCAGGAACCTCTCAGCTTCCTTTCCAAGGTTGCCTTGCTCCCTGCATTGACCATAGAGAGAGCCTAGATAACTGTGTGAGGTTAAGCACCCAAGTAATTAAACAAGTAAAATGAAATTAATTGAATCCCATCCTGAGGGATATTGCAGCTTTCTTAACCAGTAAGGTTAGACAGAGGCTCCACCCTATCTTTGGGTTTATACATTTACCTTTAAAAACAAATTTGGCTTCTCTCATACCTTTACAGTCTCATGAAAGGCACTTGGCTTTCAGGTATTTGCTGAGCAATATAGTGAAGTATGCAATTACATATCAGATAGGATTTAAATATTAAACAAAAAAAATTGATATCAGTGGATAAGTGCTTCAGGTCTTACTTTATTTATAAACAAACCCTAATCTTTCTGAAAACAAACAGATACCTAAAAGCTTCTGCTAAAATGAAAGACCTTGGAAAATATGTATTTTTTCACCATAGCCTTCTGAGATTTGCTGAGCTAAAAGTTTTATTTTTGTCTTTAAGAGTATTTTATTAATTTTTCTTGATTTAATTGCATCTAAATGCCTTTTTGGAGACATAAAGACTTCTGTCACCCACAGTGCAGCATGGAGTAGGGTAATTTAATCAATTTCCCAAATAAAGTATCCCTAACTATGACTTTGGCAATCCCACTTTGAGCAAGTCTATCAGAAAACTGGTCTGTATAATTAACAAGATGGAAATGCCAGTCTAAGTGGATCCCTTAGATGGTAAAGGTGCAGTGCTGCTGTTATGTCTCTGATTTGTGTCACTGAACTGGATGTTCTACAGCCAGTGAGGCATCATCCATGACATTCCTGAAATTTACTGTGTGAAAATATGGGTTGTTTCAAATGCATTTGGTTTTCACAACAGAAGACACTTTTATTGGACTCTTAAAAAATATTTATGAATGTCTTTGTTAGAAGAATCATTTAGTAATCTTACAGACAGATACTGATCTAGCAGATCCTAAAGCTGGAATAGTGATATCTTTTCTTCTGCTATTACATCAGCTGCTGTGCCATCCCATCAGCCATGCTGACAGCTCTTATAGCCTGGCTGACAACATATTTTAAAGAAAAAAGATGCTTCCTTGTAAATATTTTTTCTACTAATTTGCTGTATTGCTGCTGAAATGTTACTGATTAGTATATCCAGAAAAGAATTTATTTTGCTGGTAATAAGTTTTTAATGCACTGTACTAACACTTTTTCTCACTCTCTTTTCTCCCTTTCCTTCTGGCCATATAATAGGAAAAAAACCCCTTGGTGCAATGTCTGAGCTCTGCTTAGAATTTTATGAGACTTCTTTCGGTTTTATTTTCTTTCCGTTCTCATGAGGAAGTGTGGATGAGGAGGCAAATATTTTGTAACATATACCCAAGGAAGTAAGCTAAATCAGTGCTAACACCTTTATATCAATATATAACTGAAAAACCCATAAAGCCCCCCTTTGCTTTCTAAATCCATGTAATTAAAATGGAGCAAAAGCTCTGTTTTCTTGAGACTAGAAGTAGTGCATACGAATTAACAAAAGGAAATGCCAATCAGACTTTTATTATGTTTTCTTTTGTCTTGTATTTTATGTTGTCTTTCTAAACATGCCCACATAGGATTCAAAAATGCCCCTGAGTCCTGGGTTGTAATGGATTGAGTGAAGATTACTCAGTGAGTCTTATATAAAAATGTTCTTAAAATATCCACCTTGGAGAGAAAAAAAGAAAAAGCACTCTCTCTCGGGAGTATCCTCTCTAATTATTCATAATTAATAAATAAACAAAGAACTGTGTAGTTCTACATCAAGTAGTTATTAAAAGACTCTTAGAACTAAAAAGACTTCCTGGTCGGAAAGCAGATATCCAGCTGTGCTGAAAGAATGTAGGACTGAATCCAGAAGAATTTCTACAGAGCTTTTTTTTTGGTGTTTGAGTTCAAGACAGATCATTTAGGACTGGAACATCACCTTTTAAGTGGTTTGAAGCACACAGAGTTTCACCTTAGTGATCCAAATTGGTCCTGAACTTTTCATGTGAAGTGCCTGATTTTTGGGCATCAAGAGGAAGATGTCCTGGTGTAGGCTTTGATTAACAGCAGTCCTTGTGGTTCGGGGCAGAAGAGATCAGGCTGGGGGTGTGGGTAGCAGTGTAGGCTGGAGGAATTTGCTGGGTATTTTTTCAGTAGATTTTCAGAGAGGACTTGACAAAATGCAGACGGAGTTGGCCGGGGACCACAGGCCAAGGCGTGCAGAGTCCCTGCCTTGCTTGGCACTGTGGGACAAATGCAGCCTCCACAGGAGGCAGGAGAGCAAACCTATCTTTCCTTCTGTTGATGGGTTGTTATGCCAAGAAAAAGCTTTCTTCTTTACTCACTGTGGCTGGAAGTGTGTCATTGCAGTGCGTGGAAAATGGTCTCATGCTCTCCCTGCGAGAGCTGCCTGTTCCTGGGGCATCCCTGTTGCAGTACAGCTCAGAGGTTACTCCTCTCTCCAGAGCTGTGACTGGCTCAGGCTGCCTCTCCTCGTCCAAGAGACCCTCCAGGGAGCCCAGATTTTCTGAGTATTCTCATGATTTGCTGTAAATGTGCCCTGTTTTGTTCGCAGAACCCCTTCTCAGCTGTAATCAGCTCAGTGTTGCCAAACAACTGGAATAAGGGATTATTCAGACTCCTGTCCCTGCAGAATAATAACTGTTAGTTTGTTTGCTGCTGTACTGGACCTTCCAACCCCTACACAGCACGGCGGAGAACTAAGGTTTTCTTTATTGATTCAGACACTACTGTTTTCTTTTTAGGATTTTTTTATTGAACATTCTTCCCTTGATAGTCTTCGCTTTGTTATTACTTATACCCACAATAAATAAGCCCTTGGGATTTCTGTAAAAATCTGCCCATGCAGCAGGCAAAAAAAAACAAACCAACAAACAAAAAAACCCCACAAAAACCCTTGTAGACAAAAAAAAAAAAAAACGGCATAGGAACCATTCAGTGAAACAATGCACATTTTGACCTGAAGATCTTGCTTCCTTTAAAATATTTTTTCCTCTTTCACCTGGATTGTGGTGAAACCAGAGCATTGAACACTGAAGTGTGATTTTCAGTTCAGGTGCCAAGAAATGTTTGTCCCAGCACGGCAATGTTTCAAAGAACATTAAGAATGCAAAAAAAAAAAAGAATATGAAAAAACAAACATGACTTTGTATATTCCCCATTCCCAAGTACCATTTAATGAGAGTGAAGACTGCTGTAATTATGAGAGCCACCAGCAATTAAATAAAGCCTTCTTATAGGAAAAGGGACAGGCATCCATTGAATGCAAGAAGGATTTGAATTTTTGTGCTAGTTAAGACAGATTTATCAGATTTATCTGATATCTGTAAACGGTCATGACATGAAAAAGATACATGAAAAGAAAAGAATGGAGGAAGTCAGGGATGATATTTCAAGCATTGGAAGCTTTTTCCTTTTCTTTTAAAAGAGATCTTTAACATAGAGCTGCTGGGCCTTTGTTTGAGAACAATGTAATTACACATCCTAGACACACCTGTTGAGAGGAATTTATTGGTACTTCTGGAAAGGAAAACTAGGAGATGAAGGTGCTGACCTTTCTCATTAAAATTGACTTACTAGTGTTTGCACCACCTGTTACTACAGTGTTTAATCAGTATTTTTAGATTGGATAGGAATTAGATTAGTCCCAGATGTTTCCAAATTTTGCAGTTATTCTGGTCTTTAAATCGGGCCTTCTTTAGAAATCATTAAACAACATAGCTCAGTACCTTCAACTCCGTTAAGTGCTGAGCAGAAAACTTACAAGTTACTGTCTCCTCAAACAATCAAAGAAGACAAATTGTCAAATAGATCAGAAGAATCTTCTTTTGAGATTGGCTATTTATATACCAGAGTCTCCTCAGGAAAGCAGTGACACAGTAGGATGATGAGTCTGAAAACTCAATGGAGGAAATGCATGTAGGCACAAAAGGTCAGCTTCATAGTTTCAAAGAGAAAAACCTTGTCACAGATGGTGAAGAAAGACTGACAAGATTTAGGAGTGTGGTTTAACCAGGCTGCATATGTGTTAACTGCACATCTCTGAGAATCCAACTTGTTTAAGACAAGCGCGCTTCCACAATCTGTCCTGCACGAGGGAGGTCCCTCCTTCCAGCCCTGAAATGGTCCCAGGATTACTGCTGAGAGCCCAGGAGCCTCCTCCTTGGGCATGCTTCCCTTCTCTGTGGGCAAGGGAGTGGGAGAGGCAGCGTGTCTGGCACAGACAGACAGCCCTTCCTCACCCTCTTGAGCTGTTTTAACAGTGATTGTGGATTAAATGCACTGCACCAGCACAAACGCAGAGTGTTTGTACCACTACAGGTGCTAGATGGTGTTTGGAGATGCTTCTGAAAGGAGGGAAAGAGGAAAAGGGTTCCACAAGGGCACTTCTAATAGTAAAGCAAAAGTGGTCTCTCTCCTAAAAGCAGCTAAAATGCAAGTGCATTGTGCAGTTCAGTCAGCTCAGCATCCCTCATAATCCACAGCCCTCCTAACAAGGGCTGACTAAAAAGGGGAGAGGCAGAAGGAGGCAATGGCAAACCCTGGTGACTTGGCAGCCCTTGTGCTGCTGCCCAAAGTTAATATCCCTCATCCCACAGCTGCTTTAAGGCACGAGAGCTGGAGTGGGCCCTGCAGTCCCTCATCTGTGAGAGCAGTGTTTGGCCCAGTCGTTGATCCTACATCCCCAAAAGACAATTATTAATAGTAATATTAATATATTAATTAATATATTAATTAATAGTAATATTAATACGCGCTCCTGTGAGGTACAGGTGACTGCAGGCTGCGAGTTGTGTAGGAAAAAGGACAGGAGTGGTCATCCTCTGTTTTAGCAGGAGGCAATGCCTATTGTTTTCTAATGCCTGTCACAGCCTGGCAGGCCTCACCTGTGGTGTGCTGTAGATTATGTTTAACAAGCTCTACAGAAGGAATTTTTTTTTTTTTAAGGCTGAGATATACTTGGGATGTTATTTTCTTTCAAATTAAGGCACCTTCACATTGCAAGAAAAGAAAGAAAAGAAAGAAATACTCATGCCCAAAATTCTTATGTTCTGAGTCTTGCTGTTTGTTTTTATTTGGGCCACAGTATGCTGAAATAAGAAATACATGGTCATGGAAAAAGTTTTATTTTAACCATGAAAAATACTTTTTTATTACTTGCTTATGTGAAGTATTTTCCTTCTCCTGCTGCTTTTAGAGTGGACTTGAATTTCCTTCTTTACACATAGAATAAAACCAATATAATACTGCAACCATATCAAAATATTTAAGACAGGAAGTAGTGTATCTTCAGTTTCTATTTTTTTTAGGGAAACTAGAGACAAAAATGTAGAAGGACTGAATTAATGTGCAAAATACAAGAATGATTATTTTCTCTTTCTTGTAAAAACAAAAAGAAGCTACTAGATATTGTCTAGGCCATTTGTATTATTGGTATTTTTCTTGTGGATTAGCTCTTCTCACAGCTAAACAACATGTATGTGAATGAAATTTTGTTTTACATTGAGAAAATTACCTGCGTGAACACATTTTTCTTTGATATGTCCCTAGTCAAGGCTTTCTTCAGACAAACTTTTCTGATGCACTAATGGAGCACATGAACTGAAGCGACTCAACTCAAACTTATCAGGAAATTGTTCTGTCCTCCCTGCCACTCCCCACCAAGCTTCTTGGTTCAGTTTGTTGATGGCACTGGTATGTAGGAGTCAATAATAGAATTTTCCAGACACTGATCTTTGCCTTTTCTATATTTATCTGAGCAATTAAATGACCCCTTTAAATTTAATTATGTTAGTTTTGTTAAACACAGATAGAGATGTTTCCCACTAAAAACTTACTTAGAACTGAGAGACAAACTTTTAAGATGGTATATTTTGAAGGACCTAGGTGTCCTAAATTATATATATCCACTTAGGGAATTGTTCAAGAGGGCAGTAATAGTGTAAACCCACAAGAGTTACATTAAGTACATCCATCGTGTCAGAACAGTTGTATTTAATAAAGCTTTATTCCCAACTTCAGAGAGCTTTTAAGATGTTTTCCACTTGGGTGACTGTTTTGTTTTGTGAGTTTAAAAGATTCACTTATTAGTTTAGGGAATTTTAAATTACTGCTAAACCCCAAAGTGTCAAATATTGCATCAAATATTTAGAGTGGTGTGAGTTGAGTTACATGGAGACATGTAGTAATATTTCTTACACAATGGAGAACAACTGTTTTGGCACCACTGTTAAATGGAAAGTTATTTTTTTTTTGTTTTTTTTTTTTTTTTACACAAATTAACCAGATTTTAGGAGTATGTTTAATTTAACTTTGGATGGTAAGACTGTACAATGCTTTTTATTATACTTAGCCTAATTTTAGCAAGACATAATTTCATGCCATGTAACTATGTATTTTACAATATTAGAGATAAATACAGAGATTTAATAAATTAATTGATGTAATTAATTTTTTTAAAAAAATCTGAGTTCTTGGAAATATGGAAAACTGAAGTTGTTGGAAATATCTGTTCAGTGACTCAGTAGGAAGCTGGCTGCCATTCAGCTCCAACATATCATAAATAAAAAGATAAATGTCATTCTACCTTTCCCCTTCAGTAAATCAGAGAAGGGGAAATAAATGTAAATGGAAGAATCAGTATAAATGACAGAAATATTTGGGCATTTTTCCTAAAAAACTACTTATCAGAAGAATTGAGGGTTTGGTTTTCCAGATAGCATTTGGACAGCAGGGCTCCATCACAAGTAACAGTGACTTGGGAAGGCAAATGCCATAACTACAAATGTCCTTCCCTTCCTCCTTCTTCCCCCAGCCTCACATGCTGATCAGGATGCCATATGGAATGGAATGGAATGGAATGGAATGGAATGGAATGGAATGGAATGTCCCTTAGATCAGCTGGGGTCAGCTGTCCTGGCTGTGTCCCCTCCCAGCTTGTGACCCCCATTTCTCTGGCTGCTGGGTGTGGAGCAGAAAAGGCCTTGGCTCTGCTCAGCAATACCTGAAACATCCCCGAGTTAGCAATGCCATTTCCAACACAAATCCAAAAGACAGACCCATACCAGCTACTGTGGTAAAACATAACTGCACCCCAGCCAAACCCACAATATAAGGGAAACAATTTTTTGCTTGGCAGCTCTGAAGGTTTGGGGTAGTCCCATTGTGAATACAGCCTGCAGGTGCTGTGGCACACCTGACCAGGAAAGGTGCACTTGGCCACTCCTGCTCAGACTTGTCCTTTGCCAAAGGGCAGGTGACAGTCCCCATGAGCCTGCTCTGTGCATGTCCCCAGTGGTTTGGGAGATAAAATGTTCCCAAAAATCTAGTAGGAAATTCCTGCAGTAGGATTTTCCTGAGGAAAGACCCTCTGGTGGACAACACATCTGTGTGTCCTTGTTCTCTTGGAGCTAATGCTCCTCTGCATCAACTCATCTGGACTCTCAGCGTCTGAGAGTTGGGCATTGTGAAGGGAAAATACAAAATGGCAGAGGTCTTTGTTTTTACCTTTCCTCGATTTGGGTTTCCTCTTTCCCTTTCAGTGTAATTAATATTGGACTGAGGTTACCCTGTTCTCTCAAGATTTCTGGCATGAAGCAAAAGGGCAGCTGCGCCACAACCTTTACTGCTTCAAAACTGTTTTCTTAATTTGGCTGTAGGCAGAAATATTGAGAGGCATTCATTGTGGTCTTTTATTCTATTTCTCTACATGAAGGCGGTACATAAAATTTTCAGCCATCAGGCTTTTTATAAAACAAACAACAAACAAAATATCTACATAATAATCTGTGGTTTAGAATGAGGGATTTTTTTTTCTTCTCCCCTTCTAGTTCACAGATAGGGTGTCAGGCTTATTTGTCGTTTATGATTTGTTTTTATAAGTGCTTTTTAAAATTATTAAAGAAATTGCTAAACAGAAGACTAAGTATTTGGGTGCTTTTTAGGGAATAAAATAATCAAAGGAATAAGACAGGGAATATGTTTATGGCATTTTTCTCTAATGTGCCAAGCAATCTTTCATCATAGGAAAGGAAAGAGACTAAAATGCTTTTTGCATTCTTTTGGATAAAAGCAAATTTAAGACTTTCAAATGTGTTTATCAGGAAATGAATTTGGCTTTCTTTAGGCAATGGCATCTTAGTTTAGTACTGGAAGTAGATTTCATCTGAACTTAGTAAAGGTTAGATTTCGTAAAATCTTTCCTCACATTTCCACATCAAAGTACAAAACCAGTTAATTCTGAGATTTTGAGAGGACGAGGAAAGCATATTTGTGAATTGATTCTATAGCTCAGTATCTTTATAGATAGTTCCAGAGATTTCATGACACTGTGATAGAACTGAAATCTCAAATGAAATAAATTTGTAGATATCATAAGTAATTTTGAGATTTAACATTTTTTTTTTTGTTTTACTGAATGGATATAAAGTAAGTACTGTGGAAATCATGTTGTGAAAAACCTAAGGTGGGCTTATTTCTCCAGAATTTCAGTCAGGATGTGGGATAATAACACTTAAGTCTTTCCAACTTCATTATTAGAGGCTGGAATGTCTAACTACTAGGCTAGTGTCGGGTCTGGTTTATGTCCCAAACAATCCACTATTCAGTGGAGGAACCTCAAGTCAATTGTTCTGCCACAGAGCCAGTCCTGCTCCCAGAAACAGAAATTAATCTAACTTGGGAGAAAATAGAGACAAGACTTAGATAAGTGACAGGGCTGTCTATGAAGCCTGCAGGTCTGGACATTCTCCTGGAATGCAGAAGAGCTGGATTCAATGCCCTTGGCCTGAAGTGCTGCTCTGCATCTCTGGTGGACCCTGCTAACAGCCTCTGGTTTATGCAAGGGTCATGGGTAATGTACTATCTCACTTTCCTCATCACCTTTACCAGCCTTTTTTTCCCTGAATCTAATAAAAACCTGAATGTTCTAATGCTGAGAGATAGAATTTTCCAACCACAGTAGAAGTTTCAGGAACTCTGTTCTGGATGTCTTTTCTATTGAATTGAATTACTTTCATTCCAATTAAACTTTTTCCATCTACTTCACTAGCACAATAATTTTGGGGAGGATTTGTCTCTAGCCCTCTGATCTCACTGTGTATCAAAAAGATAACATAAAAAAATTACCCACAAACAGATCCCCCATAAAATGATTTTTTTTTTTATTTTCTAGGTTACTATGTAATTTTTTCATGTGTGAGAGAAAAGATGGTTTTGGATGCACTAAAATAAGTCCATTCTCTTGTTTGGCTTGCAAGAATTTGAAGGCATTTCATATTCTGTCATTATATCTTAAAAAAATATTAGTATTATTTTTCTTCCCAACTGTTCTGTTTGAACGTGATTGCAAAAGCTTTCTAACAATACAAAAAATTTGGGTGAAAAGAAACCAATTTTCTCTCCCCAAAATCAATCTATCTTCTTTTATTGGCTTCTAAAAGACTTCATTCTTGCAAACAGTAGTTTTAAAGTGGAATTTAAAAATTTTGATTTTCGTAATTAAATTAGCTGTCTTGAATTTTTGGTCTTTTTTAAGAGGCATCTGAGGGAGACAAGTTCTTGTTAGAAGAAAACAAAAATACCTGGTTCTTCATTGTAAAAGATCTTACATTTGACTATAGACTGGAGGAAATATAGGATGCAAATTAAGGGCTTAGTTTTTATATTATTTCAGACACCTATGGACCAATAGGTGGATGAAAACCATTCAAAAGGACATCTTACTGTCGTGGTACAAGAGTCATGGCAGAGGCTCTACTACAAAAGTTAAACCTTTCCACAAATCCTGTGGTGAAACCTCAGCGCTTTCAGTGTCCCCCCTGGTTTTTCTGTATTTTCCTAAAAACGTGATCTGTTTCGGAGTGGTAGCAAAATACAGAAACAGGTATGATCAGAAGAAGTAACTTTGGCTATTGACCTGTAGATATTAAAAAAATGGGGTTTTTTATTAATTGCTTAGTACATGAAAGTACTCTGACTAAACAGGAAAGGCAGATTTCTCTACTCACAGCCCAAATGTCAATGAATGGCAGTGGTGTTTGGGGCAGGTATTATAAAATTATTGAAAAGAGGTATAAGTCAAATCATGTACATGGGCATTAAAATAGTCCTTAGTTACAGGAGTTTATCTGCTCCCATTGGTTAAATACAGGTCAGACTTTATTTAGTTACTGTTGCTGGAGGTCTGGTTGGGGATGAATATTTAGAGAAAAGGAGTAGATAATTAATATTTAAGATAATTTTGAGATTACATTCTAGAATTTTATGGATAATGATGGAGTGAGTTTTTCTAGGAATAATTTAAATATGTTGAAGCCAAATATATTTGAAATAATTTTCATACATGAAGATTCACAGAAGGAGGCCTTTGGGAAGGAGATGAAAGGGGCATGAGAGCTGGCATGACTGGCAAAGCAGAAAGCATGAGAGGAATGTAAAAGAAGAGCAAGACAGTTGGGTGGAGTGGCTGGTTCCTGCTGCCCTGAGTGGAGGGATTGTGTCTGGTCCAATGAAACCACCTGAGAAGTTGATATGATTGAATCTGTAACTGAGTGGGATGATTTTGGCTCTCTGTTTTTTGATGCCTGTTCCTTTCCAAGAACTATCTCATTTAGTATTTCAGAGAGAGATAGAATAGATACAAAGATTGCAGTATGTATTTTGGGAACAATTTTATATTTGAGTTTTGAGAATATTATGTGGGAATTGTACAAAAGGAAGTGAGTGCAAGGCATTTTCTAAATAACCTTGATGACATCATAGATGATTATTATTTAGACAGGACTCTCATAACTTTGACACTGTTCTTATTTTTGACACATAGCCTGCATTATTATGCAATGTACATTTTAACTCCAGATGAAAACCAACAATAAATATTTACTGTGAAAGGTGAAAGTAAGAAAATGGGAGAAATGGACAAAGAAGGGAATAGAGAAGAGGCTGATGCAGGAAGCCAGAAGTAAAGCACTGCTGTCCTGAACATCAGAAGGCCAAGACTCTATACTTCAGTCAGTCCTTGGGCCTTTTGGGTAAGAAGCAGCAGTCAGAATTGGTCCTTTACCTTGTGAATGATTGGCAGATTATTTAAAGGCAAAGCAGATGTTTCTACATAGTTGAATGCAAAACATTAGTTTGAAAGGTCTTTCCATTGCCCCTTCTAGTTTTGGTGGAGCAGCAAAGGGTAGTGATGTTGAAAAGAACATGCATATTCCATTTGTATCCTCTCTTCATCTAATGGCAAAACATAATTATTTTAGTAGAGATAAACTTTTGTGCTCCCAGGAGTTCTTAAGTAATTTTTGCATTAAATGGCTATACTTTGTTTTCTCTTGTAAGTGGTGTCACTCCACTCTCAATTTAATTATAGCTTGTTTGAGTAAGCTTCTGTGTAATGTCAAGTTTTCCCCAATGGCTCGAGAAGGTCAGCAAAGGTCTGCTCTTAATACTTTCCACAACAACTGAAAGGCTTTCCTTGTTTAAACAACAGTCAGGAAGAACACAATTAGATAAGATTACCTAATTCTTCTTGTAGTGCTCAATGGCAACTGTCTCAGTAGTGGAACAGTAAAGATTAGAGTTTGAGAAAGATGCTGCTTTGGAGAGAAAGATTATTGAAACTGAACACAGCAATTGACCTTGCTTAGCTCCCTTGCATGCTGCAGAAGTGTGAAAGCTTAAAAATGCAGGAATAAAATACTTTTAAGAAAGCACAAACTGGAAAAGCAAGAGATATGTTTAGAAATTCTAGCAAGACTATAATAATAAAAAAAAAAGGGCATTGGCACAGTGGACAGGACAAATGAAACCCTGTAGTCCTGTACCTGTAATTTTCTAGAAATGATATGTATGCAAACATGTGACTTATCTATCAGAACTTATGTTCTAAATAATCAGATAATTATTTTGAGCAAGGCAGAGATGTTTCAGACAAAGGCGATAGAAGCTCCTAAAATTCTGAATGCTCTAGGCTGATTTGGCTCCTTGTTTAATTTGACTCAATGTAGATGTCATCACTGATTATTAACTAAACTAAATTAAACCAAAGGAAGATGAAAAGGCCCCACAAATATAACAGTCTTAGAACAAAATACTTCAAGTCAAAAAGACATGTTGTTTAGGCATAAAGAAGATATTACTTTCCCCTTACTTTATGACCATTTAATGAAAGCAATTTCTATGCTAATGTCTTCTGTCCTTTCTAGACTGTCTCAACAACCACTTGTTTCTTGCCCCTTGTGAAATACTGTTGTTTTTCAGTTTACTCTAGATTTTTCTGAAGCACTAGTTTGATTTCTTTTTTTAATCTTTATTTTCTCATGCACCTTAAAGTGATATCATTACCCATATTTACTTCTCTGGGTTTCTATTGCAATCTTTTTCATAATGTCAGCACTGAGTTTGAAGAAAATGTCTTATTTTGTGGTAATTTCATGTCCCCTGGGTCTTACATTTAGGTAAATGCTTTCTATATTTCTAATAAAAATAAATGGGGATAAAGCAAATAGTTTCAAGTGAAAAGAAATAATTTATTTCTACCAGGATGTGATAAGATCAGCTACAGTTTTCTGGGAATTTGAAGAAGTCAACAATTTTCCTTTTTCTAACTGATTTTTTTTCAGTTGCGTTTTTGTGCAGTGTTTCGCCTGATCACTTTGGGATTACTTTCATTTTTTTTACAAACAAGTCCTCCTGGTGCTGCTGGCCACAGCAGAGGGAGAAGCAGAGCCAGAATGCCTCCCACGTTTTTTCCTTCTGACTCCTTTGAAGGCATCCAGCTTCCCACAGGGAGCACGTAAAAAGCTGTCTCTGGGCTCCTTACAGCAAGGAGCTGTTTGCCACTCCAGTACTGAAAGAAAGCAGGCGTGATGGTCTCCCACAATTAATTACCAGTCCAGGTTTTTATACATATTTCTCTGTTAAGATTATCAGGGTGACATATAATATTTACACAGTGGCCCAATGATTTTTGGTTTTATTTTTATTTTCTAATTTGGATGCTGAACTCTTGAGTGATAGCACACAGCTAGCTGCTGTCAGGGAAAGTGGAAGCGCTTGTTTAGGAGTACCACACAGGGAGTGAAGTCCTGAGCTCTCCTCTGTGATCCTGCCCACGTGCTTGGACCATGAAATGGAAGGAGCACCTGTGAGAGGGAAGGCACAGCCCGTGCTCCGTGCCTGGGCCATTGCTGGTCTCATCCCGAGGGCAGCCTGGCCCTGAGCCTGCTGCTGTGTGAGACCTGCCCGGCCCCAGCAGGGCCTGGCACACCAGCTCTGCTGCACACCTGCCAAACGGCAGTAATTCTGATTTACTGTCACCCAGAGCCGTGAGCCGGATACACAGCAAGTGACCCAGCAGGGCAAAGCTCCACATCACCTTTCCAGTCCCATAGGCCAGCTATTCCTTAGCAGCGCTTTCTCTGCCTTTTAAAGACATTGACATGTGTTCAACAAAACCAAATGGAAAAAATGGCATGTGAATGCAAACCTCTTCAGTACTCATCTGGCAATACTTTTCAATGTTGTGATTTAAAAGGGAAAAGGACAGATCACTTTAGTATTATTAAAATTTGTGTGGCATACTGATGTCTTGGGATTTTAGAGATGAATATTTCTTCTTCCACATAGTCATTTGTGAAGTTACAAGGTAGAAACATCCAGCTGAAAGGCTTTGACAAGGTAATAAGATTTATTTTCTGTAGTAATAGATAATTTCTCCTCATAGTAATAACATTTCAAGTGATGGTATGCACCCATGCATATATACAAACCCTTTTTAGTTTTACGTGTGACCTGAATGTTAAGGTTAGTTGAAAAGCAAAAATATTTTCACTTGGTTCTTGTTGAGTTTTCAATGAATACAATTATTCATAATTTCACTTTTATCAGACACTAATTATCAACATGGCTTCTACAACCACTCTTCATGTCAAGCATTTTGTTGAGGGATAACACATTATTTCAGTTTTGTTGTTTCAAAATATTTCATACTAAAACATACAGATTTTAAAGAAACTTCTGTGCAATCTAGACTATTTGTACACATGCATGAATAGATCTGTGAACCCATGAAATTCTGCATGTGTCTTGTTACTGCTTAACTTGGAGTGATCTGTGCGTACAGATCACCCCAAGTGAAAGTGTAAGTGGACGCTGCAAGCACTGCATCACTGTAAAGCATGTGAATCAGGAGAGTAATGTAGAAAAATTCTGGTTATCAGAGAATTGTGGCTTTAAAGATGTTCCTAATAGTTGCTGTTAATTGATCAAGCTATTATTTTCAAGGTTTTTATAACCTTGTGAAATACAATGCCATGGAGGTGGAACCCGTTTTTATCAGCTTTTATTACCAGTCAGCAATACAGAGGGCTCAGCGCCTGCTTGTGTCTGTGAAGGCACAGCCTACTGACGATGAGTTATGGACTAAAACTTGTCCAAGAGGAAAAAACCCCTCACCAAAACACAGCCCAAAGCCCCCACCAGACATAATCTGCAGTGGTTTATGAGAAAGGTAGCCCTGTTGGATTGGGCTCTAAGTGTTGGCTCCTTGGACCAGGTGCTGCTGGCGCTGTGCCGTCATGCGGAGAAGCACGGCGCCGTACAAAAACCAGCGACATCCAGCATTTGCAAAGGAAGAATCCGATCCCCTTTTACTCCTGTTAGTCATTCAGGATGATAAGAGGAGACAGGCACCACTACCAGAGTGTGCAGGAGAAAAGGTAGGATTTAGCGTGCTGCCAGGCACCGTGGGTAGTAGAGATTGGCTGGTGATCTCCCCCAACGCGGCAGCTGAATGCGAGCTCTGGTAACGACAAAAGCAGGACAAAGGAGGAAGAGGCTAGACAAATATGATTTGTGTCTGTTTCTGCTCACTTGTAGGTGTGGACTTTCAGATGTAAATACAATAAAGGGAAAATAGCAATGAGAAGAGAACAAAGTTGTCTGTCAACATGACTTCTATGACAGATTTTTCTTGCTGTTCAGCAACGATTCTAATTCAATTGCTGGCTGCTGTGAAGGAGATGAGATGCCAGAAGCAGAAGCGCTGCAAACCAGAACAAAAAATAATTACTAGTAGAAATGTGCTGCAAATAATTCCCTTGAAAATACAGTTGCATTGTTCTTTTAGTTTCTATCCCCCAAATATTTTTGTTTTCTAATCATTGAATTGAAACACATTCTAAGGGTATGAAACCTTGCACCTGATAATATATTAAATGTCTGTGCAGTTATGCACGACCTGATACTATTATATTCAGGAGATTTGCAAACCTAATTTTCTTGAAAAATCTCCTTCAGACAGGCTTTTTAGAAAGAGGGGGAGGAGGAAAGCAGGGAGAAGTCTGTCTGCTTTGGCAGGGAGAAGTGTTTGTTTTGTTTTGGCTGTTTAGTTTATTCTCTAAAATCAACTGACATCTAAGCATGTTCTGAAGGTGGTTTTTTTGTGGTTCTTTTTTTTTTGTTTTGTTGTTTTTTTTTTGTGTTTTTTGTTTTGTTTTTTAATCAGTGCCCATCTATTGCAAACTAGTACCTGGATATAGTTTAGACCAACAAAACCCAATGAACAAAGTGCCCTGGTTGTATCACTGGGCTCAGATGAGGAGGACTGGCTGTGGCTTGGCTAAGGACTCTGACCCAGCTTGTCCTTAGGGCAGCTGTAGGGACAGAAATGTGCCAAGTGTACATCTAGAAAAATCTTCCATTGAACACAAAGAACAATACATCACTCACATCCTGGAGCATGCCCACTAAGAGAAAGATTAATGCTTGAACCTGTCCATAGTTGGAAAATAGAGACTTACAGGGAGGAGAATTGGGTGCCTTCTTCCCATCTTCATGGCCCAGTTGACGGGGTAGACTTCCAGACAAGCACCAAAATTCACCAATAAGGGGTAGGTTTTATTCTCACAGTTTTTCTGATTGGACCAGCAGATGGAAATGGAGATGTGATCATTTATCTTCAAAATTGCCCTAGTAATCTGCAGTGTTAGCACAGATTACGTTCTAATTGCTAGAACTGGAATAAAAGAGATAGCAGCATCTGTAAAACTTGTGGTAAATTTAAAGGATATAAAAACCAGCTCTATGTCAGGGGACATTCTCACCAGTATATTACATTTCATGTACACAAATGTAGCGATGCAAGAGCAGAAGCTTATGACAAACATCATTTGAATTTTATTGCTGATTTTTTCTCTGCAGCTGGTCTAGAGAAGTTACTATAAAATACAGCTTTTGCAGCCCACGCTACTGCAGCATGGCATTGTGCAGAACCCAGCCCCAGACAACAGGCTCAGGGGCACATTTCTACCAAAACTGCTGTGGGACAGGGTGTTTTTACATGTCCCTCCTTACATAAAATTTGGAAAGAAAAATTTGTAACTTCAGTCTCTAAATGGTTTAATTTTACAATAACAGATTTGACTCTCCAACCTATAGGCAGAAAAAGGAAGACAAGGTGAGACAAAAATGAAAATAAATTTATGTACTTAACATTAATTAAGGGCAGGATTTTAGTCTTACACCTACTGCAGAACGGGGATAAGATTTTGTCAAACACTTGCTTACATGAATGAAATAAATTGAAGGATCTTGATTAACTGCATTTAAAGCCACAGAGAAATTTTAGTGTAGTGTCAACCCTTTTGACAACTCCATGTAAAATGTTTGGCTGGTTCTATATATCATGACCTTGCAAAGTTGTCGGGTGTGCTCTTGTATGGGTGACACACAGAAACTTCAGAGTATACATTCAGGTGATGACTGTTTCCTCTAAACTTCTAATGATAAGCTAGACCTGTTATGGTTGCTCAGCCTAAGCTACAATATTATAGGTATACAAAGAAACCTTCAATTTTTAAGGTTCACATTGCTTTGTCTGCTAAGAAATCAATCATTCACTGTGGAAAGTAGCAGAGTTATCTTTTTTCCTTGCCTTTCATCTCTATGGTGTTTTTTAGGAACTATTAACAATTTTGGAGAAAAATTTGAGTTGATTTTTTTTTTGTCTGTTCCACTAGAGACTTCCACAGAAGTTTTCTAGTTTCACTTGAGTTTTGGTGAGCAAAAAAATTACCCTTATAATAGCAACAACTGCAGTGTTAAGGATATAAAAGGTCACAGACTGCTAAAACTGCAGAAGATATAATAGACTGTAATATAGGTGAATACAAAATCAGCACTGTTGATTACATTCTCAGCTATTTCACCACACGTTTATCATCATCAGAAAACAACAAAGGATGCTGTTGAAAATAATACAAGCCAATGTTATTTTGTGTTCTCAGAGACATACAGCTCTGGAAGAAATCCAGCTAGTAACTGAATTGAATAACATTCAGCAATTCAAAGAGATTGTGATGGGAAATGGCAGGAGTTAATGAAATATGGTGCAAGTTTAACAAACACCATTTCAAGATGGGATGTTATTGCACAAACAGCAGTAAAAACTCTTCATAGAGATGATGAGCAGACTCTAACTGCAGTAATACTCTATTGTGTGAGGATGACATTTTAATTTAGCTGACTTGGCAATCTGGAGGGTTAGAATTTGCCTGTTGCTGAACTGCACCTCTCTGTGGCAGGAGACCTTGTCTGCTGCTTCATCTGAAGAGTGGCTCTGAGCTCTGCCTTTGTGAGTGATGAGTCTGAGCTGGCACATCAGGTGTAGTGGCAGTATCCCCTCTAATTTCCTGCTCTTTTTAGGCAGTTGGATTACAAACTGGCTACAGGCCCTTTTCATTATAACATAACTAGCTGCAGGACTCTGTTGGAGCACATTTCAGCAACACTGGTTGTTCAAATCATAAGATGATTTCTGAGCTGGCTGTTAGAAACCATCTTTGGCAAACTTTTCTCCTGGTGGATCCTGTCTCCTCCCTGGAAGCTGTATCTCCATGCTTAAGTAGCAGGAGGCACTTATTTCCCCTAATCTACTTGGGCATGAACCCAAAAGTATTCATCCTGTCATCTGCTCCTGAGTCCCCACATTCTCTGGCATCCCAGGCTTGCTGCAGCCCAGAATGATTGGCAGGAGCTTTGCAGCTCATGGATGCCTTTAGCTGGACCTTTAGCTCTACACTTTGTAGAGTGACAAATATAATTTGATGCTTCAGTCTCTGGAGGCTCATGTTGAAACACCTGAAAGGCTCCTAATTTTCAAAGAATGCTATGTGCAACCAGCTGCAGAAAATTGTTTCTTAAAAGAGTGTGAAGCTGGCAACTGAGAATAGTGATTTCACTAGTCGGCTGTGAATGCCATCTGAAGAACTTTCATACAACAACAAAAAAAAATTCCTCTTGTAGCTCTTAGCAATCTGCTGATTATTTTGCTTTATATTATGAAAATCTCGCTTGTGATAATATGAAAATCATGTGTTTATGTTGGAATTTTCTATAAATCCCTTTCCCACATGTTCAGAAATGACAAATTTCAACAGTTTGTTTCCTGTGCGTAAATGGGCAGATCCTGCCATCATCATTTTTGGCAAGATTAGATGATGCATTATAGGGTGGTCCATACTTTGAAAAAAGGGGAAGGACTGTTTTTTCTTTTTTTTTGTTTTGTCTTTAGAAGTGCCACAAGGCAGTTCACTGCCTAGAGAATTAAACTGGGGCGGGGGGGGGGGGGGGGTGTTAGGGTTTGTTGGTTTTGTTTTTTTTTTTTTTGGGATTTGTTTTTTTAACCTTGGAAAACGCCTAAAATGTATGGGGTGAAACCAGATTGTGCTGCTTGCTGTTGTCTCTACTGTGCATATGTCTGGTACTCGGATGCACGCTAGAACATCAAAGTAGCAATTCTCTCTTTTTGACACAGAAAAAACAGAGCCACTTTTACTCTGAGTCATCAGACAGATGTTGCTTTGGTGACAACATGCTGCACACATGCTAACTGCAGCACAGGCGAGCTGTCTTCTCTGACATCCACACAATGTCCAAGTACATGCTCCAATAGTACAGTGAAGGAAGAAGTGACCAGCAGGGAAGACCAGACGAAGCATAGAGGAAGAATAATGATTTATTCATTATCCTCCCTGTTCTCTGTGACCCAAATTGGACACCAATTAAAAGACTGAAGAACTCAGCTTGAAAGGAAAATGGATTTATCTCTGTTTTAGGTGGCCTGTGGATGGATGGCTACAGGTGGAGGACAATGATCAGATCAAGATTAAAGTAATTAACTGAACTGGAATATATTAAGCACATAAGTCGGAATTGCAAGTCCAAATATTTTCTTTTAAATTTGGACTTTGGAGTAGCATTAAGTAGGTGACCTGATCAGTCATGAAATCTGTAGCTGCAGGAGGGAGGGTTGAAACACATTTGAGACCTTACTATCTGAAATCAGTGCAAGAGCTGAGGCTGGAACTCTGCAATTTCCTTTGTAACTCTCATGGAGAGGAGCTGACACAGAGCTGTTAACAATTATGTACATATGAGGGACTAAAGAGAAAGCTCTGAGACTGCTGTAGGCTCAGTTACCACTGCAACCTCATTTTCACAAATAAAAAGAAGAAAACAGGTGAGATCTATAAATTCACTGTGAGTTGTCTACTCCTTTGGGCTTAACATCATTGCCATCAGAGCAAAGTTGTCTCTTACATCAGTTTCAGATGACGTTGGCAGTTTTTTTTTTTCTATTCCTTTTCAGTGGCTGTGAAGGCAAAGGGAATTCAAGCTTCAAGGCTTCCTCTCTACAAATGCTAACCATAAGAATAATGTCTGGCCAGTTTTGTTGGTCTTTATAATTACTTAAAGAGTACAGCATAAATATGGAGTAGGTGTAAATCTCTAACATTTCCCACTCACCATTTGCACAGATGATATTTATTTTGCACACAATATAAATGAGTCTAAATAGCTCCCAAAGCTGTGATGTCTCAGAAAACCAGGCTTTCTGCTACAGTGGCTGACAATGAGCGCCGTTAGCCTCTGCCTGAGTAACACCAAATTTCCAGTCTCCTTTGTCCAGTAAATAATGCTTTACAATGCTGTGTCAGCATAACACTGTAATTTGTCAGTGGGAACCTATTAGTTGCTCAGATATGATTATTTCCCAGCAATTTTATTTTAGATAAGAAAGCAACAAATATACAGAAATGGAAAGCCTGTGCAGAATAAATGATGTCATGTCCTAGGACATAGAAAGAGAGATGAATTAGCAGCCCTTATTTCTAATTATGCATTGGGCACCCTAAAGTACTCTGAAACACCTTGGTATGTTCAGCATTAACAAAGCCTCAGGCTCATTGTTACTATATCATGTTTTCACATAGTTTCTTGCAAGTGCTAGCAAGTATTGGGACAACTATCAGCAAGACTCTGTAGACTGGAGGCACTTGGGGCTGCTTAACCAGTGTTGTCAAATCCCACATCATAAAAATATTATGGTCAAATCTAAACCAGAGCTGCTTTCCTGGTGCTGTTTTGATAACTTGTCAGTGCCTTGGAGATGTGAAAGCTGCTGGGATGAGCTTCTGTTAGCCCAGTAATCTGGGAGCATGCTAGTCTCCTAATCATCGTCTTTTCATATGTGATTTTCTGATGGATGAAATATTACAGGGAAACACAGTTGGGCTTTCATTTGTTTAGCACTGCAAAGCTGTGTGTTGGGCTACTCTGTCCCCTGTGGATGTAGCAATGGTTGAAACACAAATATGCTGTATGGGTATTTTCTCCCAAATGCTTAAACTGTAAAACAGCATTGAAAAAAAAAATCACACGTCTATCCAATGCTACATAAATAAAAATAGAGCTGTCAAAATGTTTTGAACATTTATAGTAAAAATCACCTTAATACAGTTTTTCCCAAATTTTTCTTTCCCCGAACAAAGAAAAACAGTTATGCTTTAAGATTTATTTCCTGTCTAAACTTCTTCAGAAGAAAAGAATGTTAGGAGTAGAGGGTGGAGAAGAGAAAAAGTGATGAAAGTTACCACACAAGAAAAGTAAGAATTCACATTTTAAAATCTTGGAAAAAAGCCAGCTAATCAAACTCTTTAGAAAATAAAGAGAGCAGAAGCTTTATTACTGTTTTTCATTATTTTTTTTCTATTTTTCTAAACAAAATGAATAAACCTTACACATCACCTTAGCATAGTTTTTCATTGCATATAACATGATTGCACACTGCACATAAGGTGGTTAATGTTAGTTATACTTTTAACAATATTAATTTGTTCTTATAAAGGGCATTTAGCTAAATATATCAAAGACCTTCTAGGCTTTCCCCAGGTCTTTTCCCCAGCCTGCCCTTTATGAAGGCAACCTACCCAAAAGCAAATTGTTTCCTCTTAAGCAAGGAAGGGCTGAGATCTGGTGAATGGGGCATAGAACGGGGCTCAGGGGAGGGGTTGCTCTGCCCCCCAGCCTCAGGAATTCCAGCCCACTAATGAAAGAGTGAACTTGGTGAAGTGCTCAGCTACCTCCGTGCATGGGGAAGGGGCAGTGAACCACATCACTGAGGATTTACACTTCAGGTGCATGTCTGGGAAAGTCCAGTACTTGTAAAACATCTGTTGCATCTCTCTGGAGATATATGGCACGCTCATTCTGGGTGTTAAAAGTTTGTTTAGCTCACTAGTGTATCTCTAACACTGGTGGACAGTGCTTGTCTGAAGGAACATGCATGCAGGTGCCTCTAATCCTTATTTTTCCCAGCAAAAGCAATAGATTTATCTCACTTTTAGTTATGGGGATGTTGCTCAGCTGTTCATAAACAATAGTGAGGAGAAAGAAGGACCCTAAGGATTGCATCAATGGTCTCTTATGGAATGGCCTACAGAGCTCTATAATGCCAAGAGAGGGCTTCAAGGCTTATTAAGTAGACCTGTAAATAAATAGAGAAGAAAAAATAATTGTCATGAATGCAAAATATCCCCTGTCTGAGGGATAAGGATTTATATATTTCTTTTCTTCCTCTTGGGGAAAGTTTGCTTGGACTTTCTTCTTCTCTGGAAAGGTGCATTGAAGAAGGAATTACAGAGCTCAGGGATCCCAGGAGTGCACAAGACTTGAACTGATGAAGAATCTACTCCTGTCTATGATTGTATTTATGTATATGTCTGTTACTAATAAGGATAAAATGTAGCAGGAAAAAAAGAAAGGATAGCTCGATCAGTGAATGTTTTTCTATCTGTTCTTGTCTGAAGAAAGTAAAGTAGCACTGAAATTTAGAGGTCTGTTATACAGATTAACCAGATAACATTTCTTCTCCCTTTTCCCATATGTGCCTCATGTATTTCTTGTTGCTGGTCATGTGGCATATAATGTAACAAGGAGGTGTGCTACAGAATTTGTTTGTTTGCCACCTCCAGGAGAACATAATAAGCATAACAAAGACAGCAGAACACGACACACAGCTTTCTGCACGCCGTTGTGTGGATCCAGCATCTGTCAGTTTCTGAGAAATTAAAGCCAAGCACCAGAATTTGAGTTGGGGCTCAAAACTACATCAAAAGACATGATTTTGGGTCTCATTGTGCTCAGCTGGGGTCACGCTCCACAGCAGACGTACCAGGGGGAAAAGTAAACAGATGTAGGTATGGAGAGACTCAAATCTCTGCACAGTGAAGCTGCTCCACATCACTGGTGTTACATGGTGTTATATATGGTATTAGAACAACATTATGGGGGGTGTTGTAGTTCAGTTGTTATTAGTAAGTGTCATTGTGTGCTGATTGCAAGCACTCAAGTGTTCAGAAGGGGGAATCAAGGATACCAAATGGGGAAAAACAATACACAGGAGTCTAATATCCTTAAGAGGATAAATTATCTTTTCCTTGAGAAAGCAGAAAATGTTAATGGCTAAGTCTGCCGAGACATTTTCTAATAGAAGTAAATAAAGATGCAAAAGATCATTCCAGTCCTTAAATGTGCAATTATAAAATATCACTTCTTACTGATCTTGGCATGACAAACTGATTGACTCACTGTAGAACATTCCAGTGAGTTTATGGCTGGTGAATCAGGGGAAAGGTTATTTTTGGTTTTAAAAAGATTAGAAATGAGACAGAAATGAGCTGATAAGCATATGCCATTTAGGAGTCTTCTTGGGAGTTACTGGGACTTGGTTTGTCATTGTATGTGAAACCATATGTGCAACCAGTACAGATTGTAACCCAAGTGTCCCAGAGACAGAGACCTGTGCTGTGGGGCTGCAGCCAACTCACTGCCAGCCATTTGGAGAACTCTGGATATAACCAGCACAACTTCCATCAAGGTGGCCTTTCCATGTACACCACAGTGGCAGGCCTTTCATAGGTATCTCCACATATCAGGTAAAAAATCAATTTTTGAACAATTTTAGCTTGTGCACCTTCCTCTTCAGCTGTTTCAGTGAGGCTGTGGCCAGGCTGGTGAGAGGCTCCTGTTTTCCTCTAGACCCAGGTAGCTGAAATGGCCTCTGGGGTTTTGGAACAAATCTGATGTGCACCTTAGAGCAAGCTGCTGGCTGTGTAACCCTCCTCTGGTGGTTGCTTTGAACACACTTTTCCATGAGCATGGAAACTCCACTATCAGGATAAGCACAACCCAGAAGTGTAAAACATTTTCTGTTAGGATCAACACCCTACCAGGCTGAAAATGAGTTTTCTCAATACTTGCTGTAAGACATAAGAGAGTCTCTGTGAAGTAAGCAGGGAAAAACTCAGAAGCTGGTCTGAAGTAGAGAGGGGACTTCAGTAGGACAGGCACACAGCCCAAAGATGGAGCTTGAAATATGGCAAAACACTTTAATCCTGCTTCCAGAGCTCAACCTGACTACCCTGTATTCATGAGAATACTGAGGTATGTACTAAGCTCTTCCAGGAGAACCTGCTGGGTCTACCACCTGCTGGGTGGTTGATGCAGCAGGTCAGGATGATTTATGTAAAATATGATTTTATATGTAAAATAAAGCTCCAGATTTTATACTATTTAAAAAATTCTACCTTAAATGGAGCAAAATGGCAGAGGTTTTGAGGTGAGCTGTATTTTCACTCCAACAAGATGAGTTCCTATGTCTTTGCTGTAAGAAGTCAGTAATCTGTTCCTGGGCAGAGAAAATTGGCAGAGGTTACTGGTGGCAAGATTTGCACAGTAGTTTTTTCAGTAGCTTAATAAGCCCCTTTCCCTTTTCACCCCACTGAAGCTATGTCAAACATGGACAAATAATGGGGTGGAACAAGAAACCCCAAACCATTGATTGTGCTACAAGATGTAGATTTTAATGACAATAAGTGGGAATTTGACAGATTCCATCAGCTCAACTGAATAATATTTAGTATGAATTACCAACAGTTTTAAATGTGATGTCACAGCCTCTTAGTCCTGTGTCAGGTAACACAAACCTTGTGACCATCTTAGAGCTTCTGAACAGCAGAACAAGGGCTCGCTAAAATGGAAGGAGCTTGAGGGAAGGGGCAGAATTGTGTGAAAAGCATTTATGAAGCAGAAACTCTCCTAAGGAGGTTGCTAATGTTAGAAAACCTCTCTGCAGTCTCAGAGGGATTGTACAAATGTTCGTACTAGTTGCTTGTCTGTTTTGATTCCTAAATGCTATTTAACCACGCAGTCTGGGGACTGCAAGCCTGATGTGCTGCATTTTTCTCTGGGATGCTTTCCCAGAGATACATTCCTTGTTGCAAGGAAGAAGACCTCTGGAGCTTCTTAGCTCCTAGAACAGTGCAAAGTAGAAAAGATCAGGATGGAGCACCTGGCCTCTTCTGGAAATTTGTGCAATGGTCTAACTCAGATAAAAAAATGCAAATGGTATTGTAGCACCTTTTTCTCTGGTAAGGGACTTTTTAAAGAGTATGTCTGGATTGTAATCCAGATTGCTCCTAAAGTGAATGTTAAAATAGCAGACAATTTTAAAATTAACCCAGTTTTGCAGCATACAGTGTTTTTCGGGACTGAGTTTGGTGATCCAGACTTGATTTGAATTTTATTTTAGTTTACTTAAAACATTCAAATGCAAAGGAAAGAAAAAAGGAAAAGAAAGGTTGTAATGTACTCAGTCTCATGCGGATAAGCAAGATAAATTCTCTTTTCAGCAATCTGTGCACAATATATTCCTTCCCCATCAGAATATAGTTGAGATATATGGCTGTAAATATGGTTCTGTATGTGCTTCATACATTGAATGAGGTTTTCCTCACAGCCCTTCAGCTGCAGAGCTTTTTGAAAGCAGACCATCACATCCTGCAATGAAGGAGCCAAGGTAAATGCAATAGGAGGTTAAGCAGATGTCCAAGAAGGATGCTGGTGACAGCAAGGCAAGGTGAGTCAGAGTAATTTTGGGATAATACAGGAATACCCTTTGGTGTCAGAGCAGCAAGAAAAAGAAAGGAAAAAGGGCAGTGCTATTTCAAGGTCAGGTAGTTTACCCTGGGGGCTGTGAGGAATGTGTGGGAAAGGTAAGGCAATGTGAGGAAAATACCAGAACTGCCTTGTGAGCTAACTCAGCTGGCCTGTGGTGAGGCTGACAGGGATCCAAGCTACAGAGAGCAGCTCTTCTCTTGTGTGTCACTGACAAAGCAGTCTGATGTTCCATGACATGTCCAAGGCACCTCCTCACATCATCTCTTTCCTTTTAGAAGCCTCTCAGAACTGCTGTGTTGGACTGTGCCTAAAGTGTTTCATATGTCTTGAATCCAGTATGCTCAGTCTGAACCTTCAGTTGGCAGCACAGCCTGAAACCAAGTTTAATGCCTGTCAGAGTTTAATATGACCCAAGTAAATAACCTCCTGGCTTGTGTGGAGGTTTCTTGTCTCATGGATGCTGTGAACATTCAGAGAAGCTGTAACCCATTTGGAAGTTCCCATGACCAAGATTCTGACCATGATATATTTCCCCTGAGAAACTTGGGTTTTTTCAGACTAGGTTATTTCAGTAGGATTTTAAATTCACATCTGAGTGTCCTTGATCCATATCCCAGTTCTAACTTGCTTTTGTGGAAGGTTGTATTTTGATAAAAACTAAAGTTAAACAAAGAAGCTGCCTAGATCTGTATGTAGGTGGCAAATTTTAGGCAATGCTGAGTTATTAACCAGTTTTAAAGCTTAATGTGACCTTGAACTCTTTAAAAAGATAGTCCCTTAAGCTTGTGTTTAGATTTTTTAGCTAAATGATACCTAAGTAGCACCCTTCTAAAGTCTCCTTGCAAGAGTGCTGCTCCTTGCTTGCCCATATCCTCACTGCTAAAATCACTAGTGTGACATCACTACTTGAGAATGATATAAGTCTTTGGATTAATGGTGATCCACAAAGAGCACTGTTACCAGAAGGGTAGATAAGTATCTGTTTCATTGCATTATACCAACACAAACAAATACTTTTTGGCTACTGAAATGCTATCAAGTGTGGATCATTAGTTTATGCAGTGTTTATGAGATCACCACAAATACCAATTAGTATGGCTGATGAAGAGGACATTATCTGTGGAACAGTGTTTGCTACCCCTATTCACAATCCATAATGGTCTAATCAGTCAGTCTGAAGTGCTGTGAATAAAGGAGCAGATCCTGGTTCTGTTTCAATGGGTTTGTATTGTTTTCAGAGAGTTGCATAGCACTATCACGTTAATGGAGCTATACCAATTTACACTGGTTGAAGAACTGGTGAATGCAATGGAGGAGAAATAGGCACTTTAAAGTTCTTCTACTGTTGTCCTGACACTGGCTTAAAATTTCTTGGTATAAGAATGTCAGCCATGAATATGCAAATTAAGGTCAGACAATGGCCAGAAGAGCAGATGTACAGGTTTTGGCAATTTCACTGGTTCTTCTCCAAATATGATTTCCAGATGTATCCCCTTTGCCTTTATTCTCCCAAGAGCTATTTGGAGAAGTTTTAAAAATATTTTATTATCTTACTTTTTCTGGTTCCAGTAGATAAAACCAGTCCATCTTTACATAGAGTACAATATAATATCTGACTACGTTGTGGCAAAGTGCTGCAGCTTTATTTTTATTGACTTTACTAAAACTGGTATAAACCACAGAAACTGAAAAGCCTTCTTGGGAGAGGGGTGATAAAGATAAAAGAAAGCAGCATTTAGTTTTCTCTCCAACCAGTTCCAAATGTGCCACTGTGCCTATTACATCCCATAAACACCAGGGCAAAAGCACCAGCTGCTCATTACTCTCAGAGGAAATGCTATTTCCTCTCATTTTGGCACAAACTACTCCCCAAAAGGAAAACAGGCCTAGTGAACTGCAGCTAAACATGAAGTCTTTGTAATGGCGCTATAGATAAACAATGTGATGTGATATGTCTCTTCTGACAGCCAATCCCTATAAAAATATAAAATGCAAAGATGTGCTGAACCAAAGGATGTAAAAGGTGTTTGTACATGAATCTGTTCCTGAAAGGAATTTGCTCAAGCTCAGCCATAACTGTTCCTCATTGGGTGGCTGGGATGCAGGCAGGCAGGGAGCTAAGCACCCTTAATATGTTAATGCCACTCCGAGGTCTCCTGCTAAGGCCAGTTAGAGAGCAAAATCTATGTAAAAAACAGAATCAGCTGAAAAGTGCTATGTGCAGCTTTACGTTAAATAGGAGGCACACTGAAACATCATTAATATTTGAGATGCTCTTTGATTTAAAACACTCATTAGTGCTTCCAAGTATTGGAAAGCAAACCAGAGGGAGACTCAGCAATCTCTTAGGCGAGGACTCCTGAGGATCTTTGAGTTGTTGCTCATCCAAATACCAGCCTACAGCAGCTAGAATCCATCCCACACCAGTATCATCCATTTTTATTAGATAAATTAAAAAGGTGAATGTTCTAAGCTTTTTGTTGTTCAAGGACCACAGCTGTTGCCTGCTGCTTTCGTAGTTGAATGCAATTCACCATGACTGTTTTTGCCATCACCTCTTTTCCCAGCTTGATCTGTCCAGGAAGGTCTGAAGTACAGGTCTGGAAAGAAAAAGAGAAAATCTAGCAATTTCTATGGTTCTAGTTGATAAAAAGGAGAGATTGGCATTTGCCAATGAAAGGCTTGGGGAATAAGAGTTGTAGAGCAAGGAGGATATATCAGTGAAAGGTCTTTTACAGAATAATGTGCTTGGGGGCTGGGAAGAAAAGGCTCTGAGTGACTAAGGACATGAACACAGACTGGGAAGGAAGGTGTCAACACAGCTAAGATCAAATACAGCTGGAATATAACTTAAGAGCCATTACCTCTGCGGCACTTAGATGATATTGTTCTGAGGCATGGGTGGACACTAGAAAACAAACCTCAAACTTAAAAAACAAAATATCAAGTCAAATGAACAGGATGGACCAATTTGTAGCAGATTTTCATACAAAGTCTGCTGCCTTTCCATACTGGGGGAGGGAAAAGTGGAAAAAAGTCAAATCACAGTTGTTACTTGCTAATAATCCAAGTAACCCATCTAAAAGATTGTGAAAACAATAGCAGATGCTAGTAGATAGAAATTAAAGCACATTCAACTCAGAATGCAAATAGTTCTGAGACCGTAAGGTTTCCCTAAAGCTCTGGCAAACATTTGGCTGGATTGATATTTTGGGCACTGATCTGCATAGCATCTGATTGTGAGCTGAATATGAGCAATGCATAAAGGCAGATTTTTACTGAAGAAAAAAAGGCTGCCTATTGCCTTCTGCGAGGCTGAGAGATGAGTTGTAAAAAGCCTTATGGCACGCTGCCTCGATCTCTGTCAGCGTGTGGAGCCTCCAGCCCCAGCTTCCATCCCGGAGCACTTTGCAGCGCAGTGCAGGGGGTGAAGCTGCTCCCCAGCCTCCCAGCCTGGCCAACCAGGACAGTGCCAAAGGCCCTGGGTCAGGCCAGTAGCTGATGGAAACCAGAATAATCCCAATTCCCGTCAGCCTGAAAGTTTTACTCTGCCAAAGCACACATTGGCTTCTGGTTCTGGGGCTTTCAGAAAAATAGTGGAAAATTCTGATATTGCCAGTTTTGCTTTTCTTCATCTCTCTCTCAATTTACTGTAGCACATCAATGAAAGACTGGAATGAGTTCAACACTTAAATTTTGAATAGCAGTAGAAGTAGCTCCAATTTTTGGCAGTCATAAAGGCTGTGGGTTAGTAAGTTGTTTGGTTTGTGTTACAGAACAAACTCCTCTGCTGTCTAGTCAGTACAGGGAGCATGGGCACATTTTAGTGTCTTGGGTGAACATGTATCCATCACCCTGGGTCACAGCCCTTCAAACAGCATTTTACAGACACATCTCAGAAACACTTCATTCTGATTTCCTTGACCTTGTTCTGCTGCTGATACAATTTTTAGTTTATAATGTATGAAAGTCCCTTTGAAAAGATTACTGTCCCTTCTAATTAGAAATACGATAGTATAAATAACACTTTTGCATTGTCTTGATGTTTATAGGGTGTTGATATTAAATACACAGTTGAACCTTTATTCACAGAAAATTGCACTGCTAGAGCTCAGTGCCTGTTTTTTTCCTTGTCTTTAAAAATGTGCTCAATGTTAATAAAAATGGTTAATACAACAATATTAATCTTGTAAAAGTTAAAATATTTAGCTTTTAAAATCAAAGTAACAAAACAGGTTAAACTCCCAAAATTTCATTGAAAAAATAATCAAGATTTTATCCCCAATGTAGGAGAGGTCACAGTTTTTGTAAAAATTAAAATACATGAAATATTTCAGGTAATCCTAATATTGGTTTTTGAGACATGTTAAAAGGCTTGGATTAAAACCAGAGCCCGTATGCACTGCTAATTATTCATGTACTGTGTCTGGTGCAATTTGTGTCAAAAGCCAGTCAAACATCCAGCAACATTATGGCCTTATTGCCTAAGTACATGAGACTGAAGAAGCAGGGAGTTAAATTCTCCTGTCTGGTGTAAGAAAATGTTTCCTAGCACTGAAATCCAGTGACATGGAAAGACAGAGAAGCTTTCATTGCAGCTAATGGCAGTGTACCTATCCTGCAAGTAATTACCAGGCTCTGGTCTTTGGTGCTTCCCTGCTCATGAGACTAATGTTTATTCAGAACAATAAATATAAGGTCTATGACACTTTTAAAGTAATGTTCAGATGTGTCTGTGTAACCATGGATGAGTGGTGCTCGTAGTTTTATGCTTTAGTAAACATATTTGACTCTCCAAGTGCTCCAGGGACAGTAGTGGAGTGTGGCAGATGCTGGAAAAGCTGTAATGATTTGCAATTTTGGATGAACTTGTGTTAATAGAGAGTGTAATGACAAGGTAGCAGGATCAGCTTTCACTGACTTCTTTTTTTTCTGCTTCATGCAGAATAGTAATAATTAATTTAGCATTGATCTGTACAGATTCAAAGCACAGATTTGTATCTATAATCTAGGAGATTGGTTAATTTTTATATCCTCATGCTAAGTAAATCTTACTACTGCTCACAGCTGTCTCTGCGTAGTTAATGACCCTGAATAAATTCCATTATAATTCCTGGATGATGCAAAGGTTTTTCATGGTCAGGAACTGAAACCCTGCCCACCACCAGCTATCAGGCCAGGTGTAAATGAGCACTCTTGTCCCTAGACTGAGTAACTTCCACAAGGTGTTGAACATTATCAACCACTTGAAATCAGAATTTAATGCATTAATTTTCCCAGAAACAGGGCTAAATTTTTCCTAGTTGTGTGCAACACTCATGAATGTGTGCTTAGCAGGGTTTTTAAACATTTGCCAGCTTTATAAGAATCCCTATCAAAATCAATGTTACTAATCATACATGTAGCTCTTATCTTGATTTTTAAACTTTTGGCCAACCCAGACTTGTGTTTTCAGTTTTGCCCAAAAGGAATAATTGAATTTATTTCTCTTAGTGTGTGACAATTTTGGAAACTTTGTTCTTCTGTCTTGATAAAAGTGCTTTTACTTGAAGTAATAATTTTATCTGGTCTGAGCACTAGTGTACCAAATACAGAGGCTGGAAGAAATATTTACTTTATTTCTTTGTCACAGGTGAACAGGAACAGTTTTACAGGGGGTTGTTTAAGGCACTTTCAAGTTACAGGTAAAAGGATTGCTTCTTTATTTGGAATTTTAGATACTTAACAATCAGACCCTGTAAAGTAAGGAAATGGCTATGGCTTTTGGAAACAGGAAATGACTATGGCTTTTGGAAACCAGTAAACATAATTGTGATACTGATAGAATGGAAGAAAGATCTCTATTTAATCAATTTGATCAAATTTAACCTTTACAAAATTGAGCTTTGCCTGCATAAGTCATGCATACACCTGCTGTGCAAAAGGAGGAAATCTTCTGTATCTAGGAGACTACAGCCAGCTAATCAACTTTAACAGTATATTATTTTCATGTTTTAAAATTTTTTTCCTATCTAAATCCTAGGGACTGACTAACAAGAACACAGAGTACCTGTGGTGCTTTTTGATTTACAAGCTTCTAGGTTTGGTCCATGACTCAAATTTATCTTGTTCATAACTGCAGGAGCAATGTGAAATTTAGAGTTGCTATCACAAATGTATAATAGAAGTAGTAGCTGAAATATTCCCTTTAGTAATAACATTAAAACAAAATTAATATAAAAATTGTGGCTATCAAATAAGAAAGGAATAATATATGTGTTTCCTTTTGTGTTATAAAAGAATAGTCTTCAGGAGCTAGAACTGTGTTTAGGGCCAGGTTTAAGCCTCAATTTCATATTGTCTAGCACCTGACTCCAGCAGGGGCTGCTGATGTCAGTGGCACCATCTGTAGAGCAAGAAGTTACTCAGTGTGATCAAAGATGTAGAAACAAGCTCTCCATAATTTCAGAATGTTTTCCCATCTGGAGCTGCTGTCATAAGTACTCTAGTGGAAGACTCTGGTAGTTTTTCCTACCCAAAGTGGGGAGTCTTCAAGTCTTGTGTAATAGTGAAGCTGGACTGGAGCAGCAGTTCTGTGATGGCTGTTGAAGATATGCCCAGTGCATAAAAAATTCACTTAAGTTAATGGCATCATTTTATTACACCCCAAACCTATAAAATTCTAGAATAACCTAAATGAGAAATTAAAAATACACAGAGATAATATCCACTTTTTAATTGCTAAATTAAATACTGTGGTTTTTTTTTTTTTCAGAATAATTTCAGTGAAAATGCATGTCAATCTTTAAAGGAAATAGAGAACATGCAAAGAGGAGATTAAATTTTCATTTGGGATATATTTTTTTAAATAAAAAAAATTGTCTAGAGAGCTCCAAGTTACACAGGTAACTTGGCTAGTATGCATAACCACTGGTGGGGAGTCAGGAAGGCACTTCAGGAAGCCTGGATATGTTTATTTTATCCTGGGATTGCATAGAGAAGGGAGAATAACTATTTTTCTATATCTGGGGTACCTTGCTGGTGAATTCCCTTCTGCTCCTTGGGCTGGTTTTGCTGGCTGTGTAGACAGATCTCTTTTTTTGTTTACTTCTCTAGGAACAGCCCCCAAGCAAGTAAATGAAAGCAATTTCATTTGCTATTTCATAATTCACCTGAGTATCAGTATTTTTCATGTAATATTTGTCCTGCCCTGGCTCATTAATATATCCTGTAGTGCTTTACAAAAAAAAAGTGGAGACATTCCTCTATTTGACACATCTAAGTGAATAAATGGTGCATTGGCTAGACAGAAATGGAATTCTGATTTATCACTCTTTTACCTAAGTTTACTCTCCAATTCTCTGCTGCAGTCATTGCCTCACCCCTGCTTGGGAGATTCCAAACCATATATTAAAAAAAATAAAGAGCAGAACAGACATTTTACAGATAAATTTGTTACTCTTTTAGTAGAAGTCAGAACTCAAATACTTTGATATCTGAACACACAATGAACTTTTTTCTCCTGTGCTTTTCATACTACTAGGACTGGAAAGGACACATCAAATAACAGAGCTCCTCTGATAGTCCAAAAGCACCACCAATATCTTACATAAAATCTATTCTTGCAGGCTTTCAAATAACCTGATCTAAATACAAGTTTAAACTATGAGTGTTTATTCAGAATGAAACAATGCTTCCTTGGTCCATCTCACGAGGAGCTTAAACCAGTTTGAGCCATTAGACATTCAATATTAAAGCAAAATTAAATTAACTTGGGACAGTTTTTCTTTTTGGGGGCTTCTCTGTCTAAAAACTCTTAAAAATGCTTCAGAAGGCTTTGGAGTTCATATACATACAAATAACAGGATTAGTGTATGGATGAGTTTGGGGGTTTTGCATGGCAATTGCTTCTCCCCTTAACTTTTTCACCTTGCCTATAAAAATATTTGGAAAACAACAGATGCTTGAGCTTTTTTAAGGCTCTTTTTATTTTGTTTTTTAAAACATGGGAAACCAGCCACACTACTTTTTGTTACTTTATTTTCCTCATAAACAAGATCAGTCTTAAAGCCACTCTTTTTCATTAATAAATCAAACAAAGTAGGAAAACTCCTCAGGGCCTACAGCAACCTCCTGTAGCTCATTTCCCTAACTCCAGTGTAGATCTATCATTAATATATTGTGTAGCATTAGTAGCCTTGGTAGAAGCAATGAGAGCTATGGCTGAGGAATAGAAAAATGAGATATACTGACAATCTGATCTAATTGCCAGCAAAGCCAGGGAGTGAAGAAGCAATTCACAGACTGTGTGGAAAGGTAGGGCTGCTGTATCAGAAGGTGCTGTCTTTGAAGGGGGAAAAGGTTTGTCAGTGAAATCTCACTGAAATGAAAGATCTCTGATGCTCTTACTTTCACTCCAATTACAAACTATGGCAGAGGTGAATCAGGGCTGCCATACTGTGTCTTCCACAATTTTCTTTTAGATTCTTTATTGTTTTTATTGTACAGAAAGTCACAGTAAAATACAATGATTTCCTAATTTTTAAATTTTGTTAGTGTTCAGAGTCAGCAAGCAATGTGTGGTGCCTGTGCAACAGTCGGAACATCTCTTGCTGTGCCTTCCCATGAGTGCCAGCAAAACCTGTGTGTTGGGAAATCCTGCTCACCTGTGAGGTGATGCTGGGGGAGGATGGTCTGCCATAAACTGCAGCTTGATTAGGTCTCCAGCAGAATATTTCTCCATTGAAACTCTGTCTCTCATAAACCTAGCATTTTTAAGAGGAGAGTTTGGATTTTGCACTTTGGTTTTGTCTGTAAGTGTGCAGGATGGGGGGAGCTGGGCAAAGGCACCTCTAGTCCCCTCCAGCCTCTTCCTGGGAGCTCCAGCCCAGAGCACTTAGTGTGGTTATAGCTCTGTTCACTTTGAGCTTGGTGGCTTGGTGGAAACACCTCTTTATCCCGTGATTCTATACTATTTATATTAAAAAATCAGTATTTCAGAGCTTTCCACGGTGGTCCAATAGTTTCAGAAGTTTGACACTGCATATTTCATCTGTCTTCTAAATAAAAGTAGAAGTTTAGTGGCCAATGGGATAGGAATTCTGGGTGTCAATCAGATCAGCTGCAGAGCTGGTATTGCCTCTATTGAGAAAAGTGAGATATTTTCCATTCACTGTGCTAATTAAAGCTTTTTCATTCATGCATGTAGATTCAGCATTACTGCTACCCTTGCTTGGCACTGTAGTACAGAGTGTGTTATTGCTAATCAGATGACTGGTTTACAATTCATAAAATAATTTATGAAACAGTTCAGATCTCTTGAGCCTGAAGCCTGGTGTTGGAAATAACTTTAATGTAACTAGAATGGCTGGGTGCTTCCAAGGCAGAAAAACTCTGAAATCCTCAGGTTACATTATACAAAAATGTATTTTTTTATCATTTGGCTGCCCTGTTATCTTGGTGGTCTATGACTATTGTGAGGAATGACAGAAATAGCATGACAAAATTCATAAGACTGGTTTGAGTGAATTTTTAGGCCACATAACACATTGCAGAAATGATAGAATGCTAAACAGACGAAATAAAGCATCATCTAATGGCTGACTACATATGATATCTGTATACATTTAAATGTCATTTTGGGTACACAGCAATTTGTGAACAAGCAGATCAAGGCACTTGCAATAGCATTTCTTGAAAATAAAATGCACTACAAGAATTTGACAGTGTTTTACGCTGTCATTTTTAATTATGTTTTAGCAGCGTCAGTTTGCACTTCAATTTTGAATATTATTTATTAATTTAGTGTCATTATTGCATGTGGTGAGCCAATTTTACTTTGAAATTAAAATCAAAAACCTCTATTTCAAATATGTTCTTAAAATATTCTTTTTTTTCTTAACACAGATTCTTTCTTGTTGTTTTCTCTCTATCTACACTGATGATGTGATGAGGTAAAAAGCTCATTTCTTTCCAAATGAATATATAATGATGCTAGTACTAAAACAGTTAACTGGATAGCTGATATTTACAAAAATCTTCAAATGTAATGACTTCAAGTTCTTTGTTGAATATTCATTAAATATCCTGTTCTCATAGGGCTTATAAATCCTCTGAAATGCAATATATATACACTTTAAAATTTGACAGAAAATACTCGTATTTCTAAGATAAAGGGTTTTTTCATCTTTAAGCACTCTCTCAAATCATATATAATCAGGAACATTGGCAACACTGCTGCTCAGAGAAGGACAGAGTGAACATCAAGAAATCCAAATGAATTCAATCCCATTAAATGTAATGGTGTGGTAAATCTCACTATACCATCTGCTGTAGAAGGCTGAGACACTATTGGAATTCCACATCTTATTTACATAGCAGATAAGAATGTGTTGGGAGATTTATATGGTGAATGAACACCCAGAGACAAAACTAAGTTTCTAGTCTGTTCACATCTGGGGAACATCTACATCTGTAGAGCATTATACAAAAACTACTGTAAGTTAGCCTTTCTCTGAAAGGCCCTGCCACTTCATTCCAACATTACCCATTAAGGAAAAAAACACCAGCACAAAGCAGCGAGAAAGTTCCTGCAAACACTGGTGGGACTGAGCTACTTCATCACAAGAAAACATAACTTCCCTAATTTAGTACATATTTCCCAAAGAATTAGCATTGAACATTGGAACAAATAGGTTGTATCATATTTAAAACATCTGTGCTGTGAGTTCAGAAATGAACCTGTGGCAAAACATTAAGGAAAATATGCCACAGATTTATTTTTTCCCTCTCTTAAGCACTCAGGTTGACACTGCATTTTAACGATTCAAAGCTTTCATTTACTGAAACAGAGCTGAGCTGCAGCCCAGTTTTAAACCAGATATCACAGATGTAACTTGCACAATATATGAACTACAGAGGAGCAAAACACTGCACAGTAGCCTCCACCTGACATGCTCCTCTTTATCATTATATTTAATAAATCTTGAGCTTGCTTGGGAATGGCATGTCCTTTGTGCACATTGATTGTAAAACCCATCACCTGTCAATTCGGTTGAACATTAAAATTCTAATACATCAAAAGTGCATAGGGGAGCTGACCTGGGCTAAGAAAGCATTTTATGCAGGAATATTAATAGAGTTCTTCTGCAGCTGCCTCATGCACTTCAGATTGGAAACCTCTGAACCAAAGCCAATTGACAGTAACATATTTGGAAAGGAAGATGCTTTTAAATTACCTCCTTTCCATTTAATCAGACAAGCAACCTCTGAATCCCAAGCCGTAGGTGAATGTTTAAGAGAACATTCTTTATATAGTTAGCTGAACCATGCCCAAGAGCACCCACTGACAGCTTTCCTATTACCAGAAGGACAATGAATCATATGAACCTTGCTGACACACATGCTGTAATAATTGTTACATTTTCCTTTAGAATAGATCCTTGGGCTCACTTTTGGCTTCACCTTAAAGGTGACAGCTTGTAAGCTACATAACCTAGCCTGCCACTAAATCATCAATAACAGTTCATAAAATATCCTGTGATAATTTAGCAGTGCATTGGTTCTGATCCTAATGGAATCAGACATCAGTAGTTATGCTATTTCCTGCTTGAATTCTGGATACTTCTATTGAACATTTGTTAAAACAGTTGTTCATCTACAGTGTACATATTCCTGCCAAGCTTCATGGAAATATTTCTATCCATTATTTTTTAATGTCAGCTCTCAGTAGAAGTTTGTCTTTTCTGTTTGGAATTCACTTTGCTGCTACATAGACATCTTTGTTTCATAGAGCAGACATAGTTATAAACATTAAAACAGACACATTTGTGTTCCCTTTAGGATAATGTCAAAAATTTCCCAACAGCCTTCCAAGTAGGAACACACAAACAAGAGCAACTTCTGTTTTTTGTTTTTTTTTTTTTTTCTATGTCACAGCCCCATTAATTAAGTCTTTTGCTTTCAAAAGTATATCTTAGGCAATCCACATTCATATCTACTTAATTTTTCTCCACTGAATGCTCTAAAGGGGATTTCTGGGCAGTATTAGCATATTTTGGATGCTAAGACAGTACTAATATGATGATTTTAATATTTTTGATATATATTGTTATAGTGTTAAAAAATCTTATTGAAGCAATAGGTTTATTACTTGTTCCTTAATCATGGTAAACACTTGTCAGTAGAACCAGTGCCAATAATGTTAGTAGAGATATCAATAGATTTTAGGCAGTATTTGCTGCGGTTCCCCTTTTGTCCTGGATTCCCTTCTGGGATTTTTCCCAGCTTGGCAGAGCCTTGGTGGGTGCTGGTGGTTGGGGTACTGCCTGCAGGACCACTCATGTCCCTGCCAGAGGTGGCCCGTGGGGGTGGGAATGTCCCTGCCTGCAGGCTGCAGCCCCAGAGCTGCCTGGATCTCACCCTGGTACCCTGGGCAGGGCAGGGCCACACAGGGACCTGCAGGGGTGAAAAATGCAGCAAACCCCAGCTCAGGGAAGAAATGATGACGTCTGGCTCCAGATCAGAAGGCTGAAGGATAGCTTTATTAAAACTATACTATATTACATTAACATACTATTTAAAGAGATACTACACTATTCTACATACTTACTTCTAACTTACCTAACAAGTAACAAACTCCTGACTCTCTGCTGAGTCCGAGCCTCAGCTGCATCCCACTGGTCACTGAACCCAAACACCCTTCACCAGAATCCAATCCAGCAATCACTTCAGGTAAACAATCTCCACACCACATTCCATATGGGGAAAACAAAGGAGCAGAGATAAAGATTGTTTTCTCTTCTTCTCTCTGTGCTTTTCCTGAGACAGAATTATGTCTCTCTGTCCAGAGAATGTGAATGTCACACAGGGGTGTCACCTACTGCCACCAAACCCAGCAAAAGAGGCACGGGAGCTGACTGAGGGCTGGCCAGAGGATTTCCCCATGGGTTTATGCAGCTGATTTAACCAGTGAAATTCTAACCCATTGAGCTGGGCTGCTTGTGCAGCCAAGGAGATGGAGCAGCTCTCTCCCTTCTGTGGTTCTATATCAAAGACTTCTGTGATTAGCCCTAGATGTCTAAAAATGATTAATATTAAATCCCTTCTTCACATTTAGAAATGCTGGGATTTGCCTCATAAAGTAATTGTAGTTAAAGACAGTGATGTTGTCAGATACCAGTTCTATAAATAAAATTTTGGATTTCTTACTGTGCAGATTATTCTGTGAATTAATTTCTGCATAATTTTATGAATTGCTGTAATATTTTACTTTACGTAGCTGTTTTATTTCAATTTTATAATTGAATATATTTATTATACATATATTTATTAAAGAAATGTTATTTTGCTGTGACAAAAAATTACAAGAGCAGGCACGAGTTGTAACTACTTTGACTGATCCCATTCTGTCCCATTTATATCTTTCAAAGGCAGCATCATTTCTAGGTCTGCCCAATAAGGAAAAGGCCATGGGTTACAAAAGTGTTTTTCTTGGCCACCTCCAAGAACTCTGTAGATACCCTGTATGGGGCTGCAGATGCAGTGGGGGATGGAATGATTAGAATATGACTCCTGAGAGAATATGTTACCTTTTCCTTCTGCATCTCTCCAGAAGGTCTTCCAAGAAAAATCCCCACATCTTTCTTGATTTCTCCAAACCTCAGGTTTCCACAAAAGCTTCAGCACCAGTGTTTTACCAACCATTCAGGAGTTTTTGATTTGCTGAGCCTACACCCTGCCTTCTCAGAGAACTTTTTCACTGTGACCAAACTCTCTCATCAACAGCAAACACCTGATGTCTCTGTCCCTTGTCACCAGGCCAATTGTCTTCAACCCTCTGATCTTCCACTTTCTCCTCCCCACTCTCTCTCATTTCTCTTGTGTGAGCATCTTGTCTTCAGTTTTCTTTTCTTTTGTAACAATCTGTTTCAGATATAATTTCACATTTCCTCAACTTTGTTCTTCGGATAACTTACTGGATATCATGTATGAATAAATACATATATAAATAACTGTGTAAGGGCATGAATAAAGAGGCCTCACAGTAACTGCAAGACTTACTGTGACATCTTTTTCTCCTAACCTTTCCTATTGCCTTTTTTTTTCTTCTGCTTTTCCTTATGTTACTTCATACTAGGATCTTGTCCTCTTTAGCATGTGAAGGCATGAAACACCTGACTTATTTGGGAATTCTATTGAAACAAAAATGGAAGAATACCATGCCAATGTAGCTTTTGTATTCACTTGAGCTACCCCTCATTTCCTTAGCCAAAATGAAGAGAAATGGTTGAGCTGTCTTCTCTAGAAAATGTGTTAAATCCTAATGAACATTATGCAACAGGGAAACACAGGAGTTATAAAGCCTTTCCAAGATTTAACTCCTATTATTCCTTCTCAAGGGGTCCATCACTGCCATTCTGGGCAAGGATTGCAAAGACTGCTTGAGAATCATATAACTTTGTGCTTTATTTCTAAGACATGAATTTTTGCCTCTCTCTGGATTTTTTTTTTCCTTCCTGTAAAAATGTCAATCTATTTCACATAGTCTTATCTTTTTCAGTCTATAGAATGATACCCATAATAAATGCAGTTATTGTTTAGATAGAGGTTGTTTTGAACTTGTGATCACAGGTGGAATATTTTGCTAATATCCAATATCTCTCTAGCTCACATATTTTGCGATATTTTGATAACATCCCACTTATGCAATTGCAAGTTTTTCTCAAATAAATGTTTACTTTGCAGGAGGCAAACTTGCTTTGTAGTTTTTAGTTCCTCCAGTAAAAACTGTGGAAGCAACTGGACTATGTAACTTCTCTTTCAAAGACAGAACTGTTTTATTTACAAACATTCTGCATCATAGAGGTCTGAAAATACCAAGTTACTTTTTGGCAGCTAAGGTGATAGTCATTAAACATGGGCTTTAATTTACTTCATGACACTTCAGTTGCTGGTATAACCCACTAATCGAGATCACAATGTTTAAAAAGTCCAATACTGACTGCATTTTCGCAGAAGTAGCACACTGAGTACTACTGAGCACACTAAAGAGTCTGTGGAAAGACCTCACTGCAAGGGGGAAAGAGAAGCAGACCGACAACAGTCAGGAAATATACTGTCTATGTTTTTTTTTTAATTTTGTTTGCAGCTACTCATGTACTAGTTTTCCCAAATGAATTATCAGTCTTTTATCTTAGCTGTCCATAACAACAAAGACACTAACTGCTGTCTGACTTCTGGCTAATCACTATAGAACACATCCTCAAATGAAAATTAGTTTGTGTGTGTACCAGAAATAATGATAACTAGTCAAAATACTGAAGTTTTCACAAAAAAAAAAAAGGTCAGAAAACATAGATATAAAAATGTATTTATGCTTTATCAACAGATATTTGGCTTTGTCTATTATCAGAACACTGGGAGAAATTATGAAGTCCTGTGATAGGACTGTGCAAAGCAGTGAACCACAAGTCAAACCTAGTGTGAATCAGAATCCATTATGAGTTCAAGTTGTATTCATTCATGCAGATTATTTCTCATTTGTATACTTCTTATAGCCTTCTCTACACGCAAACATATAGTTTTTGCTTTAGGACATCTAGAGGATGGCCTATTTTTTATGCTTAAACCCACCTATCCAGAGTCATGGGAATCACACAGAAAATGCTATTTTCTTTCTTTGTGGCTGCAATGATATATACAAAATATCATTGTATATTCAGTTACCCTTTCAGAAGGAGAGCTGGTTGGTGGTGCAGGTGGCCACAGGCTGCTGCTGCTGAAGCACAGCCTCAGGACCAGGAGCATTTGTAGCTCCACCCACCCCATAGGTGGCATGGCTACTTTTTGAAGAGAAAAACAGCACAGTTTTTGTAAGACACACTGAATACTCTGAAGTGTTCTGTAGTTCCAATTGCTGAATGTGGCTGAAGATTCCTGTCAGTCAAAACACTCAGACGGTGCAGCAGGCAATAACCTTATTCTGCTCTGAAATATTTTCAGATAGAAAACATAATTTTTTTTAAAAAATGGAAAACAAATTCTTCAAAATCGATGCTTAGTGTAATTTTGTTTCTGAAAACAACCAAAAGATAGTTTCTCCTACAGAGTAGAAGGCTACTCTTGTCCTCCTTGCAATCTCTCCATCGTAGTGAGGACATGGGTGTTAGCTCAGAAATGCCACTCTTGAGTAATAAAAACGTGTTTCAAGACACTCAGTCTTTCTTTAGTTATTATTCCACAGATTTACAAATGTTTTGTATGACTATGAAAAATACAATGCCCTATTCTACCTAGCCAAGAAGCACAAAACTCCATTTTATTGATTGATGTTAGTAGTAAGCACATTAATACTTATTCACCGGGTTTCTCCTATGCCATTCTGACATTAAGTATGGTGAAAAAAAAATCTTAGGGTATTCTTAGTGAAATAGCAAAAAATAAATCGATTTTTTAATGGAAGCTCAGATCTCACCAGAGCCCTTTTATTTTTATCCTGAGATTTTAGCCATGCAGGGTGGAGCCCATTAAGAAGAAGAGCAGTGAAACAATATTTCAGAACAGTGCATGTTTACTCATTAATGAGAAGTTCTCATATAAAGCTGGACATTTCTTGCAGGGTGGAATCTTTTCTTTCCTGGTTTTGGGAGGGAGGAAGACAGCAGAGAGGAGGGGGAGGAATCCTTTAATTGTTAGTGTAGGTTTTAAACTGACAAGCCTCAAAGGCAGAATACTGACTCTTTGATCTTAAAAGGGTTGTTAAAGGATGGTCTCACTTGTGTTTATTCAAATGTTTGCAGGTAAACGCTGATAATCTAAACTGAGTCAAAGCTGCAGAATTTAGCATAAATGATTTGCATATCAAGAGCCTCAAAATAAACACCAATTCAGAGATCTTAAATGTTGTCAAAAACTAATCATGACTTGAAATTAACTTGGGGCTTGTCTATGTATGAAAGTCTGTGCTCAGGAAACTAAAACATCCATTGGCAACCAGAGGTCTAACAGATGTGCTTAATCCCCACTCAGAGGGCTGTGTGGTGGCTGCAGGTATCTGCAGGTATCTGCAGTCACACACCGGGTGGTTTGGGGCACACCCAGCCGGGGGCAACCCGGCAGGGCAAAGAGCTGGGCTCTGTGTCCTCCCCACCAGAGCTGCTCCACTGGAGACATCCTTTGGAGACAACCTGTAGCTGATTCTAGTTAATAGCTGAGAGAAATGCTTCTAGTGAGTGCTCTTGTAGACAATTTGCATTTTCCTGTTTCTGGGCAGAGTTTTTGATTCTTGAGTTACTGGATTCCTGACAATTTTTTTATTATTTATAATGAGTTGTATCAAGTAAAAGTATCATAGTTTCTAAATTACTTGATTGTCTTCAAAATCTATTTTTAGCACCTGGTTTCTGCTACTTGTTTTACAGCTAATGACTTCTTGGCATAATTTTGTGCCTGTTACTAGATAGAAGGAATGTACATCCTGTAGGAGCATGGAGCGACCTGTTTGGAAGTACAGATCCTTCATACTTCCCTTCTGAGAGTCAAGAAAAATCGTCGGTGTTTTGGAAGTCTTCTGTGTGCACAAATGCTGCAACTAATAAAATGAGATACTAATAATTAACATTTACCAAGTCACATCAACTGTACAACCTAACTAAATAATATAAGATTAAAGTTTCAGCCTCTTGATTCCCTCAGGGGAATGTTTAGGGTATGAGCAAGTATAAAAGAGACTAGGAAATTATTTCAATTTGTGCAAAAATTTGCAAATTGCTTCAGTCTGATGGATATCTCATTATGAGGGAAGAGCAGCTGATTGCAGTGTCAGAGTTGGGTCAGCACTTCAGTCCTTCTCCTTGTGTACATTTCTGTGCATTCTCAATTTTCATCTCACATAGACAACAGAGGTCTCTAAGACTACGACTAGTTCTGGGCATTAGAACTGTATAAATGACAGACTGCCACAAAAGGAAAAATTAGGAGCAAGGAACAGACTTTTTCTGCTGGTTATTGCTTACTCAATTCCCCCTTCAGATATTTGTCACCTACAAGATCTTTCTATTTTGATGTGCCTGAAGTTTGAGCTGCTGACATTACAGGTTACTCATCAGGGAATAAAAGTGGTATGTTACAAATCAATATAACAATTTAGTAATCATGAAGTGTAGGTTTCAGTTCTCTAGAACTGGGTCTCCATGAAAAGTAAGTCTACTGGATCCAGCTATGGGTCTTCCTATTTTCATAGGAAAATAGGCTTTACATTTGTTACCTTTTTAAAGATCTAAGACCTAAGAAGCATAACTGAAGTCTTTCCTTAGTTGAAGTTTGTCATTATTACAGTGATGTTAGGACATAATTTGATCAGAAATTACTTAGAATAAGGTTTTGAGTAACAAATAGGCTGGTTTTATGGTAGGAAGGCAATGTTTGAGAATTTGTGAAAATTCTGATACTATCTCCCATTCTCTGGAAGGAAGGTCTGCCAGGACCTGGGAGAGGCTGGAGTGCTAGCAGAAACCCTCAGCACCCACCTAACACCAGCCCTGCCCTCTGATGATTGCACGAAATTCTGGCATTCTGAAAATTTTTCTGCTGGTGTGCCACAGTTCCCTGAGCTCAGCACCTGAACCCAGCTGCCTCCCACTGCACTGACTCACTGACATTTCAACACTCTGCTTGTCCACTTTATTGACTCTTCAACTTCTGCCTTACTGCTTTATTCTCTGCCCACTTTCCCCAGTCCCACTCTACCCACCCTTTATTAGTCAGATGTCCACAGCTCATCTGACTCTGACTCTTTCATTTGCTTTATAGGATGTCTTACTATTGCTTTTCTATTGCTCTCACAACACCTTTTTTCTTTCCCACAACTCCTGTCCACAGAACACAGAGTGGTTTGAATATCTGGACATTACCCCAAGTTCTTACACTTGTAAAGCAGAATAGTAACTAATCAACAAGCTGCCACACCAGTCATTAACATCAGCCAGTCTAAGCCTGTTGCTGTTTGACCACGGGTCTAATCTTAGTGTTTCTTGAGTTACTTGAGCCTTTATTTTTAATAAAGATACTTATATTTTTTAAATGGAAGTCTATATGGTATAGTTTTTCACCAAAAAGCAGATACTGTTATCAAGTTCAGCACAATTATGTGCAGTTGCTCACTGTGTACAAAAAATGACCTTAGAAGTTGTTTTTTTCTTAATTTGTGCTAATATTATTTTTTTTTAATCCACTTGTACATATCTGGTGATCCCACTTTTGTTTAAAAATTTATAAAAGCATAAATTGGGTAATTTCCTATTTTAAAATCTAAAGCACACTTCCAAAGATTAGGGTAAAACTTCCTGGAATGTCCACACCAACACCATAGGCCTTTTTACATCATAGCAAATTAGGAGCTCAAAAGAAGAGTAGCATTAGTTTGGTGTGTGACTGAAGTAAGGGCAGATTGTGGGTAGCAGTGTCTGCGTGGCAGTAGAAAGGCTTTTAGATATTACATGGGCTTCATTTGTGTCACCAAGAGTGGTTATAGTGCAGCAATTTGTTTAGTTTCTTCCTCATATGGAATTGTAGGCTTAATGCATGACTATAGAAGAACATGATCTTCTGACAGATTTGTTTTACATATCACAGCCCTGTAAATTTTATTTCAGCTGCAGCCTGATCCTATATTGCACCTATCCCACTGGGAGATGCTGAAAATCTCAAATTCTGATAGATTAAGAATTCTGAACACCTCAAGAAATTCTGCTTATGAGTCTTAATGACATTTGGGCTAAATACAAATGTGAGAAGAATACCAACAGCCAATTGCTGGCTGTTCAGGCTCATTAAATATATGTGAATTTATAGTGTCTGGACCCCAGAAGATTTAGTCCCAAGCACTAAGTCTCGGGGGATTTCAACTACAAAACCTTACATTTTGGATCCTGGCAGTATATGATTATCTTAAATACATGAGTAATTCAGCTGTCTTTGCTGGTACTGCTCAGACCCCCAAAGCTGATGGTATAGCTGTAGGATCATGGCCTTAACATGGGGGAGAAATATTTCTGTGGGGGATTTCCTATTTCAGTTCAGGAGCATTGTAATTACAAGTCCTTGTGAGGGAAACTGACTGTACCACCAGGTTTATGGCATTGCTTCACTTCACAGACACTGTCATAAACCCCAGATTAGTATGGGTCCGTTGAGTATATTTCACACATTCTTTCCGAAGAATGAGTTTGTGATAAAATAGTTTCTCTCTTTTTTTTTCCCATAACAGTTTTTGTTAAATGATTTCCAAATTTTAATGCCAAATATAATCTTTGAAAAGCTATAAAGTTTTAACAGACTCTAAATATAAAGTGAGTGAATAAATTGCTAGGGAGTCTGTGGTTTGATCCCAGGAAATCCTGATTAATAGCCTTTAGCTTCTTTTAGACCACCCTGACTACACTGTGAAAAACAGTTGACTTATTTTATTGCTATTTAGACTGCAATTCAAGCTACTAAATTTATAACTTTTTTTTTAAAAACATTAAATGAAGACATAAGAATTTGTATTTTTTCATTTGAGACCATATGCTGAACACATTTCTTGCTCTATTTAGTTCAGTCCTGTTAAAATATAATTCTCTATATTTGCTAAACACATGAAATCTATTTTTGGTATGAAAGGGGTCCAGTAAAATACTAGTGTAATTACTGTGATAGTCATTGTATTTGTAATATTCCATTGATTTTCACTGATCAGGACTTGCACATTTAAAAGTGAAACTAATTTACATGTGGAGCTTCCCAAAATAGGAAGTGGAAAATGAATATTGCAGGATAATTTGTCTGATAATAATTTTTTTCTCTTTACTTAATGTGCAGTTTATATAGACAATATTTTAAGAACATGGTAGCTGCATCTTATTAGTTGTTTATTATAACATTAATTAAAAAAAACAAACAAGTGCTTATTGTTGGTCTAAATCTTGACATTACCAGTGAAGGACAAGGCATAGAGCTAAATTGAGCTAAATTTCCTTTTGTTGTAATGACTTGTGAATCTTCGGTGCTGATCACCTTGTAGAAACTTAATTGCTTGGTCGAGCAGATTTCCAGGCACCTGAATGTTTGCTGATCCTGGTGTGGTCTGAACAAAGGTGGTGAAACAAGGCCCATGATGGGAAACTGCTGCACAAAAAGGCTCTGTCTGTGCAGAGCGTGTTTCCAGTACAGGTTCTGGCATCATGTACACACAGAAAGGATGGATTTTTCTCCTTATTAAAAAAGGGAACTCTTCTGGTCATAGCATTTTCAGTAATAATGGATGCAAAAGAAAAGAATTAATCTTCTACGATGCTACCACAGAAGGCCGATTATTTATAAAATAATTTCCATAATGTGCAAAACATAACAAATCTTGTTGAGTAAAAAAAGTACACTATATATATATATTTATAAACCTCTGATAGATTGGTAGCAATAAACAGAAGAAATTTGCATTGTCTTTTCAATATGCTCAGATTTACTTTTCAAGAAGAAATAAATGATTTTCCACATAATATAAAATTCAGTTTAGTATTTCTAAAATGCTCCTAACATAGAAAAAGGAAACATATTTCAATATTAGTGCTTATCACAGCATTTAAGGCAACACCATCCCCCCTCAGCTTTCTACTCTTAAATAAAAAAGGAAAAATCCCATTGTTTTCCTAGGTTCACTTTGCTTCTAGTGATTGATGTAGAATTTTACTGCCATCCAATGGCAAGGACCTATTATAGCCTAAGTAAATGTCTAATGCTTTTTGATCAAATTGCAGTCTAGGGAATTTAACTTATGCTGTACACTTAGAACTTACATCAATACATCTCTGTTCCTTGCACAGTGAGAAAGAAATATGACTACAGTTTCAATTTATTCTGTGTTTCCTAATTCAATTTCACTCTGAATTACTAATATTATGGTACATAATTACCTAAATGAATAAATCAACCTAAGCTACTCACTAAAAAGAACATTAGTGTACAATATTAATTTTTCCCTGTACCTTGTCATGTTAGTTTAAAAGATTCCTTTTGCTACAATTAAGAGCATTTTCCTTGTTGTTAAAATAGCCTTTTGCTAAAATAATTTTTTCCACCTTATTTACTGTGTTTGGAGATTTACAGTTGTTATTGTACCCTAAAGAAACTGCTTTATGATGCTAAAATGTGTTATAGAGGGTTTTTTTGTGCATTTTTTCCCCCCTTTTAACTCCCATACAGAAACCTCTAGAACAAAAAGATAACTGCTTAGAACTGCAATCTGAAATATGGATCTTGGTTTACTTTTATCCTTTGTGCTTTCCAGATTCACCTTCAACAGTCAGTCCAACACGAGAGTCATTCTTCAGGCTTCCAAGAAGAAATATAAAGTTAACACACTTCATTTTTCAAGTGTTTATTTTACAGAGGAAACTACATAGATACATCTAAAGGAAATAACTTCAGATCTTGGCCAGAATATAAAGCTAAGCCTCCATCTTGTACTACTAACTAAAACTTACAATAATTACTGCCTGTTAAAAGAAAAAAAAAAAAAAAAAAAAGACCTACCAGGACTAAGGAAGGTATAAGTCTAGAATATAAAAAACCCACAATAACAGAGATGAAGAATAGACTCTGTTATTTCTATTGTTTCATTTTGGCTGGAAGACTCCTCATGTCACTTGGTTAGGATTGCTCTCCAAGCCAAAGGATGCACTTTCAGTCACATAAAAGAGATCTCAACCATGTCCCCTTTGTTTCTTCTCTCACCAAGGGCTGCCTGATTTGCTACAGGTGTATTTCAATCCAAATTTTTAAAAACCATTTTTGGCTTTTCACAAAGATGCAAACAGTGGATCTCCACTTTCAGAGTCAGAACACGTAGGAGCACTTTTGAAGTGATGTTGATCTCTTGCCATTATTTCAAGTCCTTTTAACAACTCCATTGCCATAATCTTTGACTATTACCATGACTGCTTAGAAAGAATAATCTTTGATTAAATTACATCATTAACCTGCAGCACTCCAAACCATGTAAGATTATAGGAGATGGAGCAAGAAACAGAATAAAGAGCACATTCCCAAAAGACTCTGACAAATGCCTATGTGTCCATGCCTTAGACAAAATCTACACTTACTAAAACAATTGCAAAATTAAAACTTTCCTTCCCTAACTGAAATACATTGACATTAATCAGCACAAGGTCTTTGGGGTGCAAAGAAAAGAGTACCATGCTTAAAGACATCAAAATAAAGTATATGTTGTTTGCTACTGTGGCTCTTTAATACTAAAATAATGGGTACAATAGAAAAATACAATATGAAAATTAGGATTATGGAAAGTAAGTTGTTTGTATCATTGTGTTTATTCTGTAATTAATATCAGGACACCACAATTACACCTGGAAAAGACAACTTACTCTTCTCAGTATTGCTATATTAGCAGCTGATTGGAAAATGAAGGAAACACTTCTCTACACTTTTAAATTTTAAAATAAAATTTCATGTAACGTAGATGCTAATAAAATTTATAACTGGTAGAAAATACGGAAAGATTGTCAAGATATCATGGTAGACAAGTGTGTTTGGTTCCCTCCACCCCTCTGAATTTGGATGTCAAAGAGCACCAGTCTTAGTAAAGCAGCATGGGTGAGTACATGGTCCTCCTTGGGAATATCCATTTATTGTATGCTAAGTTCCTAATTATTGCTAGTGATTGTTAGCTGAGTTGTTAATTCATTCTCTAAAGTATTCCTATTGCTATAGGAATATAGCATTATTATCAAAGTTTTGTGTATGAGCTTATGCAAATTTATCGAGTGAAATCTGTTTTAAATTAATTTGTGTAAAAAGCTACACTTAACTTCAATTTTAATACTTCAAGTAAATATACCTTCCATGAAACAGATACTTTCTCTTATTCCTCCAAAGTCCTTTAATCTGTTTCTATAAATGTGTAGGAGGAAAAATTTAATTTCAACCAATTCTTCTTTCATCTTTTGAATAATAGGTTGTTTTGGGTTGTTTTCTTCTCTGTGCTTTGAAGGAAAGGTCTGTGTGGCAGCTAACAAAGCTGCACTGGCTTTGTAGCCCTCATTTTATGAGACGTGAGATAAGCTGCTCTCTGCACGGGTCTCCACGAGTTCAGCTGGCCACAGCACATGGGCAGGCCTCAGGAAATGGAGCCTTCCCCCCACTTCTGCACACAGATGTGTGCAGGGGAGAGATGTGCTGGGGAGGGGCCCTGCAGGTCACAGGCACAGCGCAGGAAGGGAGCGTGGCAGCTGGGTGACGCGCTCCTGGGTGAATTTGGGGCAATACCATCATTCAGTGCTGCCAGCACAAACAGAGCTGGTAAAGTGGAGACCACGGAGAATACAGCGTGTAGTGTTTGTGCACAGGCTAGAGGTGCCTCTATTCAGCAATTTCCCCCACTGCAGGAAATATCCTCAGTCTATCCATCCATGATTTCGTGTGGCCAAGAAGGGTGGAGAGCCTGTGCAGTGACAAGAGGAGGCCCTGCCACCAGCAAGAGGGAGCACCCAGCCACCAACCTTGCCCTGGGAGAACTTTCTGCTCATCACCTCTCTCTTTTTGCTCTCTCCTCGTTAATGCATATTCAAACAATTCATCAAAATATCCAGAAGGCAAACAGTCAGTGATTTGCCAGCTCTCAGTTCTGAATAAGCTGCTCACAGTCAATTGCCTTTTTCCTAGTTTAATTTTCTTTGTGCATTTTATAGTGCTCTGTGTGCTCAGTGACAATCACTTCTGCAAAGCTGCATTTCATTTCCTCTGACCACTAAAACTGTGATCTGCTTTACTTGCCTGAAACAAGTATCATGCACAGATTTTAATTATTTAGTCATGATTTAGCATGCATGATATATGGGCATCATTATCAATGGCTGCAATATCTCTTCTTTTGGCTATTTAACATGGGGAAGATGCTCTTTGTTATTAACATCTGTTCATCAGGGACACAGACCTTCACAGCATTACTAGCACCTTCTGTTTTTGTCAGGAGAAAGGAAAGTGATCAAGAGCCTCATCAGAGCCTAATTTGGCACTGATGTGTTTTCCTTTCTCTTAACGTAGCCTAGATCTAAATTGTTCCTTAAAATTACCGTAGCTGTTAAAATACTGCTCAATAACTAGATCTGACTAGGGGTAGACTAAGATGGTACAGATACCAGTGTATCATTATTTAAATGTTATGGTTGTGGGGGGGGCTACAAGATGAAAAATAAGTTAATAAAAGGTGTGGTAGAATTAGAAAATAAGATTAGTGAAGTGCTTTAGCTGTGAAAGCATCCTAGCTATGAAAAAATGGCTAATCTTATTTTTCCCCCACTAAGCTCATTCCAGTTTTCCTGCAGCCAGTGAAGGCCTCACAGCAGACATGTCCCCTTTACATTTGCCTTGTTATTGCAGCAGGCACTTTATTAAGCCTTTAAAGGATGACATGGGGTTCCCAGTAAAACAAGGCTCGGGTCCTTGGCTGCTGCTCTCCAGGGCTGTTCTGGCAGGGGCAGCAGCTGTTTGCAGAAGGGTTTCCCTGCTCAGCTGCTTCCCAGGTGGGTCAAACCCAAAGGGATGGCTGAGGACAAACTGAGCTTGAACTTTTTTTGCACATCCTTCTTAAGGCAAAAGTAAACAAAAAACCGGATTTCTACAGAAGCGTTTGATTCTGTGAGTGCTGCCAATACTAAGGGAATGTAACAACGTTTGTGCTCCAGAGCAGGATCTTATTTCTTCCTAAAAGAAAGCATCAAAATCTGATCATGTAGATAAAAGAGGAAACTTCTCATGAATATACTCTACGTGATTAAAACTCCAACTCCCTATGGTTTAGACCTGGAAGACATTTTAATTATCCAACATCTTGCTATTTCTGGAATTTTGACTGCAAATGTGTCTGACATAGTGTTTCATGGAATATCCTTTCCTCATATAACACTTTTTTTATACTCCAGATGTACAGTAAACAACAAAAGCCTGTTTTATCTCTTATCCTTCATCAGATTAAAGTGAAAGATAACTAAAAGGAAAAAAAACCTTTTAAAGAATATATTTTAATCATAGATGTCCTCCTTATAAACTCAAATCCCATAACAATCTCAAGTATGCTTTATCAAGTAGACCCAAATTACACAGAACTGAAAAATTCAAATATTAACTGCTATATTTTTTTTAAATAGGCAAAGGAAAGCCTTACATTGTTCTCATTTTTTCAGGCAAACAATATTCAGATTTTTTTTCACATAATTACTATTTTTAATCAATTTTAACAAATATCAGTACCATCCTGTCACAAATTAGCAGCACAGAGAGAAAAAAATTACCATGATAATCACAAGCATGTTTTGGTTCTGAATACTTAAGTAAGAGCAACTTAATCACCAGGGTGATTTTCCAAATGTAATCCAGCCTATCAGATAAAACTGCTGCTAATAATTTGCAAATGAGAACATAAATGCAGCATATGAAAGGTAGAGATCAAGCTTACAGTGGAATGTCTTTAAAGTTTATATTATATTGACCATGTAACTGGTGTTTTGAAATCAGAGAGTTACTATATCCACTACATGAGAGATATGAAGGACCTCAGACAGACTCAGCCTATGCCAGGGGTTTGAGTGGTTTCTAAAATTACCTTATCACTTCTTAAACTTAAGCATTGGACTAATGTTTTAATATAACTAAAATATTATCAAACATTTTCCCAGGGACTAATCAATTTCCCATTCCCTAAATTAGTCCCTGAGTTTAACTGCTGCACAGCAAATGACTGACATGTCTCAGGCCAGGCAGTGCCCCAGAGGATGTCTGTGCTGTGGGAGGGCAGTGAGAAGGGGCTGGTGAGGATGGGGCTGGCAGGGCTGTGGAGCTGGCCCGAGCAGGGCTCCCCTTGGCTGCCCAAATCCAAGCAGGATTTGTTGCTGCTCCGGGCAGGCTCTGGCTGGGCTCTCTCTGGCACCCGATCCAGGAGCCCACGGCAGCTGGCACCCAGAGCTGTGCCAGCACGGGCTCGCCCTGGGGCTCCTCGCTGCTGCCACGGCCATTAGCTCCAGGCAGGGAAATTATTCATTCAGGATTTGTCACAAAGTTTGTAAAAGAAGTCTCTACATTGGGCGTGGGGGGTGTAAGGTAGGACTATATTCCAAGAAGAAATAACTAGTGAGTACATATGTGCTCTGTAAAACCAGATGAACCACTTCAGTTATCATCTAGCTTGACTTTATGCACGTGTGTACATCTATACATCCATCCACTGACTCCACACTGTATCTTTAGTAAGCCTGAGTCATGTTAGACTCATCTGATTTCCTGGTGCTTGGTAGCAAATCCCTTCAGGAGAAGTTAGTAAGTTAAACATTATTAACATAAAAGTAAGAAATACTATTATTCTATTTGCATTGTCAAAGAATTTATGCCTGTTAGTAAGTAGAAAGGAGACCTGCAGAAAATTATTCCTTTATCTTTTGGCTGCTGGATTTTTTTCTGTTCACGTAAGGAGAAAGGGGGTTTAAAGGCTGATGTGGTCAGCTCTCAGTCAGACAAATTTGAGTTATTTGTGCCATGGGTGCAGGGACAGCTCAGGACCAACTGCCCAGCTGCAGCAACACTGACACTGCTCTCAGGAGCACGCGAGTACAGCTGGTCTCCTGTCACACAGGGCCTGAGCCAATAAACCATCCAGATCTATGATGGCTGTGTGTGTGCTCATCTCCTGGCTTGCCTGGCTGTGTTTCCATGGCAAGAGTAGAGGACAGATAAGTTATCTTAAAGCCAGTCAGCTCCAGCTGGGGTCTTCTAAGTCCACTCAGGTTGTGCCCATTGAACTGAACATGTGGAAATAATTTTTTTGGTAACAGTCAGATTTCCAGAGGGCTATTTTGGTCCCCTTAATATAATAAAGTCAATGGAACCAGGTGTTCAGAGTATAATGTGGGTATACCAAATAGCTCTGCAGGAGACAGCTTTGATACAGCAAAACTCATCCTGTTTTGGAGCTACTTGGTTAGTCTAAGAGAGCCAAGCCTGATTTCTCACAGAGGTGCTGTGAGATACATGTGTACTGTGCTGGATTTGAACTCTGTAACACTTCTCTGCTTCTCTGAGCATTTGCATCAAATGTCACCGAGCCCCTCAGTCTCAGTGAGGAGGGGACTGTGGAGAGCTGCTGGCACGCACACACGACATGCAACCCACTGGGGGCTGCTGCTGAACTGCTCCAACACAAACTGTGGTAGCAGTGCCTCCAAGCTGAGTAAAAGCAGAGGGTCTGGAAAAGCACTATGTTTAATAAAAATACTTATACTGCTTCTTACCAAAAGCGCCATCCAAAATCTGTACTCCTTGGAGAACAGGAATGTTTAAAACATGTCTGGGGCAAAGAGAGCTTTCAAAAATGTTATGCATCCTAAACTCTGATTCTGATCCATAAATTCCCCTACACTTATGCAAGTTCTGCTAATTTGTGCAATGTCATAAGAGTTTTCTGAGAGACCACTACTACACCTCTGCACTACAAAAATCATTCACACACAGTTTTGACCTTAATGCTCTGATCAGGTCTTTTGGCTGTCAAATCGTACTGCTACTTCTTAGCAAGGCATCCTTTGTGTAGGCAAAAATAAAATCAGGGCATTGAATTTGCAATAGGTTTTTTTCCAATAAACTTTAAGTTAATAGACTAATGACAGTCAGCTATGGCAGTGCCCAAAAAATTCTCAGGTAACCCATACCACATTTCATGTTCAGAATGAAATTTATTTATTTATGAGCTTGGGTGGAGAAGGTTTGGGCTGTCACTGTACCACCTGTGAAGGGTTAACAGCAGCACTAACCCCGTGCAGATAAGGGGCAACCTCACCCTGGCTGGGGCTACTAAGTTCTGCAGGCTGGGCTTGCCTGACGAGTTGCAGGAGCAAAGCAAGAAGGCAATTCTAGGTATTTGTGAGAAAACAGCTGATTTGAAGGCTTTCCTTATAGTCCTTTGGCTTAGGAACTGGGGGTGCTGCCTGGAAGTGGTAAGTGATTTACAAGGATGTTACAGTCACAAACTCATGCTTGGGTAAATGAAAATGGTTCTGTTTCAAAGAGAGTTGGAAATAAGGAAGAAATGTTTGTGAAGGAGACAGTTCCTGTTGCCAGGTTAGCCTGTTGAAGTGGTTATTCCTGTGGCTCCCAAATTCTCTCACCTCAGGGATTCTGAGGAGCTGCAAGCTGGTTTAGTGAGAAGGCTGTTTGGCAGAGTGGAGGGTATTCACCATGACTAAGAACAGGCAAGTGTGGACCTTCAAAGGTTTGCTGGCTGATTCCCTGAAACCAGTTTTCCAAAAGCAAAAAGCCCTATATTATTGAAAGATGAAACACTTGGGCAGGAAAAAAATAATTACTCTAAAATGTTTTATGTGGCTACTGTAAACGTAGTGGAGATGTGGAAATGAAGGCTTCCAGTTTGGCAAGGGTAGGAATACATCAGTTCCTGCATTTTGACACAACTTTGGATAAATGCTGCACAGTGTTCCAAATCAAGTGGAGTTACCATGATGAGAGGCTAGTTTTCTGGTATTGGGTGATGGAGATGGGTTGATTTTCTTCATTCTTTCCTTCAAGACCAAGTTGTGACAGATGACAAAATAACATCAAAACAAAGTTTGTGAAGTACAAGCAGTAATAGGTCATGTGTTGAGATACTGTCTTCTGTGTGTTTTCTCTCTGCTCTGGAAGCAGCTTTAGAGCTCGAAGGGCAGTGCAGTCTATTTAATCATTGCTAAACCAAGAATTAAAAACACAGAAAACTGTTATTTATGCCATGAATTTCCTCCAAAGGTTCAAATGTCTTATGTGCCAGCACAGCAAGTTTCCCTTGAGGTTCTGTCAAGACTGAATTTAAATGGCTTTGAGTCCAGGTAATTCCAGGCAAATTAGCTTCAACCACACTGAACCTGGAAAATTGCCTCGTTCAGGAAGTGGTGAGATTCATGCCTAGAAAACCCCACTTGTATTCTGCTCCAGGGGCTGGGTATAAATCTTTAGTGTTCTCATTAATCTTTTAAGCTGGGGAACATAAACATCTGGAAGCTTGCACTTTCAGAGTCCTGTAACAACATCTCCAACTGGTTATTTCATTTCTTTTGTCTATAAAATGCCCCACTTTATTCCCCATGTATTATTCATATATACCTTAAATTTAATCACCAAGCCACTAAAGTTAAACTCGCGCTACACCTGAGATATAAACACCATCACACTGGAGTTGTGAACATATTATGGCTTATCCATAATTACTTTCATGCTGAGGTAAGGTTCACACCTTTATTTTCTGATACCACAGAAGCTTTTCTGGTTAGCAGAGACCTTTCATACCTGTTCAAAAAATGCAAAATGTTCTTTTTCTCCTGGGTTCTTTCTATTCAGGGAAATATTTTTTTCATTTCATGTTCAGCCTTCTAGTTAGCTGCTTTCTGCCATGTCTGAAAGTGGAATTTGCCAATTAGGGATGTGTTGCCTTTGGCTGCTGGAAGCATTCAGGGTGTGGCCTATGTCTTCCCCATGTAAAAGCACTGCTGGAGGCTCCTCCTGTTCCACAGGGAACATCCCTTGCCCCTGCAAAAGTTTGTGCTCATCCTACCTGGCAGTCCCTGTCTTTGTTGGCTCCCTGCACAATTTGGTGATTTTGGTGGTGAGAAAAGACCCCACTGTAGGCTTGGCAGAGCATTTTGAGAGACAACTCTTCAGTGTTGTTGGACAGGGTTTGCACCAGTGCCCTGTGCAGCAGGGCAGAGGGCTTCTGCTAAAGCACTGAACATCCCATGGCACCATAGAATCAAACTGGCCGTGTAGGCTGGATATTCTGTTTAATTACTGGAATTTACCTGAGAGTCCTTGAATTTGCTGGTCTTCTACCTGTTCAGACTCACAGGTTTCCACAGATATTCACTGTTGGTTACCTGTCTCTTCTCTAGTTTTCCAAGAAGCATAATTTTTGGGTATTTTTTTGTTCTTGGTTCTCTAGTCTGTTGAAGCCACCATGTGTTATCCAGCTGCGAGTTTTGCCTCCCTGTAATAAATAAATAGACATCTGTGTGGATGTGATGCTTAGGGACAGGGTTCAGTGCTAGACTTGGCTATACTGGCTCAGTGGTTGGACTCAATCTTAGAGGTCTTTTCCAACCTAAATTATCTATAAGTCTATGTATAATATTTATATATATATAAATATATATATATATATAGATATATATTAAAAAAATATATATAATAATGGTATTCTAGAATGGCTTGGCTTGGAAGGAACCTTAAAAATCATTCAGTTTTAACACACTACCATGGGCAGGGAACCTTCCACTAGATCATGTTGCTCAAATCCCCATCCATCCTGCCCTTGAACGCTTCCAGGGATGTGGCATCACTAAAGGGATGGCCTCATCACTAAAGAATTTCTTCCTGATAGACAATCTTAATCTACATTCTTTAATTTAAAACCATCCCCCTTGTCCTATCACTATCTGCCTGAGGAAAAAGTAGTTCTCCCTCTTTTTTGTAAGCCCTCTCTAAGAACAGGAAGGCTGCAGCATATGGAATAATAAGCAGTAAATCATGGGTGGACAATTACTGGAGGATGCACTTTTATCTTTTTTTCAACTTTTATTTATTTCAGGCCACCTAAAAAAAACCTGAGTTAGAGAAGGAAACAAATTACACAAAGATTTAAGTATGAAGTAACACGCTTAGGTGGCCTGAAAGCTGCTTAGGTGCAAAAGTTTTCAGTGTCTAATTAGTAAGTTTCATATTTATTCAAATTACACAAAGATTTAGGTATGAAGTAACACGATTAGGTGGCAGTTTTCAGTGTCTAATTAGTAAGTTTCACATTTATTCAGATAAAAAGTGCTAGAAGTTTGAACATTCTTTGACTTGTTTTTATGGCAAGAAAAACCAAGTCAAATGCAGAAAAAAGAAGTCTTGTGTCTGTGATAAACATGAAAGTGTTGGTGCTTTGTTCAGTTTCTCTGTATTTTCATGTGCTTTATATGGAGGTAATATCTGCACTTGCTGCCTTATACAGAGGTCTGAACTTTTCTCCAATCTTTTGTGAGACCCAGAGTCAGTAGTGCATAAATTAAGTGAGAAAATTTATTTGAGTTTGTTTGGCCATAATTAAATCCACTAACATTGTTCTAATGCTGCATTTGTTACAGAAATCACTGTGGTGAGTGCTACATCTCACCTTATGTTATTTTCAAGAAAAACCTTTCATGCTTATGTATTTAATTATCCAGCACTCTTTTAATGTATTTTTCAAACAATTTGAAATATATTATTGCAATACCATATCTGCAGTAGTATCTCCACATAAACAAATGTGCTTCTTAACTACAGCATTGAGAACTCCCTCTGGTAGGATTCCCAAACTGCTCTGCAGGTTGCTGGCTACAGCAGACTACCAAAACAAATCTCTTACCATGATCAAGGTCAGAGCCAGGTCAGTCATTCACAGAATATTGCATCTCTTCTTGGAAGCAGGAAGCATTTGATATTTGATTTCCCCATGCACCGTTCTTTGATGGATTTTCCTTTTCTTTCCTGCAGAGGGAAGAAACTGTTATGCTAAAACTGTTATATGTATTTACATGTAATGACTGATATTTATTTAATATTGATAGTGTCCTGGAAAACCATTAAGGAAATGCATCTTCTGGCTCTGCAAAAGTGTGTAGTGTGCTAACATCCTGGAGTCTAAGGTACTCCTTTGTGGGCAAAGTGCGTTCACCTGAGGACACTGCTTGAGGTGGTTTGCAATCCCATCAGTTATTTCAGTAAAGGTTTAATCCCCAAGCAGACTTTGGCAATGATTTATGAAGGATCTAGGACAGGAATTCTGCTCCCACTGTAGATGACCAGGTTACCTGGGTAATTGTGCTGGGCTCATTTGCCAGGATAAGACCAAGGTTTCATTTTCTGTACTTGTATGTATCTACAGCTATGGAAAACTAACTGACTGACACTGTGGCTGAAAACTGAGCATTTTGTGTCTGTGCTTCAAAATCCTTTAAATCCTACGTTTCTGGTATCAAAAATAGCAAAGAGATTACTCAATGTATGGAAGGAATCCTGTTTTTCATTTCATCATGTTCTCCCTTTTACATTCAGAGTTAAAAATGTTTATTTTGCATTATTTTATGGTGTGTGGATTTTTATTCTTGCTTGGTTTGATTTTTTTTCTTTTTTTTTTTTTTGTCTTGAGTTCTATCTGCTTCACCGTCCCCTTTCCTGATTCTTGAATGCTAGGGCTACCATTGTCTTCTGATAAAAGGAATAACTAAAAATCTGGATAGGTTCTTGCTTATCATTCATCTTCCTTAAGAAAATGGTCTCTTAGCATGTTAAAAGTATTATGGCAATGGAATGGAGGAAAAACTTTGGGTTTATGAGGTCAGAAATGATTAAAAACTGAGGTAACTGAAGTCATATTCCTGTCTGTGACAAGACTGGGTGGCTGGGTGTTATAGAAAGAAAATGTGAGAAGTCTGATGAAGACTGAATTAGTGTGAATTATGTCATACTGGATGTATTACATGAGAGAGAAGCAAATACCTCACTGCTGCTGGTCATCCTAATCTTGCTGTGTGGAAATCCTGGGTCATGCAAATAGAAATACCAAAGATTCTTCTCCTAGTTTGACAGAGTGTGTAATCAATGATAAATTGTACTTATCTTGGCATTTGTGTCTTGTTATTCATGAGAGATGAAGAGTGAAATACGAAGTAAATCCCAATACAGAGCACCTTTGATGGATGGTTGGCTTTCTCTTATTGTTGCTTATAGTTCTTTAACTTCTTGTCATTAAAGACTAAGATGGTAGAAGAGGGAAACTGCTTTGGAAGTTTTTATGGCTCATTACTTTCCTATTTATTCTCAGCCTCCAGTGTCCTGGGTAAGATATTAAAAATCTTTGTTGTTCTTGGAAAAAAAGCCTAAAAACAGTCCTCGCTAATTTCTTTGCAATGAGTTTTATAGTTTAACTAACCAGGAAACTAACGTAGAGTTCAGGGATGCCAGTCTCTTTTCACAGTTATTTTTGGATAGAGAGCCTAATATTAGAGACAGACACTTGTGCTAATCTTTCATGAGGATGGTGACTGTCAATTGCAGAACTATGTGTGTGATTTTCATCACTTGCATTAAATCACAACCTGAAAAGGTACAGACTTTCTTCTGTTAAGAGAACCTGTAGGTGCTGGATTAGTGCAATAAATACAGTGGTCTTTAATCCAAACAGCCTCCCTCGCTGAAAGAGAAACACATAGATGCACATAATGTACCTTTTTGGTTTCTTCTCTCCAATTATGCTAACAAGCTTCATGCTGAGAAAGGATTAGGGCTGATGGACAATCAAAGACAATGCTTCCTTCTTGGTAAAAAGGTGTGAAAAGATATAGGCACTGGGGCTGGAGTTATTAGGCATACCTGCAGGAGGCCATATGACTAAGTTAGGCCTTGAGAGACTGAAGTATAGAAATTGCTTAGTCACTATTCTAAGCTCTTCAATGACATCTTTAACACCTTTTGATTCGAAGGCAAAGCCACAATGCAAACATTCCCCTGGCAGGTTCTGCTCAGTGTTTGTGGCTCAGCAGGGCAGCAGGACACCTGGCTGAGTAAAATTCCCAGTGGGAGACCTGCACTCACCCTGCCAGCAGGGCAGGGGCACCTGCAGGCGCTCGGAAAGCAAAGCTGCAGATGAAAGAGGCAGGAAGGTCCTGTGGAATAAACCCTCTGCCGATTTCATTCTGTGTCCCATAGAAGGAGAGGAGCAAATTAAAAGGTAGAATCAAAGGAAATGTTAGGTAAGTCCCTGTCACATTTTTTACTAACTGTACTATTGCTTATTTGGAGCACTTCAAAAAGCCAAAGCAAGATGGTCAGGGAGAGACAAAATTTATTGCTCAATTGTATAACTAAGCAATTATGATTTACTTTTAAAAAATAAAATGCCTCTGCAATTTCAGCCTCTTTATCTTTACTCGGGCTTTCCTGAAGATATTTTACTTTAACTTCAATAAGAAAGATTTAAAGATTGAATCAATTTTATCTCTTCTTTGTAGCTGACTGTTTATTATCCCTTTTAAATGTATTCCTGACTTTTTGTGTGCAGTTCTTTTGGAACTCCATAATTACATCTTGCCTGCTTTCTGCCTTTGTTACTAACCTGTGAAACACAGTGGTCTCCAACTGAACTAATCATAAAATACTATGTAAACATCTCCCTGCATCAAGGATATATATTGAGTTACATTCCACACAGACAATGCGAAATAAAAATATTGTAGCTGAGAAATGGGTATCTAATACAAATGTTATTAATGTACCTCCCAAAGACTGCTCAGAGGCAAAGGTGACCGCAGGGGCGGAGGTGGATGGTTCCAGGCTGCCTTCTCTAACATCTGTGTAAATACTGGAGTGGTGGCCCCTCTAAGTTACAAGGGCTGCAGTTTCAAATATTAAACTACAAAAAAGTCTGTCTGTGACTGTACTAAAGAAATTGCCTTTAGTATCTTTTCTTTTTTCTTTTTGGCTGCTGGTATTAAGAAAAATACCAGAAGACCACCAAGGAAGAAAGAGGCAGGAAAAGGACATAAGGCATAATGAATGAATGCCAAGATTTAATTGACACAGTAGCGGCTTATACTCTCTGTTCTCTTTGTGGAGATGTTCCCCTTTGGATGTTGATAACAATAATCTTCCAAAGAACCATATTCAATGGACTTGTAACCCCTCCAATTATTATTAAAAGGAAAAAAAAATGTCTTTAAATCATATTCTTTTCCCTAAAAGCCAAATATCCTGAACATTAAAACAGCAAAGAAGAGACAGTTAACTGTTAAAAAATATCCTTAAAATGATCATTGCTGTAGAGACACTGATATCCTAGAGGAAGGCATAGGTAGGTTTAAAATGGGAAACTGGGATGCTAAAGACCTGTGCTTCATTCAATCTCTTCCAATTTTCTGGCAGACTTCTCTGAAAGACTTTTTAAAATTCACATAAGTCTGGTTTTTTCACGCTCAGGCTCAGTTTGCAAACTGGTGTCACGATACCTGTGTAAAAATGCAAATATGGGTGTGTGTTACAATCTATAAACTGATCCAGAGTGTTGTTTTAAGGATGTATGGAAGGAAAATGCAGCTAAATATAGATGCAGCTTGCTATATATTTAGGAATATATGATAATAGGATGGAAATCACCACTTCTAAATTTCAGCATTTCTATTTTCTCTTCAGTTGAAGGAAATGTTGACTTGTCTTATGACAAGTCCAAATGAACTAATATCAGTGATAATAAAATTAGAGAAGATTTAAAGTTTTACACAGCAAGCACTCACATGAGCTTAATATCAATTACAATTTCTGATTATACTTAATCTAGGTGAAAACTGCTTTTTAAAGCAGAATTCTTAATACATTTGTGTAGGGTATAAGAAAAACATTAGATTGAATCATCCAACACTGTACCACACAAAGCTGACTTGTTATTGCCTCAAAAAAAAACCCATTTTAATCATACCTCATTAGAATATTTGAAACAGCTGGGCCCAGAAAGGTACAAAATTACGTATGCAGCTGCAATAGGGCCAATGCTTTATATGTATGTGAACATTTTGATTGCCACACTGGCAGAATATTGTACTGGAATCCTGCACAATATCTTTAAGTCCATATAGAATACAGCTGTTGACTTGATGTTGGAGATGAGGCTCATTGCTTAGCATTAGCATCAGCATCACAGTTCTTTTCCTTCCACTGTTTGCTAGCTCTGATTTCAGTGAAGCAGGTCCTGACTATTCATGGTGTTATTCAGATGAAAGTTTTTAGGCAACTCAGCTGATACCCAGCTCAGCCATAGCCATTGTAAGGAGGCAGAGAGTAAGATTTGAAATTAATCCACTTGTATTTTGGAACAAAGCAATCTAGCCACTGGGCTATTGAATAAAAAAGTGTCTGGCTTTTTGCAGGGTGGTTTTATTGGAAAGATAATTCTTCTGGCATGTTCTGAGCTCAGCAGTCTGTGCCAGCCTGGTCTGGGACATGGGATGAGAGGCAGGAGCACTGGAGTGAATGGCACAGAAGTGCTGTGCTGCCATTGGATACCTCTTCCCAATGATTTTCAGACACGTAACAGGATGGATCTCTTCTTCCTTGCTCATGAAATAGCTGGAGAAGCCTGGTACTGGATGAACCTCCTGCTTTCAGCTGAAATGAAAGCAATATTTTTACAGCAGTATACTGCTTTATTGACAAGCATATTTTTTATTGTATCAGCATTTACCATTTCCCAGATTTTTAATTGGAAGTTAATGACATATGGCTTTTCTAGTAACTAAATGAATATTTGAACCACTGCAAGTTGCTTTAATAATTGTTCAGCTAATCGTTTAAATTGTCTTTACTTGTGCAAAGTCATATAAATGGGAAAAATTAAAAATTAATCAGCTCGATTTACGTAACTAAAAGCTGCCATCTAATGGATATTTTTCAATAGAAGACAGCAGTAATTATGTAAAAAAAAAATCATTCCTGTAGTTTGAACGATTATAGCAATTTCCACCAGGGGATTTCGCAGTCAGGTTCCAGTTCTGGGCAAAAGTGATTAATATAATGGTTATTAATGAGAATTCATTTTTGTACATCGAGGGATGTTTGGGTGTCAGTGTTCCAAAAGCAATGTGGTTAGCATATTAATTATAAAAGATAACATTGGGCTGGTGACTAAGTAACTATATTGATTTTTTTCCTCGTTTTCTGTGATGTGAAAGGTCAATTAGACTTATAGAAACAATGGAGCCTTCACAGCAGGCACCATCGTTTCGCTGTGCTGACATCTTTTTAGCCATGTACAAAGTTCATTAAATGTGCAAAGGTAGTAATGTTAAAAGGAAGCAAGTGATTGGGTCAGAGGTCACCAGCCATGGCAAGCTGACAGCCGCTTGTGGATTACGCCACGGGAGCTAAGTAATAGTGAGAATTGCCTTTCAGGTTGCCCACTGGGACCGAGGGGAATGAAGTCATAAGCAGCTAATACTATTGGGTTAATTAAAAGGAATATTGACAGCAGCTTTGTTTGTCTTGCCCTGAATGGGATGCTGTTAACCCAGTATTTTATTGGGTTACATAACATTAGCGAGTTTTTGTCTTTTTTAACAGATTGCCAAATTTTAACATCCACAGTGTTCCAGGAAACAGGTATTGAACCAAACATGTCTGACACTTGTACAGTCTTCTATTTCACTGTCTCTGCTCACACTGTCATGTTGTCAGATGTGCCCCATTCAGGTTATTTTTCTTTCCACTGGGGTCAGCTCTCCCAAGTGTTAATGCCCAGGTGTTTTCACGAGAAGCTTACAAACAGCTGAAGGTCTCACCTTCCCAGGATATCAGGTCTTACTAAATAAAACTGTGGTGTTTGTTGTTCCATTGGTCGAACATCTATAAAGCTTTTAGCTCTTCAGCTTCAGTCACGTTTAACAAAGTAAGATTCAAAGCATGCTAGGCAAAACCAAAATCTCTGCATGAAAGACAGGTATCATAATTTAGGACTTGATTTGGTTTGTGTTCTAATATTTGTGGAACAGCTGAGTAAAGCATCATCCTGGTGAAATTAATAACTTTAGAGCACATCTGTGAATATTTTAAAATTGCTTACCATTGCTGCATAAAAATGACAGGCTTTCCTACTAAATGTTCAGGAGAATAAACCTACATTTTAATAAGTTTTCAAAGTGTTTTTCTTCACTGTTATGCCGAAAACATTATTTATATGCTAGATGTGACTAATTTGCTTGTACTCTTCATCTAAAAACATCACGGTTTTCACTTTTCCATGCTAAAAAGGAAGAACTTGATGTGAAGTCTCCATGTAGCAATATATGTCTGATTGCTTCGAATTTTGTGTGATCGTTCTTTGATTTCAAAATGAGCTCAGAGCTGGCAGTGCAGAGATGTACAGGTAGACTTCAAAGCTGACTTTCTTCTTCCATTTTCCATTCTGACATTACTGTCCCTTTGGTTTGTTTTGCAGAAGCCTAAAGTAATACATACTTCATTATCTGACAGTGTTAGCAAAAAATGGAAGCAGAAATATAATTACTCTCTTTATTAACCAAGATATGAAAGAAGAGTGAAGATGGATTCACTTCACTGATATACAAGAGAGGCATATTATCCACTGTATTTATATAAGAGAAATGTAAAAGCATGCACTACTGTGATATAACTAGATTGTTATAAAACAGTAATTTTTACATTTTGAAAACTGTTCTTATTGCAAATCAGAAGTGCTGGGAATGTTAGGAAACTCAAAAGGAATCATGCATTCAGATTATTAGAGCATCTTGTATATGTTTTAAGGGTAGGATGACTTAAACTGTGAAAAGGACAAGCGTGACATCTGACAGAAGCTTGTTTTCTGATGAACAAAATGATCTTGCCTTTCTGCATTGCATCAATAACGTAGGTGTGCAGCTGCAGTCAGCTCTGTGCTGGTAGGGAGACAGCTGAGGGTGTGCACTCTGCTCATTGAGCTCAGGTCATTAATGACAGTCACCTCGTTATTTCTTTCAGTGACTCTTCTTCAATACCTTTCTGTGGCAATGCATGAATTAAACTCTCACTCTGGGCTGTAATCATTGTCCTCCAAAAATCTTTACTGTCAAAGCATTCAGGGAGGCCCTTTAATAACAATTTTTTGCTGTATGTTATGCTGGGAAGTAAAACCTCTCATCTTAAAGAATGTGTCCAAGCTCCTCAGAGTTGTTAAGGCTCCATAGCCCTGTGAGATGCAGAAATTTCAGTTTTTGAGCAGAGTTCTACACAGCCTCTCATAGCTGCACAGTACAACAGGTACTTCAGGGCAGGGCCCTCACATGTCCCAGCTTAGTATCCCAATTGTAAATTCACCTACTCTTTTCCAAGGACTGAGTGCTGTGTTGGTTGAGGCGGGGTCCACAAAGCAATAAAACTCCCCGCTTCTATAAAAAATGCATAAGTAATTGCTCAATGGAAGCCCCAGCAGACGTGGAGAAGGTGAGATGTGAAAGCAGCTTCTGTTCACAAATACCAAGTCTCTGAGGTAAAGCAATATATGCACGTTCAGTGGATGAGCACTGTGCTCCAGAGAGAGAACTTGACACTTGTGTTCACATCTTTCACAGTTCTCATCTGCAAGTGATAACTTTTGACACCACTGCCTGTGCGTGAAGGGTGCTGACGGCCCGAGTAATGCACAGCTCCTGTCCTCGTGGTGCAAGGCTGGCACCTGGAACCGTGCAGCCCTTCTAATGAAATACCTCTGTGGGTTTGCACCCCAAGCTTACATGATCTAATTTGAAGGCAAGTAAGTGGGTCATATCTAGTACCTAAGCATGAGCCTTCATCATTAGTGTGCCTGTTATCCAGTGTTTTGTAGCATATCTGCAGGGGTGCAATCTTGCCTCTGGGTGTCCCTGATATTTGTGGTTACTGATTAGTTGCTGCCACTGGCTCTTCTTGATAAATTCCACATGAACAGGCGAAGACTTGCAGTAGCCTGATGTCATGATGCACTGAAAGTGTGTAATGAGTAGCTTCTTCAGGAGCACTAATTTGTATGTTTTCTCATAGGTATTTTTTAAGTATCTGTGTCTGACTTGTTGACCGAGATTTATGTACAAAAGCAGCATTACCCAAACTCCACCTGCAGCATGGGTAATACTTCAAAGCTGATGCTGCTTACAAAGCGTTCTTTTGTCTCCACAGTGGATTTATTACCTGAATATCAAGCTGGCTGAAAAAAGCAACAGAGAGCGAAGGATTTTAAAACCAATCAGATTAATTCATCTCCCTTTGTAGTGACCACAAATGAAATATATCCTCAAAGTGGCAAGTTTTTATGCCGTTCTCAAGTGAGGTCATTAAGAGCGGGCGGGTGGACGTGCGAGCTCAGCTGAGCGTAGCCCAGGCTCGCTGGCACCGTGCGTGTCCCCGTGGCTGGGCCTGAGCCAGGGCTGGGCTGCCTGGCAGATGTCCCCGTGTGCCATCGTGTCACTGCTGCTCCAGACACATGCTGGCCCCCAGCTGCCCTTCCCGGGCATGGCTGGCTCTGCGCTGGCTCTTCAGCCAAGGGACGGAGCAGTTCCTGTTCTGTTAGTCTGAAAAATGCCCGAGTCTGACAGGGAGACCACACTGACATCCCATGGCAGCCTGCCTTTCAGCCAGTCTGCAATTTACAGCCGTCAGCAGATGTGTTTCTGTGAGGGAATGTGGAGCCCTTCCGCACAGCCCGCTCTTCCACGTTATATTTCTGAAGCACCTTCTGAACAGAAACTTTTAATTTTATTTTTACTTACCTTTTTTTCTCAGCCCAAAGAACGTTGTTTTGATTGTGTAAGCAGAAGTCGTCACTTAATTTTTCTGGGTATTTTCTGGTCTAGAAATCACAGATTTTTTTTCCCCCCTATCTTATAGAGTATTTTTTGAGAAAGTGCTCCTTAAGTAGAAAGCTCAGTTACTAAGATTACGGTTTAGCTGAAGATGCAAAAGTTAGACAAAACTTACTCTACTTTTTCAGACATGATTTCTTCTCTGTGTACCTTTCTGTTGCACTTCAGGGTGATGTCACAGTTTTTTACACCTACAAGTAACTGCCTTATTTCGGTGTTATATGAGAAATGAAGAAATTATGCAAATTACCTCCCCACTCGATTGCAATGTCATGAGCTTGAGGAGAAATTAACTTGTTTATTTGGGAGAAATATGCCACCCAACAGAAGTGTGTGGCAGCCTGTTACTTTTCCATGAAAAGATAATGGTGTAAGAAGAAAAGAGAAAATTTAGTAAATATTTTTTCTTTAAGCTTATGTTTTAGGAATGCTGTCTTCATGCAGAAATGGCATTTCTTCACATCCACAAGCTTTCTTATTGGATCTGGAAAAAACAATAGGATTAAAGCATATGATTTAAGCTGTTCATATGCCTGCTGGTCCCAGCCCTCTTCACCTTCTTCATAAAGCTGTTTGGTACCACATCTTGATTTGCTATTCAGTTATTCTTAGTGGCTTGTACAATTCTTGAGACAGATCCTCAGATTTATATTAGTTTCTAAATTGTTCAATGGAATATGATCCAGTCTTATGTGTTAGATTTTTTGAGAAGTAAACTCAATGTGGTTATCATCATGCCCCAGGGTGGGGGGGGGGGGGTGGAAAAAAGGTTGCACTATTCATGTATGTTATGAATCTATTCAATTTAAAAAATAATCGTGAACCTCTGCAATGGTGAAACATGGTCCTATCCTCTTTTTTTTTTTTTCTGAGATAAAATGGCCTGCTGGGTATCTATTTTCAGGTTCTCTCCACTAACCTGTACCACTGTTTGTGAAAATAGAGTGGTAAAAGCTGCAAACTTCAAAAGTAAAAAAACATGTACATGTTGGTAACCAAAAGTCAACAGAAGCATAGGTCTTCCCCTTGTCTTTATGAAAAGTGACACCAGAAAACAGATATTCTGGCATTCTAAAATACCACATTTAAACCCTAAAAAAGCTAAAATGTACATTTCTCTTTTCCTTTAAATCTGAAAATTAAACTACTTTGAATTACTTCCAGACACTTAGACCTAGATACAAATGCAAACTATCATACCATTCCCCTTGACTCAGTATCCTGGCTGTAATCAAGGCTGGTATTTAAAAGAAATGGCTGAGTTATGGAGTTAACTGTCCACAGGGACAGTTTTTCTCTAACCCTCATTATTTAGGTTTGGCTTATATTCCACAGCATGATGTTAAGCAACTAAGATACATCATCAATGGAGGAGACATCTCAGTTCTGAAAAGCAAATTATTTAGGTATGTTTTTCAAAACTTATTATTAATCAATCTACATTTTTTAAATGGAAAAACCATGAAATTCTGGAACAAGTTTCTTTCAAATGTGTATAGCATTGAAGGATAAAAATTCTATAGGAAACAAACATACTCTTATTAAAGTCAGGTTTAATGTAATAGCTTCCACATACTTCAGGGTGGAAAAAAGTTATATACAAATGTCCTCAGTCTTTTGGAAAGGCTGTGACCTGCATGATATTTGAAAGTCCACAGGAGTATATAGGAATGAACACAGCAGTTGTTCCCTCATAGTATGTTATTACAAAGAGAACTGGGGGTCAAATTGCATGAATGATAAATGGAAGGTGCTTGAAATGAGTTGGTTCTTTTTTGAACATTATACATTGACCTTGGCAGTTTTGACAATTACATCCATCATTTCTAAGAATCCATTCCAGAACACCCGTCTGTTCTCTAATGTGGCCAAGTAAACAGGATTTGTGAATACACGAATCAAAGATTGATCTCCTGTACCTATCCACTGATTAACAGTTGGTTTCTTGGTGCAACTTTTTCATTCTATGAATTATGCGAAGATCATAATTCACCATGGCACACCTGTAGACAAGCATGTTGGAATGCTTTAATCTTCACTCACAAGGTCTTGGTAGAATCAATAGTTGGCTTCTGAGTTTCATAAGCAAAATGGAATAAAACCATTAAAAAGCACATTGTACACAGCAAAAATGATGTTTCACTGCCTTAGTGTTCCCCCTGGCAACAAAACTTGCTGAAGACAAAGATGGAACAAACCAGGATGGAACAACCTGGCTGCCCTCAAAAATCAGCCTTCTCAAGCACCAAAAAGCAAAAATCAGCATTTCTGCTTGGAATTTACAGTTTATCCATCTCAGACTGACCATGCAAACAGGCCTTGTAATCCCCAAAGGGATCCATGCTTAGAGCAGCAGCGTTTAACAGGGCTCTGTTCTTGAGCAATTCCTCTCTCTTCATCAGAACATCTCAATTCCTTGGAAAGGTGCTGAGCTGAATCAGCCCTGGTCTGTAACTCAGTGGAGCAGTGCCACTCACAGAATCACCTGGGCACACCTGCTGTGCACCTTCCAGGCCCCTTCTGCAGATTTTCCAACAAGAAACATGGGAAGCAGTGCAAGCCTTCCCTGAAGATGTGAGGGGTGAGATGACTGAAAACTTGCTCAAAGTACAAATGGATGCAAACTGTTTCTGAAGTCCCAGAGAAGGACAGCCAAAGCTCTGTTGCATTGGATGGAAGCCATCCAATCATAGTTTTATAAATGAAAAAAATCTGAGTTCATGGAATTAATGTAAAGGCATCAGCTATGGAGGCTACCCTAAAGCAGAGCTTTGTCTTACTTTCTATTAGTTTTTCTCAGAAGAGTCTCTCTTCTGCTCCAATGAGAGCTCTAAGAGATAAGAGGGTGGCTGGTGACAGGGCGCAGGCTTTGTGGAGATGGGCTTAGTGCAAAAGGTAGACACAAGAAAGTATAATATTCTATCTCCTTAGCTATGATGAAAAGGTTTAGCAACTTCTGTATTCTGACAGGCAATTGTAATACTGGTAATATTTGATTTTTTTTCCCTTTTACAAAATTACTTAGAATTGAATAGATTAGTAAAATCAAAGGGAATTTTCACTCAGCAAAACCTCACTCATTCTTATTTTTTCCTGCTATTCTTTCATAGTAATTTTTCTTATGCTGATGTAAAGCATTTTAGTGTCTTAAAATGTCTGCTAAAAATGGTTTGACTGGAGATTCAAACCCTAGAAAGTATGTAAAGCACTGTAATGTCTGTACACTACCTTTTGGTCATTGACCTTGTGTTGATTCATGTTAAATGTAGATTTATATTACATTTGAAAATGGAAAGCTTCCTCTTTTTTGTAAGCAAAGCATTTTTTCAGCCAATTTTGCTCTTCAGTAGAATGCCATTCCTTTGTCTAGGAATTTAGATAGCTAATACAGAGATAAAACTCTATTAAGAATACTTTGTCTTGTTTTTGACTCCCATCTGCCCTTGCATATTCTTATGCCCTTTCATTTTCACATTTGACATAAAGGCACATTTTATGATGTGCCTTTAGAAAAACTTGCACAAAATCCACCCACTGTAAGTAGATATATTATTAATTTTGTTATTAATTTCACATACTATGTTCCAGGAATTGGAAATCCACTACATTTATAGTAAATGCCAGTCCTCCCCTCCTCCTCTTCTTGCACTGAATAAACTATAAAAAGACCAAAATGGTTTTGTGACAAAGAATTAAATGGATTGCAGCAGGTGGTATCACAGGTGCCTGCTTAATTCCTGTTGACACAATCTGTAGTTCAGGGATGGGGAAGGATGGAGATTCCCTCACTGCTGGTCAGAATTAGGGTGGGAGAGGGGAGTCAGATTAATGGCTCTAGCTCAAGCCATGAGCCTATTACAGGGGATTATTATTTTTAGTGGAATTAAATGTATTGGGAAACCCCACAGGTCCATCCAGCTGAGAATCCTGTGACTGGAAGAGGCCTGTACAGATTGTTTGTGAAGATCTGTGCCAGCCACTTGCACTCCCCTTGATAAAGGCAAACTGGCCAGATCAGTTCTGGCTCTCTGGCTGGGACAGACAGAGGCAAAACTTCAGCAGTGTGCTCACAGTTACTGAAGTGGGCACAAGCTCAGGCTGAGGCAAGCTCAGTGTGGGCTCTGCCTTGGGGCGAGTCCTCTGCAGCCCCGGCGGCACTGCGGAGTTTGGGCCGGAGGAGCATCCGATGTCGGAGCACCAAGGACACGCATGGAGCCCTCCTAGCAGATGGAGTGGTTTGCTAATCAGTTAAATCTGCTTTAGCTGATCTTCTCATGGCATGGATGGAAACCAGATTTTTGAGTTCATTTGAGCGGGATGGGAATATCTAGCAGCCAAGCACAAAGTCTTCCCTTTAGACTGCACTGCTGAAACAGGAAATAGAGATAAATTAATTTGCCAAGTCAAGGCAAAGGGATGCATTTAATATAAGTGTGCTTTTTGTGAGGACTGTTTTCATTCATATCTATCTGGGCTATCAATAGTAATTCACTTGATTATAAATTACTTACTTATATTGTTGTATTAATATTTTGTAATGAATGAATGGGCTTATGTTTGTGTTGCAACCAGCAGTCTGACTTTAAAGTGTTCTGAATATTTTCTCTATGCTTAGTAATGAAGGTCAAATTTTACTACGCTTTGTTTTCCTGCTTTGTACATTGCAAATTGTGAGGAAATGCACTAAGGAGGGTAAATGAGGGTAAATGTGAATACTGATTAAATACTTACTTTTTTGTTTTTCTGCATTGTGGTGAGACCTATCTCCTTCAAGAGACTATTTAAGTAGTTATTAATGTGTAGCTGTCTTCCTTACTAATTAAAAATCTTTAGTTTGCTCCCTAGTAGTTGGGAGTTGGGTTTAAAGGGGAGAAAAGTTTTCAGTAGTGCTACCTTGGCCTTTTTCCCTTAACACTGGTAATGAAGTTAAAGTCATGCCTACAATGAAGTAATTTTATATTATATAATATAAAATATACATGATATACGTGACTGAGATACTAATAGGTAAATTCCTTAGTGTTACCAGCTGAGAATCTTTGGTGTTAAGCTCGATATGGACCATCAGTTTGAGGACTTGGCATCACAGACAGAGTTTGCTGATGGCTGTCCCCATCCAGGTGGTGTCAGAGCTGCATAACTGCAACCAGCTCAGCCCAGCCTGTGTGAGCTGCAGCCACAGCAGCCAGAGAAGCTGGAAAACACTCATTGGATTTTATGGAAGCATTTGTCTGTGTTAGCTTCAGCCTCAAGCCAGCTTCTGGGCAGACATCTGAATTAAGCTAAATCATTTGAAATTTTGTGATTTCCAATTTGCTCTATAGTGTCCCTTAGGTTGGTGTTGTCCCTATGATAATGGCTCAGTGCACGATATGGATGCTCCTTTTTGCTTGGGTACCTGTTTGGTTACATATCCACAGGGATGGATTGTGCTAAATCCGCTTCAGAACTTTCACATTTCGTGGTGTAGGAGGCACCAAGAGGAATGTGGAGCATGGTGGTTTGGTTCTGATTGCTTTAATAGAAATGTCTACAGGCCTAATGTCTGGAGACAATTTACTATCATATGTACAGTTGCTGCAACATTAAATTAATTCTCTAATAGATGGCACACCTTACAAAGAATGATTGCAATCAAAGAAAGCAATGATTGCAATGCCATAATATTTTTTGACAAACTGTAGATTTAAACATTAAATGCCAATTTTCAGGTCTGGCTATTGTTGGTGGCTAACAGCAAAAGATAAAAAAAATCTATGGAAAGTTTCTCTAGGTTAATACATATTATTTTATTGTGATGTTTGAAACAATGGCTTGTTTTCAACTTGTACATAGTGCAAATTTTTTTTTTTCAGGGGTTCACTCCTCAGCTGCTGCAAGTTTGCATAGTTTACCTAAACTTGATGATGTCATGAGATTAAAAATTTAGTCAGAAATCATTGTTGTAACAGTACATGCATGACTCTCAAAAATTCCAGGCAGATTTCCTCTTTCACTAAAGCAGGCAGTTACCATGGTGATGGGAAGTGTGCAGGAGCTAGAAGAGACAGAACAATGCATGACTTCAAAGTGCTCCCCTTCCCACCAAAAAATGTCTCTGCTTCCCATTCCCCAGCAATTCCTATACATCAAATAATATGTGTCATAACACCAAGGAGTTCTAAAAAAGCATAAAGAATAGCCCTACCTTCTGCTAAGCCAAGTTGTGCCATCCTCCATGTGCCTTCTAAACCTTCCAGTGCCTTGGAAAGTCTTCTGCCAAAATCAACCATTTTTATTCAGAGATCAGCATTGATGTAACCCACTGTTCACTGCATTTCAATTTTAAATTACTCAGAACAATAGAATAATTAATATAAAGGCAACAAAGTGCAAACCAAAAAGAAGAAACTTTTTTTTATTGGAACTTGATCCTTCTGACTCTGATTTAAACATTAGTCAAGGCATAGAGGTAATGATAAAGCTATGAAGAAATAATGCTCGATTTCAAAGGAATATATCTTTACTGTAAGATTTGAGACTAACCTTTTTCCTGACTCTTGCCTACAATGACGTCAAAGACGAAGCAACATGATGGGAGCCAGGGTAGAGATTGCCCTGAGAGAGAAGCTTTGAACAAAGAGAGGGGCCTGGAGCCTTGCAACAAAGAAAGAAATGCCTGTGAATAAATGTGGAACCCTGTGGGCAGTGGTAGGCATGGAATTTCATTAAAATGTGGAAAATAAGCAGTGAGCTCTTGAAAAGGTGGTGTGAGTGTACAGTGGTTGTGCTCTCTACCACTTTGATGCCTACCAGCAGTGGGAACAGATGGTGCATTACACCTCCTCCCCAAAAGGAACCATCCTCTGCACTCCCACCCACCAATCCCAGCGCTGCAGAAGAGGCAGGGACCTTGGAACAGAGCTCCTTCATGCTGATTTTGTGTTGGTTTATTTCCACTGAAATGATTTGCATAACACTAATGTGAAAGGGCTAGAAAATGATCATGTTGTCTTTAGGAGAGGGAAGAGAGTCTCAAGGGAAGTATGGGAGGTCATATTGAATATATATACCCAGTTTAAGCTTAGCCAGTCAAGAATGTTAACTTCAAAACTGTCAGAAAATCTTGCTGTAGTAGGTAGCACCAAGTAAGTTACCTAGGGGTAAATATATCTTTGAAATCAAAGCAATTTCTCTTGAGGATGTATGTTTTAAGACATGCACACCAGAGGACTACAGAATTCAAAACCATTCACCCAGCTCCCCCATATAAAACATCTCTCTGACTCTAAGAGAAATTTTGCATTAAATAGGAGTACACTTCTGTCAGTGTCATGAAATTACCTGGCCACAAGCACATTGGCTAGTCTGGAAGTAAACTGGATCAATGCCCTTTAAAGTTAATGTGAATATAACTGAAAATTTGATTTGAATGTAAGTGAACAGCTTGACTGAATTTTTTAGTTCAAAAGCCTTTATCATCCAAACCTTCTTTTAGTGAGAATTCAAGAGATTATCAGCCTCTTTTGCCTGATAGGGCCTTTTGCCCTATGGTTATACTAATGTTTTCTGATCAACCTGTTCTCCTTATCTCTGCTCTGGTGTGTGTTTGTGCAATACCAGCTCACAAGAAATGCAATAGCAAATGGTTAATACAGGATTATTAAACACAATGCCTAGCAAATAACCAGCAAGTTGTTGGGGATTTTTTTTTCTTTTCCATTTTTTTTAGACTTTGTACAGCTGCATAATGGAAATAAACATCAGAGAAGCACTTGCCCTGTGTATGACAATGAAGTGCAGACTAGAAACTGGCTATTTATCATGAGGAAAGCAAACTGATCATCCTCTTCCTTTCCTATTGTTTTCATATTATTTAGTTTTGTTTTGTGAGCTGGCTTAGCTGGGTGTAATGGATACCTGTGTTGCACTGCACTATTTTGGGTTGTACAATGGGTGTAGAGCACCCTCTACTTTCTTTTGTTCAAATAACACTCCTGGGCTTGAAGAGAAGGGTGTGTAGGGGAAATGTCGAGGCTGTTTTCCTGTAGATTTTTGTACTGAAATCAGAAGAAAGAATTTGTCTATAGGGTTCATTAACTGTTGGCCTCTGCTGGCAGTAACCCATGTTATATAGGCCACCATTGTGCCATCCTCAAAAGAACTCCCTGAAGGAGGCAAAGTCTAGAAGGAGAATATCTACTCTGAAGTTTCCCACCTTCCCTGAACTGTATCTCCAGAGCCACCCCAGGAGGGGAGACTGTGGCTTTGAAAAATAACACCTTTGTTATTCCAAGTGTTAGAGATGAAGCAGAGTTTTCAGATGGCCCCAAGGTTTTTGCACCCTTCACCAAACACAGATGGAAACTGGACTCTTTGAACTGCTTTGAAAATCTGTTACCATGCATTGCTGTGGGGCCTGTGAAGCAGCCACTGCTAACTTCTGTCTGCCTGCAATTTTTATGACCATGTGATGACAAGGGATTAAATAGCTTCATTTTAGTAGCAGACAGCTTTTAAATGTAAAAATGAAAAACAAAATAAAACAAAAAGCCCAATAATTCCTTGCTCAAGGCAAAGCTGTAATAGATGCTGAGGTAACATTTCAATGAATGAGGTGAATTCCAAAGTAAAAATGTGAGCAGTTTAGAATTTAAAATTGTATCTTAGGCAATAGTTGCAAAACCTTTATAACATTATGATCTTAGTAGATTGGAATCCAGAAAATAGAGATTATCCTTTGTTTCCCAATTTAGGAGCTGTTAGAATTATGGTATATGATACCATCACTGTTCCTTGTAGTATTTTCTATTTAGTGCCTGTAATTTACATGGCATTATTATACAGGTGCTGAAAAAATTGTCAATTTATTCATATAATGAAAACTTCTTTGACTTATCTGAATTAACTGAGTAGTTGATGGAAAAGAGTGTAGAGCTTTCGATAAACAGGTTCCTTAAAATTTTTATTGCATTTTATTCATTCAGTGAGATGATCAGAAATATGTGTGCTTATTACAGCTATTCTTAGTTTATTAAAAAAGTGATAGTCTTTATTCCAACATAACTTTATATAATGGGTTTAATTAGCAATAGATTGTTTTTATAATATTTTTCTTTACTCAAGAAGCATTTAGTTTATCTATTATGAAATAAGAGTTTTCTATAGATGCAAAGCAATCATTCAGGTTTTGTTTTTCTAGTTCACTCAGTAGGACTGATCTCAGTTTCATGAGCCAGGAGATGTAAAGTGCTATAGATTCCTTTACTTTTCATAAGCATGACTGTTTTGGACAGATTCAGTAGCATGCTAAACAGCTGAATTAAGTGGGCAAACACAGACCTCTGACAACACACTCCACACTCTGCTCTGTCCTCGTCCATCAGAGATCCAAAACCCCTGTGCAGCAGCTTTTCCAGGGGATCAGCCTCAGAGGAGACCAAGTGGGATCTTTTCTGCCAGCTCTGCTGCATCCTTTGGGCTGGAGCTTCCCTAAAGTCCCTTGGCTCCACATCCTTGTCTTTTCCACTCTATAGGCTATGAGGGTTGGCTTTCCCTCAGCTGAGATCGCCTTCAGAAGTTGATTTGATGACCTGATTTTCTCTCCAGAAGGTGAAAATTGGGACATTCTGTGTTGGCAGAGTGTTTTGTTGTGAGGGCTTCAAACACTGTAAGATGTCTTCCTTAGTGAAGTGCTTGGAGGTGAAGCAGCTGACTGTGCTCTTATACCAGCAAAAGTAATGTGTTTTTATACCATGTAAATGTCTTTTATAATGATTAATTTTTCTTGAAGTGTTCTGTGTTTTAGGGTACTGGAATGTACCAGCAGTTTCAGAAATCTTTGTCTAAAAGTTGTGGAAGCTTGAATTAGATTTGCTGAGGAAACTCTGCTTTTATTCATGTCACTTCAGCAGCTCTGACCCTGTCAAATGTTAATCTTCAGTTCAAAGTGACTTACTGCATAAAATATAATATGACATATGCAACTGCAGACTATAAATTAGTTAAAACTATAAATAAATATTTTAGTCTCATCTGTCACGAACTGTTGTGGTGATTTTGGAGGAGGTAGAGGAGTGGCCTAGAACATGAACTGCCCAGAGAGGGGAAGAGAGTACAGCTCTGCAACTTCTCTGCAGGTTCCTCATCCCAAAGATGACTTCTCTTTACTTCTCTCCACTGAAGGTTTCCTTTCCCCAGGAGCTGGTACTGAGAATTACCAGTGTGAGAAAACAGTTTGGGTCTACTGCCTTTCTAGATGGCATTGTTGATTTTGAAATGAGGCGGTAGCCAGGGCAAGTGCTGGAAGGCACGTGGGAATATAATGCAGCCTCCAAGACCTGAGGCTGGAGCAGCAGGCCTGTGGGTAATTCCCAGCTCAGTGCTGAAGTGGCAGAATTTATCTATTACCACAGTGAGGCTGTAAAGCAGCTTTCTCTGTGTTTAGTGCAATTTAAGCATGTACATGTTTAGGACAAAAGCGTGCACTGCATCGAATTGCATCACATGAAGTGTCCGTAATGACAGGAATTTTTATTGCAATTCAAGAAACATCACTGTCGTAGTTGCAGCTTACATAGGAAACTTAGCTTACAACAGATGTGTCATATGTAGTAGAATTTTCCCTCTGGAAATAATTTTTTGGCCTTATTGAAAGTGATACTATGCAAACAACAAGGCACACACAGGGTTTTGCACCTTATTCTTTTCAGGTTAACACGAGTACAAAAAGTGTGCACATGTCTATAGAGTAAGACTAACTTCACTAATTATTAAATAAGATAATGACAGAAAAAATTTTACCACGCAAGTGTCCTTAACTTACTGAAAAGGGCAGGGACAATTTAAGATGCAAACTGAAGAACAGTCAGTGACAAGAGATGTGGAGGCACGGGCACTGTGAACAGTGATAACCTGATAACAAATCTTTAGTACTTGCTTGTCATTAATCTTGCTGACATTTTTTTGTACACTAATTGAAATATTTCTTGTAATTGAGTGGAGTTTGAACTTCAGCACAAGTAATTTTAACTCTGAGGAGAGCTCAGGAATATTTTCATGTTTCATCACAAATTTAAGCTAATACTGGAAACATGTGGACTTATATTTTCTTTAATAGAGATCCTTCTGTAATATAAGGGGATTCTCTTTCTACAGAAAATTTTATCAGTAATTTTAAAAGCTCCAAGAGACATGAATCTTCAAAGATGTTTTTCTAGATCATTATTAATTTACTTTTTGTCTCCCTATAGAGTAAGGGTTACTGGATCATATGTCACTAAAATCAATAAAATTGTCTAACTGTTTGGAACAATACCAAATTTGCAGGCAATAGCATAAATCCTTTTTTTTTTTCCTGTGGGATAAGTAATTTTTGTACATTTTAAATCTTATGGGAAATGTTTTTAAGAGCTTACTTTGTAAGTGTGAAATGTTCCAGGTGGAGCCTTTACAACATCTCTGCTGAGATATAGAGAAATACTATAGTGCACATAATCAGTCTTCTTCACATGGCCAAAACCTTTTGTAGCACTTGAAGATTGGTTCATAAGTTTTTCCCTCCATGGCCTTCATGCACGTGTATCCATTGTGCCTTTGCACAATGCATTGATCACATCCAAACATTGGATCAATTGGTCTTTCAGCAGATCACACTCCTATATCTTAAGGAGGAGAAGAGAGCTGGCATTTTGCAGCTTGGGTCTGTAAACACTGGGTTTACTAATTATGTCACATACTTTGGCAGACCCACCATTCCCCTTGTTCAGCCCTGCTTGGCAGCCTGTGTATTTCTCTTGTATTTGTGATACTTTGAAAGAGATTTTAAACTAATAAAAGGTCATGTTAAGGCAACTCGGTGTTAAGTGCAAGAGCTGGATGGTTTGACTACAAAGGGACAACTGGGGAAGGCTTAGTTTAATAGGATACTTGCAGCATACAAGCGCACATTACTGCAAACCCTTCTCCCTTGTGAGTACCCCACTCAGAGTAAATTGATCTTGGTTACTGTAGCTTTGTTCTCCTCTTTGGCTCCAACATAGAAACTGGTTCTTGCAAAGTGTAATATATTTTATACTCTCTGCACTGACCCTCAGTTGACTCCTGAACTCTGAGTGCCTTTCTGTGCCTGGGACCCATGCTGCCTGCCTGGAGCCACTCTGCGTGCAGAGCCCAGCGTCCTCCACCTCCTCCTGCATCCTGCAGCAGGGACAGAGTCTTCCCTTTGTGCTCCTAGGAAAGTGATCCCTCTTCCTGGCTGCCTTGAGAAGGCCCAGGCTAGCACTGTGGGATGTCCTTACTGGGCTGGAGCTGTCAGCTCCTGGGTGAGAGAAGTCACCAGCAATCATTCTCTAGAGCAGCTGAAGCCTTTAGGGGGATGCACTGGGTCCTGCTATCACACAGATAAGTGCTGCTGGTGTAAGGCAGCACTGGCCTGTAGGTAGGTAATATGCTCATATAGGTATGTATGAAATATGAGACTCACCTTGGATACATCCTTAATATGTGCCCAAAGAAAGAAAACAACTGGAAAGCAACAGATACTACTTGTGAGGCTCTCAGTTTTGAATGTAGGAAGGGAACAGAAATAAGCATCTTTTCAGCCAGCACTGTCATATCCATCCTCTGAGCAATAATGGTACTTTTGCCACTATACTGTGAACAAGCATTGTCTAACCAAAAATACAGAAGCCTCCAGTGAAGCAGTATTGATTCAGCCCTGCCTCTTCACAATCACTCTCATAAGTCTTGGATGAGATTATATATCTAATCCAGAGTGAAATACTGAATTTTTGGAGACAGTGTGCAATCATAATCACTCTTCCCATGTTACTCTGTATCTTTCAATTCCAACATCTTCTTAAATAAAGCAAGATTGAGTTATGCAAGTCTTTCCTACTGTTCACATTACAAGACTAAGAATGCCCTTTTCTCCAAGGAAGCACTGAAATGTGTTCTATGTTGTTATAATGGAGAAACATTATTTTTTTCTGAAATAGCTAATGAATACTGACACTTGTATCTTGGAGGTAACCAGAGATGCAAGTAAAACTGGTCATTGTGATCCAGCTAGTGAGATGCTATTATTTTCAATTTTTTCTTTAACCCTCTTTCTAATGAATCTGCAGTATTCACTGCTGTAAATGACAAGCAATGCAACATCTGAGGTAAAATTCCCTGGTGTGGGTTTGCAAGATTTAGACATAGTCAGACAATACCTTTCCGTGCATGAATGAAAACAACTCCATGTTTTGTTTTTTCACTTTAATGATGAAAATATCACAGAAATTTCCATGTAAAACACTTTCTGTATTGCTGGGTGTCTCTGCTTTGGCCTCTCATCAGTGAGTTGAGCCAGACTTTTAAATTGTTAATAACTGAATAACTTTTAGATGCTGATGGCTTGTATAATCAGTCACAGAAATATAAATTATGTGGGAATTTGTACTCTGCAATGATGGGATGGATATGAGGGCCTTGGTAACCTTGAAATAATTCACTGGCTCCTTTATAATCTCTTGTGCAGTGTATACAAAATGTGGAAGCAAGTGGAAATAGTATTTGTTGGATAGTATTTGAGACAACACAATGTGTGTTACATTTCTAAGGAAATTGTCTATAGTATTTTGAAAGGAGGCATTTTTGAAACAAGTTTAGAAAGTTAATTTTTGATATTGAGAAAAGTTTATGCTAAACTATTAAGAAATCTGATTTTAGTAAAAAAAGAAGAAAATCAGATTAAGTTTAGTCAGCACATTTATCAACAGAGATCATCATGGAAGAGCAGTAAGTTCTTGGGAGCAGCTGTACTCAAACTGATCACTTTAGTCTGAATGTGTGTGTGAGAAACTATTCAGAAATTGCTTATATGGAAAAAGTTAAAAGTTAATTCACAGTCCTTAAAATGAAGGAACTCTGCCTATTCTTAAGGGTTTCTGATGAGGAATGTTGGGTGTATAGAGGTGAATCTGTTGTCTATCTTTTCATGGTCTTGCAATATTTACATATTATTTTTCCCACATTTTTGCATAGTGCAATTGTAGTTCAGTGTCTTGTTTTTCACTTTTTTGATGTTAAATACTTAGTTATTCCTTTGAGACACTTTTCTCTTGAAGCATTTGGAGTGCTCCATTCTCAGCTGGTTCTCTTCTGAACTCCCTGTTGTTCTAATATATTCATATTTATTTATTCACATCAGCTTAGAATCAGGGCTTGGAGTAATAGAAGGTTATTTTCTTTTTTTTAAAATATGAACTTAATATGTAAATGTTCTGGCATGTCTTAATGCTAAAGGTCATCTGGCTGATTTCATTCTTTGGAATGCAGCAACACTTTGAAGAGTGTTAATTGATTGTAATTGTTTTAGTTAATCAGTTTCAGAGGATCAGGAACCTGTTTTACATGCTGGAGTTTGCTTCCAGGCAGTTCACAGAAGTGATGAAAACTACCTTAGGTCAATTGTTCCTTTATTTAGGAGATTTAGGGTTTTATATGTTCCAGGTGACACTGGGTTTGGAATATGTTAGAGCTGAGCAGCTATGAGGAGAGTATGGATCCTTCATATACAAGCTGGACAAAAATATCTAAAACCTGTTCATCCCCCACCATTTATTTTAAATTGAAGAGAAATAAGAGTGTCAAAGAGAGGAATTGTCTCTGAGCTTGATACTTCCAGCAGCACTGAAGGTTGCTTTTCTGATAGAGCATCAGTGTCTTGACACTGGATTTCTGCGCAGGAACCCTCATTTATCTACATAGGGTTGTTTATTTATTAAGGACAGTACTTCAAATTATTTGTGGGAAGAGTTTGTGAAGCTGGCCATGCAGTGAACTGGAAGGGCAACTTATAGAATTCTTGATAAGCAGACTTCATCTACTCTAAACTTTTTGAGATAAATTCTGTCCTCTCCTACTTTTCTATTACAATCTCATTTTCCTGTCTGGCAGTCAAATAAGGTACATTGTCTAATGGGCCAGTTAATGCTTTGGGTGTATCTTACTGTGTATAGAATGAAAGCAGAACTTTCAGAATGAAACAAAACATTTAAATCCAGCAAAATAATGTGCCCATTAAAAAGAAGAAGGAACTTGTGGTTTCATCACTGAGTTCTTACACAGCCCATAGTATGATTTCATGGTCTGCATGTCTTAAGCAAACACTATGCACATTAGAGCATAAAGTGCATGATTATTTTCTTAAATGTGAAGCTGGCTTTTGTTTCATGAAATTGAAATAAACTGCAAGACTGTTCTTCTTCTTTCCCAAATGTGTATTTTTCTGGAATTCAGGAATTGCTGTTTTTCCCCATAACTTGCTATCTATAAAGTACCACTCAAAATTAGCAGATGTTCAGATGAATTAAATAGCAAAATTCTGAAGGGAAATGGAAAAGGCTCCTGACCCAGAAGTATGGGTGGCTTACTGAAGGAAATGCTATTAGCAGAAAATGGCAAGGAAGGTAAGTTAATGTGAATCCCAGATTTCTGCTAGGAAGAAAAAACCAGAACTGTCAACGAAGTGAAATTACCTAAATGAAGAAATCTGCATTTTTGAGATAAATAGTACAAATACCAAACAAGGGGAACTAGGAATTAAATGAGCATAAATTAAACCACATAATTGGAAACTCTGCAGATGGAAATGGAGGAAAAGAAAGAAGGAACATTCAGTTTAAAATAATGAGTGAAAATTTAAAGTATACCATATCAATGAAGGAGCAACTGCAGCATGGGTGCTTCTTTCCTGGACCCTTGGATTTCTTCATCTTGACCTTTCTGTCCCTCTCAGAGCCCTGTCTATGATTTGACCTGTCTGCTCCCATGAATCCATGGACAAATGGCTCCTCCTATGCTCCTGGGACTACTGGAATGAATGATGTTGGTGTTGGACCCACAAAACTGGGCAGAAATCAAGCATGGATACCTGTTCTCCCTATGTGCTTAAGCTTTAAGGCACAAATGATGGTTTGATGTCTAACTGAAAATCAACTAAATGTAGGAGTCCTACTAGTTGAGTTTCTAACCAGAGAAACTCAACACTGAAAATCTTTCTGCTCAAATAAAGAAAATACAGCCAGAGAGAAGCAAAAGTAGAAGCAATTAGGCTGGTGGATGGAGATTTTGTGTCATGCCTTAAATGTTCTCTCTCACTGTGCTTAATTTGAAGGGGAGTAGGACTATCCCTGGAACACATCCTGATCCCTTTTCTCTTGGGTGAAATACCACTGCAATCCCTACGTCTGTTAGGGGATATAGAGAGCACAATAATAATGGAGCTCAATTTTCAAGAGAGGAAAAAAAATGCACCCAAATGCAGCCTTAAAATAATTATTTTAGAATTTATTTGTGGAAAAAATACTAGACTTGTTCCAGGCCGCTAACTTCCAGAAAGAAAGAGGACTTAAACTACAGCACATTCCTTCTGACTTCATCTGCCTCAAAAAAATCACAGATGCCTGACTCATTTTATATACCTTTCTGTTGTTAAGACAGGCAGGAAATTCGAGAACAATATAATTGTCAGTATGATAAATGAGAAGGCAAAATACTGTTGAACAGTAGAGGACACCGGGTGTTATTATGGCCTATTGTTGCTATGAATAGAACCACCCAGACACCAATTAACATCTCATTGCTATGATTACTTGCTACAGTATCTGTTCCACTAATCAAACTTGCACCTTTTTAGTCCATATTTTGATTTCAAAAAGTTATACCAAGAAGAGATTACATTTATCTCAAATGCAAATAAATGTGAAGCTTAAGAAGCTAATTAAGTTTATAACCACTGAGAATAACATTAAAAAGAAAATTAAATTGCTTGGTTTGGAGGAAAACCTTTTAGGAAACATTTGTTGAATAAACATAAAAGAAATTCTCCTAATGTACTCTTATGCAAATGGGGTTCTGTTTATATTTTCCATATGCCAATCATGTATAACTCTTATGATTTTTTTCTTCACTGAACATTCCTCTTCATAGGAATATTTACTACCAAGCACACAATATGTAGTAAGTATGACAGTTATATTACAGCAGCTTGCTATAGCTTCCCAAACTTTTTGAGAACAGAGCTTCTTTTAGGAAAATGACAATGCCATTACAAATATTTAGTAAAGAATTATTTTTGGCAAAGAGGTGGAACTGAAGGATAAAGCCTGTGAGATGTTACTTCCCTAATTTTTCGTTTTATTATTTTCTTTTTTTTTTTTTTTTTACCTTTAATGGCCATAAAAGGTACTAGATTGAAAGCTCTGAAGAAAGGATATTTCTGCAGCAGCACTGCAGAATTTCTTTGGCTGGGCTCCATCTGCCAAAACACAGTGATTCTGTCCCTGGTCTGAAAGACTGCTAGGACACATTTGCTATCTGTCTGAAGTCAATGAGAGAACAAGGTGGGCTGAGCAGACCCTCAAGAGTTTTGCTGGATCAGGTTGCTCAGCTCCCCCAGAGGCTGAGCCCGTGCCCCAGCAGCACCTCAGCAGAGGCTGCCCACGGCGCCTTCTGCCAGGAGCAGTCCTGGCTGGCAGAGGTGCTGCACCTTGCCCAGCCCTCTCTCATCCCACATGGGTTAGCTGTGCTAGTAAGAGATAAAATTGCTGGCTATGAACCATTCCCCTGCCTGGTTTATGGGAAAGCAACTTCTGAAGGAGAAATGGGAATTCGTAGTCTACAAGGCAAAAGCAGGGGTGACATGATTGCTGCTGGAAGGGTCCTGTGGATAAAACTGGCTTGGCTTGGCTTGTGCTGCTCCTGGGTTTCTGTCCCACTCTCCCCTCTGGAGCACAGGCTCTGAGTGAGTCCTGCACCAGCTTTCCTTGCAGCCTGCTCTGGCTTTGCCAGGGTGTGGAGAAGCAAAGTGCAGTCTTTTGTCCTTGTGTGAGTAGATCTGGAGAGGAGGCTGAGGCAGACTTTTGTTCTTAATTCCCATGTACTGTGGCTAAGATTTGATTGTAGCAACATCAAGGGGACTCACAGGGAATGGTGTCCATAAATCCTGGATAGACTTGTCCATGGTTCTACACAGCTGGCAACAGCTTCATTCCTGTGAGCTGGACACAACAAATATAGGGAGGAAGTTGTTCTGATGGAAATGGTGGATATGATGTCATTTCTGAGGCCTTACAATTGTTATTTTAGTTAATCTTTAATGCATGCCTTTATCTTGCTACTGCTGAGAGAACATCACTTTCCCTGCAAGGGTTTAAATTATGACTGGAATGTTTTGAAATGTGCCTCTGATGATCCATCACAATGTTTTAAAGGCTTTGGACATGGAAGAGCAGTATTGAACTTGGAGCTTGAATTTAGATATAATATTTTTTTATAAAGCAGCTGACAGGTTTGCTGGATTAGTGTTTATAACACTTATTGACATCCCATGATACCTTTCCATAGCTGAGCAGAGTTTAGATTGACTCTGGAGTATTAGTACTTGATGAAGGTAATCTGTTTTCTTGGCTGAAGCTCACAAACAAAGCAGTTAAATCCCCATTACAAATGGCTAAACAGGGACCCATTAAACTTCTTATAGGCCTGTCTCATTTCTATAGCCCTGAAACATTTATAAAGGGCACTGTTAAAAATTTACAGAACCTTGAGACAGTGTCATAAGCAAAGCTACTCTGTGTACACTACCTGAATTACTCAGTCTTCCTTTAAAGAGTAATATAAAAGTAGGAAAAAACTTTTTTCATACACTTTGACCCACAGTAGCTGTTTTGGCTTCTCTTGATTTATTTTCAAAGTTTCATAGAAAAAAAATATTACAGGTAGAAAATCAATTCATGCTTAAACTACCATAGGAAGGTGCCCAGGTTGGTAATTAATAATCAAACTGTCTTCGTTAATGTCTGTTTCAATTATTAGTTCTCCAATCACCCTTTTTATATGGGAAGTCACTCTGGAAATTGTTGGCACTGAATTTGAGATGAATATGGTAATAGTGGATGTATCATGTTAATGAGAATTCTCATATTAAGAAATATAAGACACATTATTTTAATGATTCTGCTGGCATCAAACCATGGAAGCCACAAAGTTATTTTTTAATGAATCAATCCCCACAGGCCTAAGGTAATTGTGTGAAAACTGTTGGTCTTTTTTTCATTCCAGTAAAAGACAGCCTCAAACTGAAATTATACTTTTCACTGGTTTAGCTGATGTTTTGCAATAGTGCCAGGCATTTTGTAAACCTCAGAAGAAAGAAAAAAGATTTAGGAGCGTGCTGGAGTGGGGAGGTTGAGTCATGCCTCCCATTGCATGTCAATAAAGATGAGATAATTAGAGGGAGAAACAGCAGAGCCTTCATTAGGCCACAGATTGCTGGAGTTGCATAGGCAGTGTCAGACTGAGCTCGCCAGGATGACGGTGTCTTGTGAGAGATCCTGCACCAGGGCATGGGGACAGTGG
>QUSF01000034.1:5231262-5415708 GCA_003676055.1 Chloebia gouldiae | reverse complement strand
ACAGTGGCATTTGGGAATAGCCTGCACCCAGGGCATGGGGACAGTGGCATTTGTGTGTGTAACAGGGACACGGTACAGGACGGGGGAGGAGATGGTGAAGAGTAGAAAAGCTCTATTGTCCGGTTTGGTTCATTATATTCTTCTTCTAGTCATCCTCCCTAAGAGTTTAATCTGCTCAAGAATTTTAAAAATAAATAAATGGGCAGTTCTGTCTTTTTGAATATAGGAGTTAATGTGGGAGTGTGGGGAATAATGAAACCACACTGTGTATATATTTTCTAGTTCCTGTGAATTTTGATAATTTCCAGATGGTCACTTCTAAGTGTATTCATCAAATGTGAAGAATGGTTTTACAGTCTGCAGTATATATTCTAGGACACCCCTAAAACATCTAGAAAATTTGAATCTTTAGGTCTTGTTTTTCTCCCTAACCAACCACTGATGCCACAAGGAATAATAATAAAAAAGTTCATATGATAGTGTGCTTTTCATTTTTGTGGATCCTGGAAATATATGCTAAGCCATGTACACCATCTGCTCCACTAAGGTCAAAGTCCCAGCTGTACAAGCTTTAGGAGTAAATGCTGAAGAGCTGATATTTCATATGGGATGAAGTTGGTGTTTTAAGTAGTTTCAAGCAAGCATTTCACAAAGTTCAGCAGTGCAACTGGCACTTGTAAGCATGCACCTTCTTTTGAGTTTTTAGCTGAAAAAATAAGAGTTCTTTACTGAGTGTCTTAAGCAAGGTACAAAACTTTGTCTCTAAGCTGGGATCAGAGAAGCAGGAAGGGACCTGTTCCTTCTGTGGTAGATGGGACAGGAAATATTCTTCAAAGAGCCAGTTCAATGCACATCATAATTTACTTGAACAGTCTTCCAGTTTAAGAGTTTGTACCTGCCTTGTTCCAAAATACAGCTCATTATAAAATGCCACCCCGAATTGGTTTCCCTTTTTCTTTTTTGGGCTTTTCTTTGCCAGTTATTTGTTATCTGAGCACAAGACACTAAGGAATCACAGAAAGCCTCCTGGTGCTTATTTGTGGTCCAGATACTTGTTTTAGACCCTCGTCCTTTTGAAGTGGGGAAGGGAATCATTAGACACAGGAGAAGAAGTGGAGGAAATCAGCAGCAGCATCCTTACCCTAGGATGGTCAAATATCCTGGGATATCCTAGTTGGATAGTCCTGGTTGCTAAGCTGCTTGTGTTATCTTGACTCTATTGAACCTTTTAAGGGAAATAGAAGAAAAGGATTGCAGAGCTTCACACCAGAGTTTGGCCTTCACTTCTACTTAGTAGTTTGCCTTCCTAGAAAATTCTGTTCCCTTTGTTATGCTTGCTTTTACATTCTTATCAATCTAAAATATTTTTTTATTTGCTGGATGAAGTAGATTTAAATACAAAATATTTCCAGCCCTGTGCATTCTAGCCATAAAATCAGTTTATTTAAAATACAAATTATATCTGGGGAATATGACTGAGTTGAGCCTACAACCACAAGGGATAATCTACTACCTTTGTTGCCTCTCATTTTATTCTTCTCAAATGTTAGTTCTCAAATACCAGAATTTGAAAGAAAACCAGAAATTCTCACCCATTTTTGTTCATCTTCTTAAGCAGATACTTCTGGATATCATCAAATATTTCAGAGGTTCCATCCAGCAGCCTATGCTTAAAGGCAGTGATGAAAATAGGATAAAAATACAAACATAATATTTAAAAACACTGCTGAAGGAGACAAGAAAAAAGGAGGCCTCTCAAACCACATTTCTTGTGCTCTGTTGTTTAGCAGTTACACCAGTATCACATACCAGAATGTCTCAATCATAAAATTATTATTACAAAAAAAAAGGAATTTTAATCCTGTGGCTCAATTAGCTTCTTTAAATTCCATCTTATGCACCTCTGATGAAGTGCTATTTGCTTGATACTTGCAAGATCACACAAACCTTTCTGGGAGCTGAAGTTGCCCGTGGAAGTGTTTTGTTAGTGCCAGTAGTTTGGAATAAACTTCTTAAGGAGTCCTCTGTGCGTTCTTCTGCAAATCAAATTATCTGCTTGCTAACTGGGAGAGCAATAAGATGCAAAAGACAGTTTGTGTGAAGAAAGGAAAGCAAAGAGCAGGGAAGTAGTGACAACTCCAGTTACTTCACTAATATCCCTGGGAGAAAGGGGAATTTGCCCACAAAGACCAAGCCAAGTGTGGTGGTACAGGTCTGTCTTGCTCCATTCCTTTTTGCTGCAATCCCTGCAATAGTGCTCCAGAGCAGCCTTGCTATCAGTTATTCAAGAGCCACTGAGAAGTCTGCTATAAGGCCTCTCAATTACTGGGGGTTGGTTTTATTTTTCTCTCTGAAAAATTTGTCTTTCTCTGCTTTTGAACCAACACTGGTCATTGAAGTTGGGTGGGTAAATTTAGGCAGTAGCCACTGAGGATTTTCTGTGGAGTTTGCAGTGCTCTTTCTGGATAGATTTTTAGTGATTGTGTGATCCCAATTTATCTAAGTGTTTAGATTAGGAAAATACTGTTGTAACCCTTGGTGCTTTTTTACCAATAGAAGTTTTTAATTTGTGGTATTTTGGCCAAATTTACCTACAAACTAGACTACATTTCACATGAGTTTTAACAATGCATGTGATATCATGAGGAGGCTGCCACTTTATTCTCTCACTCAGATCAATCTTCACGTGGACAGAATAAATTGCTTTGGTAGGGATGTTCTCATATTGAGCAATATCCTTCCTGTTAGAATTAAGGGTGATCATGACAAACCTTTTTAGTTTCTGTTTCATATGAAGGCTGTTCTTTATCAGAATTTTTAAATCCTTTTTAAAATTTCATGCCATGGAGGTAATTTTTCAAACATCAAGCAATTGTATGAACATGGTACAGTTGTGCCAATACTTTTTGGAAAACCTTTGTACCTCTAGGATGGAATTTAATGAGACTTGACAGTGCTCTCCAAAAAGGTCACAACCCAGGTGGTTTTGTCATCTTGCTCAGGAGGAGAACTCAGCATCTTAAATTCTCTTCCTATTCAGGTTGGGGATTGGATCGAGAGGTTTTAATGCCTCTCCTGAGCTGTCAGAAATGGCTGTAACCACACAGGATACTCTATTCCTTGGCCTGATCCAGATTAGGAATAGCTCTGGGCTGTCACAGCCATGGATACAACCACAGGAGGGGAGGGGTTCCTTCTTCAGCTCATTTGGAAAAGGGTTCGGTACGTCCCTCCTTACAAGAAGTGAAGATTATTTCCTACTGTTCTAGTTTCTTTCACATGGTTGTTTTTTAATAGGAGACAAAGGAATTTCTACAAAATAGTTCTGCCTGGGATTCTCTCTGTGTGGAATTATGGAGTGAACACCTTGTTTAACTTGTCACTGGAAAATGCTTCAAGGTGGTGTTGTAGGAGCACTTCCTTGAAGAGTTGTGTGCTATCCTACATTTCCTGGACACACCTGCATTCCACTAGAATATATCCCGAGCCTCCCAAGCCATGAATTTGCACCTCTGTACCTCAGTGTATACTGTTATCATGGGAGTTCTGTCTGGGCTGTAGATTAACCTTCCTGTGAATTCGGAAAAGCCACACAGAGGCCAGGCTGGGAGCTCCCTGCCCTCCCTGGGTGGTGCCGAGGGTGAGCACAGCTGAGCAGGGGATAATGCAGCCACTGCCCAGTCTGGAGTGTCTGTCTGGAATGTCTTCAGCAGGTTACCCAAGTTTTTTGGTTATTCAGAGTAATCTCCCCTTGCCATTACCCCTAATAATGGGTAAGTGGTTCGTTTTTTGTGGTTGTAATTAACGTTGTTTTCCATTCTGTAGAGTTCTCTAGATGTTTTAGAAGTAGGAATAATCTTTCCATTACAAATCATGACTGCAGGTGCTGTGAAGTAGTGGCTCTTTCAGATTATAAGATATCTATTTTGTATGAGAAATGTGTATCTTTGGCAGACTGCTAAATATTACTGCTTAAGTCCATTACAAGGAAGCACAATTTTCTGTAACTTAATTTCCTAAGCCTAATGAACCCAGTAAATTTCCTCTGATGTCTTCCCAAGTTAATATATTAAATCTAATTTATTTGGCAAAAAATTGGACAAATTTCCTCTTAATTCAATTAACCTAGAAGAAAAAAATGTATTGTTATGGAAATCTGGGACTAATAATTCACAGATGCGAAAGTCTTGGGTTTGGTTCCATTCATTTAGTAGCTTAAAATTGCTATTTTTGTTTCCTATAATTTAACTCAAAAAAGTCCATTGTACCATGTATGTATCTGAAAAGCTTGATAAATTATAACAAATTAATTTTTGTCAGTTAATGTTGTAGAAGATTTTTCTGTCCTAAGTGATTATTTGCATACTTATTGAGTATTAGATTTACCAGTTGATTTCCTTGATATGTTACTGATATTTTGTGGGCACTGGTAATGAGTGGATGATGCATTTTCATCAGCAACAGTGTATCCCTGGCAATTTTGCTGGAACTCAAAGTGGTACAAAAAGAGTTCTCATTGTTCATGTCTTAATGCTGCAAAAACCAAAGCCCTAAGTCCCCACAGAAGCCAAAGCAAAGCTGTGGCTGGGAGTGGGTTCAGCAGCACCACACAAACATAAGCTTGCCTATGCTGCTACTTTGATTTTATGTGGCCAGGATATGGATAAGAGGGATATAGTTGCATATACTCTGGGAAGATAATTCATATTTTTCATGCCAACAACTATAGTCCTGCTTTCCTGCCACTTCCTTAATGTATGTGAGAGGTCTTATGTAAACAATGGAGCCAAACCTCTGACAAATAAATTACAAGGGCCACTAATGAGTGCAAATCCATGTATGACCTTTAGAGCATTCGTGCAGCTGTCTCCACGCTCTGATGTGGCTTGTGCTGGAAGAAACCTACGGATACCCAGGATTTCCAAATGCCTGTGTATCTCAGCATAATAGAGTTGCTTTCTTTCTGTTCGTGCTCCTCGATCAATTTCAGAATTGCACAGGACAGGATTTGGCTTCAAATCTGTAGGGCAAAGATCTTTAACATCCCTGCATTTAAAGTGACTATTAGTGATATCCAAGATTATTTTACAAATGGTCCAGTTTTCCTGCTATAAATTTTTATCCAGACGTTTACATCTTTTCCAGCACAAGAGCAATCTTGTGAAAAATATTTAAGAAGCTGTAATACTAAGGTCAACATTTTTAGTATTAAAATCAGTTTACAGTATGTTTGCTTGAAGTGCACATAAATTCAAAGAGGCAAGAAGTATAAACAGAATAGCTGGTTTCTTGGATGCACTCCAATATAATTATAGCTATTCACCCTTGTGACTATTTGTGTGTGTAGCTTAAAGCTATTTGCCTGCCCTAAGGTACGGTAGCAGTATTTTTATACATCTTTGTATCTGATTGAAATGCAAAACTCAGTAAACCTGGAAAGGATGCTAACAAGCTTAAAGAAATGTATGAGTAAAATTAACCAGCAGATTGAATGTGCCTTTTGACATTTGTTAGCAGCACCACCCCATTCCTAGCACAGGTACTTCTCATTCTCTTCAGTTTTGAAACTGAGATATCCCTTAAGGATTTGTCACCAAAATAGTGTATTTCTAATAGGCAATTATGAAAAAAAAAATCATCATCAATCACATTTATTGCAAACATCTCATAAAACAGTAAAACATTTATGTGGCTATGGAAGGCAAGTATGTTGCCATGTAATATATTAAGATTTGCATATAAAGAACAGCAGGCAGCAAACAAGTCTCTTTCCCTTTCTTATGCCATTTATACAAATGCCTTTGATGCAATGTATCTATTTAATTTCCATCAAAATGTTATTGCTGCAACACCTGAGTGATATTGGCTGTCGTTAGGTCTCAGAGGCACTCCCTGGGATGGGAGTGGGTGATGCTGCTTGCTCCAGGTAGGGTCCATCAGCCGTGTCACACCTTGTCACAACCTATCTATCACCCAGGAGGCAGGGTTTGCCTCAAGCTGATGTGCACCTGTCACTGACACACGCACACACACACACACACACACACATTTTTAATTTCCCTCCTCCCCAATATCAGTTTTTCACCAAGATCAGTTTTATCAGTATTTAGCTGTCAGACAGATTGCAGGGGTGTTGGGACTCCATATTGTTTCAGTGTGAACAGGAATGAAAAGCAGTTGCTTGGAAAAGAGCACAGATCTTTTTGTGGGGGACGTGGCAACTGCCTGTCGATACCAACATCTGCTAATCTTCTTCATAATCATCTGTCCCTTGATCTTGGCAAACACTCAGAAATAATTTCCTTGAAACTTTTTTTAATAGCTCAGAGTGCATCTACCGCGAGGCTGTAGGATATAAAATGACTAATAAAATGTAGGGTTATTTCCATGTCAGAGTTGGTAACAACTGTCTTTATCTGGGTTTTTCCATGAGCCTCGAGGTAAAATGAAGCAGGCAGCATTGCAGAGAAGAGGGAAATGAATGACAACACATAGTATAAATCTGTGGGATTTTTTGACACTTGACTTTGTACTATCATTTTAAAAAATTCTGCCTTCTATTTACTTGTCAGAACTGGATTTAATTCTTATATGCTGCAAGGAATTCACCATGTTAAGATATTGATATAACAAATTGCCAAATGTTTTAGAGATTGATTCTTGCTGACCAAAATGGGCTTTCAGATTGGAAGTCTTTTTTTTCCAGAAAACACCTGCTGAGATAGAAGTCTGACAGCTGCACAAAAGAAATATTCAGTTTGTTTAGTCTGCTTCTATCTAGCAATTGGCAGATGCTATCAAAAATCGTGTTTTTAAAATGAAAATTACCTAAGGATTTGGCAAAGGACCTCGGTTAAAAGGGACTGAGTGGCCACTGTTAGGTGAGTATTACCAGACTGATTGGTTGTTACTTCTGTCAGTCTTTCTTCAAAATTATGACAGGCCACACAGCAGGGAGCAAATGATCATTAATACTTCATCCCCGGGGACACAATAAACTGCCATTCACTTGCATACAAATAAAATACATAAAGCTTGTCAGACAAGGTGACAGAAAAAGGTGCCTTTTCAAAATTATTTTCTACTACAGTGGGATGTGATCAGCTAAGACACATTTCTGTATTCTGTGGTATATGATCTTGACAGCAGCACCTTTGAATTCATTCCAGTTTAAAAATATATTTCTGCGCTTTTTCCTGATGCTTATTTTATTTCATTAGAAGAACATAAGATTTTGAGCACTCCTCAGCTCTGCAGTGGAATCTTAAGAAGAGGTTTTGGAGGAAAATATTCCTCTGGAGCCAGTGCTGTTTCTGCCATCCGAGCCCACAGCAGAACAATCCAGGCTCTCCATGTGTGCTGCTGTGACCTGGCACAGGTGAACACCAAGTCCTGGATAAAGAAATGTCCTCTGCTCAAAGACTCTCAAGCTAAAATACAAAAACACAAGCTGTCTAAACTTGAACAAGCCACAATATTTTCACAATATTTTTGCAAGCAAAAAAAATCTAAAAAAAAAAAAAAGGCAAACAAAGTGTTACGCTGTATTATACTTTTGGTAAGGTCACAAAGAGGCTGGAATGTGAGGTATTTGTTTAGCCAGTGCTTCCAGTAATGCTTTTCTGTTCTGGGAAGTGCACTGAGAAAGATAATTACTGATTTATGAGGAGACTTAACATATTCTGCCTATAGGGGAGTTGTTTTGGGTTGGTTTGTTTGTTTTTTGACACATCTACCAGTGAATTATTAGGTGGTTACTGCACTAAAAGTTTTGTGTAGGCAAGGCACATAGGGTTGCCTAACTAGTCTGTGTGGAGCTTCATAATCTCACTGTATTGACAATGAATTCATTTGGCTTTTACTGGAAAACAATTTTTCTGTCATGCTCTTTATGCTTCAACCTCTTTTACTCCTTCAATATTTCCCATGGAAATATATGAGATAACACTTTGTGCAAGCTTTTGTTTGGAATATTTCAATTTCAGTGAAACTACACTTTTTTTTTTAGGAGGCAGAAGATGTCTTATCAAATATTTTGTCTGCTTTATGAAACTACAGCAGTTTCTATCACAGTAACAGAGCTCATTTAAAGAACTTTAATGCCATACTTCATTGCTTATTTCATTTTCAGGGCAGGTGAAGAAATTTTCCCTTTTCCTATGCCAAAATTGATTCTGAATTACTGTTTTCACAATTTGGTTGTGCTTGTTTTTTTCCTTCTCCTGGTCTTGATTGCAGAGAGAGAACTGACTAATGAATGCTGTCTCATGACTGAGATAAAGAAATACTGGAAGTTTCACATAAGAGCTTGGTAGATCTGCCTGTGTTCTTTCCTTGTGTTTCTGTCCCCTCTATGTTCCACTGTCACCTCATTTGAGGTGTTGTAGTCACCTCCTTTGAGGATCTATCAATGACAATGCTATTTAATACCTGAGAATCAATTAATTGAAAAGTTTTGGTGAGGAATTTGCCAGTATTGTGTAAGAAGAAGTAGTTAAATGTTGGTGAATCCACAGCACCACTATCCATGTATACAACTGGGCAGAGAGGAAAGTAAAAATGCTAGCAGGAAACACTCCTTACATCACTCCTGCCACAGCTCTCATTTCTGTTCTTCCTTTGTACACTGAATTACCCTGATTCTAGACAACCACTACACAATCTGAGAATGGAGCAACAAAATTAAATAGCACCCTGGAAACAATTTGAGGAGGAGACTGAAGCAATGTTATTTCACCCTTTTATTCACATGCAGTAAAACAGTTGTGGGTTATGTTTTTTGATCATTGAAGAAATCGAAAAACACCTGCTGACTTCAGGCGTAAACAGAAGAGTAAATAGTATCTTTAATAAATAAATTTTCTTTTGGCAGAACTTTAATGTAAAGATGGACTTTTTAATAGAATTTCAAAATACACCTTTTATATTAAAGTCTATATTAAGGAAACATTCCATAGAGCAAGCCTGGACACTGGGAGCAGACTGGTTAAGGTAACGACTGCCTTGAATTCAGTGTAAAATGTCATTAAGTATCATGGTCCACATTGCTTTGGGATTGTGAAGTTCAGTAATTAAATCAGGATGGGATTTTTTTTGGCATAGTAATTTCACTTCACCTTCCTTAAGTCCTATTCCTTCTGCTTTGTGCATGCAGAAGCATGAAAGCTAGGACTGATTAGGTGGCATTGGCATTGCAAAATACCCAGAAAAATACTACTGTTAATGAGAATTGTATGCATAACCCCCTGCTTACTGCAGTGACAATTCACTCCTATGATTCTGTCAAACATTGCAAAACCAAATAAACCTGGTATCCCAATAATAAATAACTGCTCAAGATGCCTTTTTTTTTTAATGCTATAAAATGCAATAGCTAAATCCTCAGCTAGATTGAATTCACCTCTCTCCATTAAGTTCAGTGCTGCTAAACTGATTTACAGTGGTTGGGGAATTTGGCAGTTGTGAGCCAAGCTGCAAAATGTGCAGAAGTTTTGTCAAATCTGTCTGGGACATGGATGGAAATGAATATGGGGTTTCAAATGTTAAAAAGCAGCACTAGTTAGAAAAGCTCCCAACAACTCAAATCCCTGCTTGAAAATCCTAAATTACCACTGCATATGCTGCAGTAATTTGCTCAGCCACGCAGTATGTCGTACTCACTGAATGAAGAAAACTTCTCGTGAGAATGTTTGAAATGTCACTGAGGTCCAGTGTGGATCAGGGTGCAGGTGGCTCTACAAAGGCTTTGCTGAGGGGATGTGTTTATACAGTTGCTGCTGACGGATGGTATTGATTGGCCAGGCGACTCATAAAACAAGCGACTTCACTTTCATCTTTGTGCTTTCTGTTCCTTCAGTACATAGAAAAGTGGTTTTAATTATTCACATCATCCATTTTAATATTTTTTTTTTACTCTTATCCACCCACTCTCTTACAACCAAGTAATATTCTCATCTTCTCATTGTAGAAAACTTGCAAAGGGGGCAAGAGTGGGCAGATAGATAAGAAATTTTTGAGACTTAAACAATGGTATTTCCTCACTGGTAAGATTAGCAGAAGTCAACATATGCTGAAATCTCATCCTTCAAGATTGCCTGAGTCACCTTCAGGATGACAGAGCACTTGACAACAGCTGAGATTTGGGTATTGGCACAGTGTCTCTGGTGCTCATTCACACAGATATGTGAATCTTAAGGTACAGCACTCACCTCCTGCATCAGTCCTTGCACCCCTGGAATGGGCACCAGGAATGTTCCTCCTGCATGGGCACAGATATGTGCTCTCAACACTGCAGTGTTACAGGCTGCACTGCTTTCCACCAGAGAATATATTTTTCTCCCACAACAAATTTTTCAGCTTTCATATAGCCTGGGAGTTGTGATAAGAGCTTGAGGTCTTTTAATGCTTCTGGGTTTTGCAGTTTGTTCATCCTTACAACAGAGAGATGTGATCTGTACTGTAATGGGAATTTTGATGATCTTAATTACAATTGTCCAATTTTAATGTATTAATGGATAATGAGGAGAAAGTGATATCATATGGCTATGTGCAAATCAGAAGACAATGCCTGAGTTGACTAAACTAGAAGGAAAATTCTTGGGTTTTGGGAACAAAATATTCTTTGGCTGATTTGCAGTTGCCAGCTTTAGTTAATGTGAGCTATTTTCTAGATGCATGCTGTTATCAGGATCTGTATGTTCTACTCATCATCTTCCCAGACAGACTTACTAAGAAGTATTGCATGGGCTACCTGCTAATTCTGTCACACCATGGGCTTGAGTCAGGCTTTCTGATGAAAGAGACCTTGAAATTTGAGGTTTTTATACTTTGTGCATGCTTCCCTGGAACTGCTCTTTAGAAAAAAAATTGCCCTTGGTGCTTTGAGTGTCTCCACAGTTGTATTTTTTAAATGCTCACCTTTTTACAAGCATATGTAAAAATTATGAAAGCTGCAAAATTTTTGTTGTTTTTTTGCCTTCAGAAAACAGCAAAGAAAAATGCATGAAGTAAAGAAATAAGTTATGCAAGAGCAAAGAGTTTCTAGGTGGAGTGTTTGACAACTCCAAGGAAAAGCAGTGGGTAGAGAAAGAGCATTGCTCCTGTCCCTGGAATGGCCTTACACCAAGCTCTAAAGCATTAACAGCCTCAGCTACAGTAAATAAAGATACACAGGTGCGTTCTCATTCAGAAGTAGCTTCCTGTATATGGCACAACAGTAAAATGAGATGGGAGAATTCCTAAGTCAACTCACAGAAGTGATTGTTCAGACAAAGCTGTAGGGAGCGTGACTTTTCTGCGGTTTTTCCTTTTTTCTTTTTGAGATGCTCCATTTTCCTTCAAGCTAATTTTAACTCTAAACCAGCTGTGATTATTTTCTTTTTAAATCAAGTTGAGCTTTAAGGAGAAGGGGGGCCAGGGAAACAAGAACCACAAGCTGCAAGGTAGGAGCCCTCCCTCCTTCTTGTGTATGGAGTCTGCCAGAAAGCACAATTCAGAGTCCTGTTGAATGGTAGGAAAAGCTGCCTCACTCTGCCATGACAAATATACAAGTAAAAGGATTAGAAACCCCCAAACCAAACTAAATCCCACCCTGCAACCACCCCCCAAAACAAAAAAAAACAACAACAAAAAAAACCCAAACACTTTTGCAAAACTTTATTGCATACCTCCTTCATATTTAGCATCCAATCCTGAATGTACAGTACTGATTTAGGGTACTGTATATTCTTTTTATGCTTCTTTGGTTCCCCTGTCACCTCAGACTGTCTGTCAGAAGTAGTAATTTGTGAGTGGGAGAAAAAAAGTTGAGCTGCTAACAGTGGATGCATATTCCCCATCCCCAGTAAAATAACCCAGGAACCCATGTAAATGAGGCATAAGGCTGGTAATGAATTGGGCTGATGGCAACGTTGTGTTCAAGTGTATCTCCCAGAGTTCATTAACTTAATGTAATACACAGTGGCAAGAATGGTACCTATGATCATTCCAATTAAAATTAAAGTTTTGTGCTTTTCTGTGATGCAAGTTAGTGCTGTGAAAACATGAAACACACCTCATAAATGCCACCCAGCTGCAAAAGTGACAGAGTCTGCCAGCTCTTCCTAGTGGCAGCCAGAATAATAGGAATGGCTTCAACTGGCTTTTGTTATTGCTAGAAGCTCTGGCAGCTCACCAAGCATGGGAAGACCAAGGCAGTCAGACTGTGATAGCATTGCTCAACAAGTGATTAAAATACACTAGGAAAAATGTGGTAAAATATACTCTTAAATGGAAATGAAGAAAAAGTAAATATTACTGTAAGTATATGGTATGTGGATACCACTAAGAGAAGGCTGTAACTAGTGAGGATAGCACACCATCCTGCTAAAAAGAAGTATAGGATTAAAGCTTTGTTCTGTTTGAGCTCACTGCTTATTAATAAAGAGTGGATGGTAACTGAGGAGATGAAGAGACTGTATTGTGAGATACCACAGAGCCCGGCATGTGTGATGTTCCTTCTGAAGCCATAATAACCATTTGATTTCTGACCCTGAGGTGAATTTTGTGTACTCATATGCATGAAGGAGGTGAAAGGATATGCACTGAGCTGTGCCCTTCTTTCCAAACTGTGTTTTTAGAAGTGATATAATTGAGGCATAAATAAAATAACAAAGAAGGCTTTTGTAGACATGTATTATTATTTCAAACTACCAACAGTTGTCTTTGCACTTGCTGGTATTTTAGAGTCCTGAATTTTAAATGGCACAGCTCTCTTTTACCATCTCATGTAAAAAACACTCAATAGGGAATACATCATAAGGGAAAATTCCAGAAACCAGGTCTGTATAGCCAACAGTCCTAGGAACTTTGAGTTCCTTGCTCATCTCCTCTTTGTCCCATGACATCTCTGAAAATAAAGAATACAGCCCTAAAACTGGCACTAGGTGAGTCCATATCCTTTCCCCACAATTGAAACTGGGGCCCAGGGCATGGTGGTTGCTTGAAGTGTCTGCCATTATATGGGAAGCCAAGAGCCCCTGCTGCCCCTGCTACTTTCCATTCAGAGGAACGGGAACCCTAAGGATGAATCTCCTCCTGAAGCTGCCACAGGCTCTCTGTAATTAGGCAAGTATTCTCCTAATATTGCAAAATCAGATGGCCCCATCTCCCTTTCTCTGGACAGTGTTTCTGTAGGTGCCAGGAGCGCTGAACTCTCCCCTTGTTCAGCCACTGTGTGCAGCACAAGCAGCACTTTCCCAGTGCTCCTGGAGCTGGCATTCTTCCTGCACTAGAGGTTGTCTTCTGCTGCCTGCTCAGTGCTGCACCTCTGTTTTGTGTTGTGAGCTGTCCAAACCCACGGTTCCTGCTGCCAGCATGCAGCCACACCTTCCTTCTATTAGAGATTTCAGGCACTGTTTGCTGTTAGACAGGTGCAGCTGCCTTTGCTCTCTTCAGCAGAAGTCTTTTGGCAGCATTTAGTGGCTGAGATGTGATGTGAGACCAAGAAGTATCAGTGCATCCTTTCTGCATCTGAGGGATCTCTGCTGAAAGGAATGGCAGAGAAACTGGATGGCATGATGGAGTGCCAACTCTTTCAAAATTAATCACAGAGTGCAGTTCTGGAGAACTACCTTAGAATCAAATTGTTAGTTTGTTCCTAGAAGTGGTTCAGAAAAATACATTTCACCACAAAATGTTCCTGCCTTTCTCATTATATTATCCTTCTTCTCTGGATCACAGTCTATAGTAAGCAGTGAATTTATGAATTTTAAAAACTTGAAATTTTCTGAAGATTCTTAATAATAGTGGCTGATATTTCATTTTTTTTCCTTGCAAAACCCAAGCCTCGGTGCCATTTTACAATCTAATACTTTAGGTTTTGTCCATTGCTCCTGATTTTTGTTTTGGAAAAACTTTCTTTGAACACAGAACTGGACAGATCTCTTGATACAAGAGGGTATCAAATCTCACCCTGAGAGATTGGTATTTATTCTGAAGTGGTCTAAATATTGTTTGTTAAAACAACCTAAAAAATTTGCCTTTTTTTCTATATTCTTAATAAAGGGAACAAGATGAGGATCTGTTCTTCAATTAACATTTTCCTATCAGACTAAAGTTTAAAATAAATTTAGATTCAACACAAAGTCTGCTAATTAATACCTGCCTTTTTAACCTAAATTTGGGCTAAATGTGATTTCTATGCTTTAAAGGCTTCCTTCTTGCTGCCTGAAGGATAATTCCTGTAAGCAAAAATTATGAGCAAGTTTTGAATTTACCTTTCTTTCTGCTGTTTACAGGATCCTCAAACCTTCTTACTGCAGCAAGCATGCGAAGGTTACAAACTGTGTTTTGGGAGCACCTGTAGCCATGAGAACTTTACCCTTGCTCCGTGGACACCTGGCACTGGCTGTGAGAGCTGAACTGGGGCACAGACTGGGAAAGGTTTGTGGAAGGCACTGCTTAGAGAGACCTGGTAGTTTGTGCAACCTGTAGTTGCATTTCCTCTCAGGTAAACAATGAGGGAATACTTTCATGCTGTGCAGAGCCCAGGAGAGTTAAATGACTTTTTTCATCTCTTTTTGGAGGTTAGTCCCTTATTTTCTTTGTACATTCACTCAGGAAGATTTATGACACTACACATTAACTTGCACGTTTCAGAGCATGTAAATGGATCTAAATGAAGTTACAGATAAAAGCATGTATACCCCATGCGTTGAATGTCCTGAAAAGGACTTTTGAAACTGCAGACTGCGTAGAACATATTTTTCTGCATTTATTTCTTACATTGGTGTAAAGACAGGGATTTTGAGAGCAGGATGAATACGACAATAGCAGAACATAATTTTAAACTGATAAATGAGAAGAACAAACCATGGTAACATAATGCCCCCTATGGTTTGTAAGGCAGTATGTACAACAGCTTTGACGGCAATGCTTTCCTACACACCTTCTCTTTGCAGAATCAGAATTATATGTTATGCTCCTGAGCTAGAGAGGAAAAAATACCTGGTTGGATTTTATTAATAAACAGGTCAGATACCTTTAATTTAGCTGCTTTAAATCTCCTCCTCCCTTTTGGAGACGGAAAGCGCTCGGGATCAGGAGTGTTTCTGAGCGATGCAGGAGCGGCGGAGTCGCGGCCCTCGCCCAGCCGCCCGCTCCGGGGAAGGGCCGCGGGACGGGAGCGCGCTGTAACGGCGGGAGCGGCCGCTGGGGGGCGACATCGTCCCGCACATGGAGCGGGGACACGGCCGGGAGAGGGGAAGGGCCGGGAGAGGGGACAGGGATGGGAGAGGGGACAGGGATGGGAGAGGGGACAGGGCCGGGAGAGGGGACAGGGATGGGCAGAGGGGACAGGGATGGGGAGAGGGGACAGGGATGGGGAGAGGGGACAGGGCCGGGAGAGGGGACAGGGATGGGAGAGGGGAAGGGCCGGGAGAGGGGACAGGAATGGGAGAGGGGAAGGGCCGGGAGAGGGGAAGGGCCGGGGAGAGGGGACAGGGATGGGCAAAGGGGACAGGGCTGGGAGAGGGGACAGGGATGGGAGAGGGGAAGGGCCGGGGGGAGGGGACAGGGCTCGGCAAAGGGGACACGGCCGGACCCCGGGCACGCGCACAGCACGGGGCACGGCTCCGGGACTTGTGCGAGTCAGGCTCTCCCCCGCGCTCGGGGGATGCGGACGGAATGCCCGCTGGGGAATTCCCTTGCTGCAGGGTAATCCATTCCCTTGCTGCAGGGTAATTCATTCCCTTGCTGCAGGGTAATTCATTCTCTTGCTGCAGGGTAATTCCCTTGCCGCAGGGTAATTCCCTTGCTTCAGGGTAATTAATTCCCTTGCTGCAGGGTAATTCATTCCCTTGCTGCAGGGTAATCCATTCCCTTGCTGCAGGGTCATTCCCTTGCTGCAGGGTAATTCCTTCCCTTGCTGCAGGGTAATTCCCTTGCTGCAGGGTAATTCATTCCCTTGCTGTAGGGTAATTCATTCCCTTGCTGCAGGGTAATTCCCTTGCTGCAGGGTTTCCTTTTCCAGCAACGCCCCGCGCACACCACGTTTGCCGGGCGGGGATGTCCCCAGCAGGCAATTGTGCAGGAGATCATGTGTAAATAATGAGAGGACACTTTGGTGATAAATGAGGGCTCGTTTTTCACCCTGCTAGCTCAGGTCTCATTTAAAGGCAAGCCTTTCTTCTGGTGCCCGCGGTGGGCTCATGGTGCCAGTGAGGGCAGGAGAGGAGCAAACGTGCCCATCCAAGCCCTGTCCTGGTGAGTGCTGAAGTGATCCAAGACCGAAACTGGATTAAATGAATTACGCCCACCTTTGAGCTGTGGATTGGGAAAACCCCCAAGGCTGGTTCTCTTTCAGTTCCCACAGAGCTCATAAATTCACTTTTAAGCCTTCCCAGTGAAAAAAGAAACTGATCTTTGTATGGTGGAGAACTCGGGGGAGACCCACAGGTGCCTATCAGTGCACACATAAAGTGAGAAAAAAATCCCTGAGGGCTGTTGCAGGTCTCCAAGGAGTCCCAGAGCAAATGTGTTCTAGTGAAACATTTGAGCAAGTTGGCTTTTTGTCATGTGATGGAGGAGATGTCTCCCAGGCACGGTGTTTGAAAATTGTGTCTTGGATCGTTTTGTGTTTTAAGACTAAATAACCTTGATTATACATTTCTATTTCAGTAATTACTGAAAAAGTTGTGGTTATCATATATTTATGTCTTTGCAACCTGGAGGCTGGGAGGGACAAAGAGGGAGTCACTCCCTGGCAATAACTGTTGCACATTTTCAGAACATAATGAAAATTACTTTGGTCTTCTGCTTTTAAGATGGACACCTGCTAGTAAACTGTAGGCAGACTGATTAAACAGTAAGTACAATTAGAACTCTGAAAAACCCCAGACATTTCGTTTTGCTGTCAGTTTATGATAATATGATGATGATAATAATAATATATAATTATATAATACAGTGATTATTATGATAACAATCCTCTTGCTCCCTTCCAGGTGCCGCCAAGTCCATACCTGGAGCAGGGAATGCCTCTTCCTCACTCCTTCTGCATTTATGTGTTGGACTGGGACTGAAAATACATTTCACAGCTAAAATTGGGATGGCTAAGGTTGTAAAATTGGTATTTGTTATTTCAGCTACTGGGTCCATGGACATGTATACAGTTAAAGTTCAAAATCCATGAAAAGACATATTCACAGGGTTTGTGAAAAATGAGACGGTTTTCCTTCCCTTAATGACAGGGATCTCAAATGAGTTGTGTTGTCAATGGGAGAGCAAGAGGTTATATAGTTTTCCATAATCTATAAAGCTTCTTCAGAATCATGTCATTAGCTTTCCTGTGGTAGAGCACAGCAGAGCTAATAATGCAATTATGGTTCATGTAGTTAAACTATGCTACTGATATTTTTTTTTCCCAGGAGGCCTTCATTTCTGGCAATTCTAATCATCTTCATTGTACAGCTGTATGGATTCCATGTTTCACTCTGAGGGAAATAAAATTGCAAATAAATACCATCCTTCCTAATGTCTCTGTAAATGCCAGATTTAGTAACCATTAACCAAATGTTGGAGTTCATAAAATGTAATGTATAGTTCTGTGTATATATATATATATATATATATATTTATATATATATATATATATGACACACTCATATACTAGTCACCAGAACAAACTATTGTGCTGAAATAAACAAGAGTAGAATTTCTCCCAGTATTTCATGATTCTCATTTCTTGCTGCTATAATTAATACATTTTCTGGTTTTGACATGCTAAGCCTCTCCCTGGCTTTCTCCCTGCCTGTATTCAAACTGTAACTATCAGAGTAAAATAGTATAATTACTACATAAAAATGGTGTGTGTGTGTTTAGCAGGAGGGGGGATTCTTTTTTTAACTTCCCATTCTTTTGAACAAATCTGAATCTTGGAGTTCTGTATTTGGTTACCTGATACTCAAGAAGTATGAGAGCTGGCGAGGACAGGCTAATAAAGATGTTATTTAGTCTATTATTAAGCATTAATTTAGTACTCCTATTAATGAAAAATTACTTTAAAAAAATCTGTGTCAGTCCCCACTACAGCAAAAATATCAATCCTGAGATATTGAAACCCTAATTAAAAAACATAAAATATGAAATAAGGATATCCCCTGCTTCTGTGGTTTTAGTCTTCCATGATTCAGATTCTTCTGAGAAGATAAAATTTTAGAGCAGTGAATCTCTGAAAGCACTGCCCTGTTTTCTCCTGTAGAGGGGAAAGTGTCTCTAAACTTCTATATTTTTCTGAGTAAACTACCAAACACATTACAAAGCCTTTCAAAAAGATGCACAATAAAGTGATGCCTTAGCATGTTGATAATTCTGCTGACAATCATCCTTCATGCCTGGGACATAAACAGTAGGAAATAAACACAGGCAATAATTGCTATTAGGTGCCTGAAGAAAAAACAAAGATATGAGAGGGACATGCTAATTAGGCTTCCTCGATGGACCACATGGAGATGAAAAGGAGATGAAAATAAAAATAAAGCAAACAAAGCTGAAGTATTTAGACAGCCTTGCAAGAAGCTGTTGTCTATGACAATGAACTGTCCATGGTTGTAAAGTCCTTAGAGACAATGTCTGAGGCAGTAGCTGTCATTTTCCTGCACACATCAGAGGCAGGGTAGCACCAGGGTGTCACTTTGGGATCTCGTGGGATACACAACAGAACTGATCAATCCTAAGGGAGCTCAGATGGGGAGACAGCAGGACCAAATCCCTACTGGAGCATCTTGTGATGGGAAGAGAGCAGCTCCTGCCATTCCCCTCTCTGTGAGTGCTGAGGAGAGAGGAGCTGTGCAGCCATGGCAGATGTGTTAGGGAAGTTCACATGGCCTTTCCATTACAGCACATGCTTTTAAGTTGTTCACCTATTTCTACAAATCCTATTCTTGGTAATTGTCTTTCTGTTACACAGTAACTGCCTTGGCTTCTGTACGTCTGTAAAACATTGAAAATGTTCAGCCTGGGAGTTTGAAAGCAAAATGCTGTCAAGGCATACTAATTAGAAAAACTGTGCACACACAACCTCCTAGTGTTCACTTTTGCTCTCGTTTGTTTTACAGATGGTGCTAGGTCAAAGAAGCAGCCTGTCTTTGCAGGACAAGCAGTTCTGAAGTTCTGAGTATCTCTACATTTTCATGTATGCACAAGTTTTCTCCGTAGCTTTTTTTTGCTTACCTAATCACATTGGTGATTTGCTAGTATTTCCCTCTTCTCTCTTACTTCATATAACAGGCAATCTGCAAATTGATTTGCAGGAATCAAAAGTACAAATTTGTTGCTTTCAGGATCAAGAACAAATGGAAAAACTTGTTGTGATTTTGGTTGGTTTTCTACTTTTTTAAATTTTGCCAGTAATTGACCTGTGATACAGGAAGAGAGGAATATAAAACAAACCTGGGAAAAAAGAATCAGGTTTCCAGATCTGCTTTAAACAGACTAATGCACGAACATGTCTATAAAAATGAGTGGTTGGACCAGTAGTAAAGAGGCTGATCAGTGCCCACTGAATGGTCCAGGCAAACTGAGGCATAAAACACTTACTGTGTAGTTTGGTGTCCCAGATAAGTTCCTAGGATTATATTTGACCCAGCTGGGATGTCAATGGATAACGGTTACTGTATGATTTTTCTGGAAAAGCCACAGTAGATAAGGATTGTAATAAATTCCATATGTTTCCCCTATTGGTTATCAATAGGAAATAATATGAAAAATAAAATTACCTGGAATCCTGCAAGGATTACTTAGTGGGCCACTACCACCCCTTCAGTAGATAGAGTGTCTTAAATCCAGTAAATGCATTTTCAAAATTAAAAGAAAACTCTAATAGTTGTGCTGTATTATTGGGTAGAATTTCAACACATTGATACTAAATGTAGAAAACAGATTGGATTGAGATTCTTAATTCCTTTTATTATTTTTAGGGGATGAAAAGCTTTATCAGAACTAAGCTCATCTAAAACTTATTCTTTCAGTATGCTAATTAATAGAGCAGGATCATGGATTTGTTAATTAAAATAAGATACCTCAGGGAAACTGAAATTAATTTTGCTGTCCTAATAGAGTTACCATTATGCCATTAAATCTTATGGAGGTCTTCTCTTTTTTCCTTCCCTCAAAAAGTAAAAAAAAAATGTTTTATTTAGTTTGAATTTAGAATCACAATATTGAATTATGGTTTTCTGAAAATATGGAGAAGATCAGTGAATAATCTTGGAATAGCTTGGATTTCTAAAAATCTTAGAATGTGGCCTGTATATGAGTGTCAGGAGTGATCCCCTCGTGCTCTAAATGAGCACAGAACTGTTCACCAGCTCTGAGCTGCTCTGTGTAAGCTGTGGAGAGTCACTCCAGCAGCCCCCTGGAGTCATGCTGGGTTATATTTTCCAGAGATGGAACTAGCAAAATGAACCACTGGGCAGGCATTGTAATGACTGCTAAAAATCTAAATGGAATGTCTTTGATGGAGGGAAGGCAGGATCTGACAGCAGATCCTGCCGTGGGCAGGGTGTGTCCATGCTGCTGATTTAGTTCACAGAGAGTGATTTAGGGGAGTCTCCTGGTCATCCTCACTTGCTGTGCTTGAGAGTGGTTTTGGCTCAGTCCTGGGGTGTGCAGACTGATTCCTGCTGCTGGAATCAGCTCTGGGAGCACACCAAAAGCTGCCAGTGGAGTCTGGCTGCAGAGCCACCCGAGAGCCAAAGCCCAGAGCTCCTGAGCCCGGGGAGCCCTGGGTGTCTCCCCTTCCCGCAGGTTTGCTGCTGCTCTGCTCTGCCCTTGGGTGGAGCTTGGGCTGGCCAGACCTCACCCGGACCTGCCTTGGCAGGAGCTCACACTGCTGACCTGACAGTGGGTGCCAACCTCAATTTCAAAGTTTTTTACTTTTTTACAGAAGGAAAAGCACCTGACATATCCTCGGTGTTTTCTGATACTCTGGCTTTTCAGTACTCTCGCTTCCAATTTAGACATTTCAAAGAGAAAGGGGAAAGGAGAGGGGTAAGTGTGAGAGAAGCATTTTTCTTCTACAGCAAAGCACAATTCTTCTCATTTTGCTTGAAGAATTTTCAAGGCCAGCAAAAAGGTTGTCCATCATCACCAAGAGTATTAATTGCAATTTGATTCCAAGACTTCTGTCATTCATTGTACTAGTAGAAATAATCTTACTAATATACCAGTGTATACTGACCACTTTATCCCATTTTATCATAGGTTTAATGTGTAAAATTTAATTAGAGATAAGCATTAAATCTAATTGTTAGGGACTGCTGAGCAGTTGCAGTTTGGTTAGTCCTGTGAAAGCTTCTGACTCCCCAGGAAGAATATCTGCTGTTTGCTTTCAGCCTGTGAAGTGTTCAGAGGCATTGGCTTCATGTGAGGACGGGCAAGATGCAGTTCTGTTACTGTTCAGTTTGTGTTTAATCAGCAGACAGAATCTGAGATGTTTTGTGAATTTCAGTTGAACGTGGCAGCTTGTTTCAGGCAAAAGTAAAATAACAGATACAATTAATTTCAGCTTCTCAAAATAGATTAATGACTGTTTACTAAAGTAAGCAGAAAAGTATCCTAAAATATCTTTGTTTCCAATGTACAGTCAAATCAAATAAACTGTGGACCTCCAGTGTGCCCTTGCCACAGAGAAAGTTATTCTTTCTCACACTCAAACCCAATTAATATTAAAGGATATTTATCTGGAGCAGAATAGATCTTCAAGATAGATTACCTTTCAGGATAGATGTAACAGATTCCCTCAGAGTGTCCAGTATTTAGAACAAAATCACTCAGAAGTGAGAGACCAATTTGGAAATTTCTTCATGACCAGTGGAGAGTTTTGGTACAAGTTTTGCTGCAAGACATATTCAGGTCTTTTATGCTGCTCCTTCCTGCCTTTATTTTTTGCTTAAATGTTCTGCTTATATAAGTCTTGATGGCCACACTTCCTCTGCTTTTTATTCTAAAACCTGCTTAATGTGATTAAAATTTAAACACTTGGGTCTGGGGATGAATTCAGTTTTTTGAATTAATTGCTTTGTGCAGCTGTTTCAGAACTGGTAGGAAACCAGGACATGCATGAGCTTAGTGACAGTGCCCAGAGCCCCATGAAGGGTGTACTTTCATAAGGAAAAGATTTTAGAGATTATTTAAACTTTAAAACTCCGTGCAACAGAAATGTTCTTCAAAAAAACAAACAAACAAAACCAACAAAAGAACAACCTTGACAAAACCAAAAAGCAAACACACCTGTTCCCCTAAAACCCCTCAAAGAGACAAACCCCATGCCAAAGCCTTCTCTTTCTCCTGTGTCAAGATTTGGAACTGAAACTTCTTTATGAATTTCTGGTGGATTGTTGTATTTTGCTGGCATATATATTTAGTTTCTGATCCACACCAATACTTGCTGGGGCAGCATTACAACCCCTGATCTGTATTCAGTACCGTGTGCCATCTCTAACCACACAAGCTCGAGAGGTTTCTCCCCTTACACAACCACTTTGGCATTGCTATTTTGATCCCATTTCTCGCAGCGGAGCTGAATGCAAAATAGAGATCAGGGTGCTGGAGAGGTGCTGTTTGAGAGATTGCGTTTTGCTGTGAATTGGTGCACGGCAGGCTCCTGGCGTGGCAGCGCTGCCCCGGGGGCGGCTCCGCGGGCTCTGCCTGCGGAATTCCTGCGGGACTGCAGGGGAGGAGCTCCTGCAGGCACCCGCTGGAGCAAGACGCCTCGCAAACCAAAGTTCAAGGTGAGAACCCTACTAGGTGCTGGCTGATTAAAAAAAAAAAAAATTTGTTTGGGTTTTATTTTTTTCCTCTCCAGTGCAGAAAGCAATACTGGGTGAAATAATGTAACTTGGGGCTTGTAATTGCGCAGGGTCACAGTCTGATAGTTATGATCACTCTCGGCGTTTCTCCCTGTGCTAACGGGAAGACGAGAAAAGGGAAGAAAGAAGGCTATAATATTTCCTATTTTAACAAATGGCAATAACAATGAATTTTAATGCTGGTCACAATTGATATTTCGAGGAAGGGAAATCTATAATGCAAACAGTGATTGGTGATGACCCCTCTCAGCAGCAGGGAAGCTCAGCTCTGCCTGGTGATGCTCAGGTGCATTTCTTGATGGCTGTGTGCTGCTCTTAGCCTGCTGCTGCATGGCACAGGCGTCCCTGGCTGCCTGGGGCTCAGGAAAGGCAGCTGGGAAGGGCTGAGCTGTCTTTCCTGAACTTGTGGAGATTGTGGGGACAAGGGGAGAGGCAGTTTCTTCCTCCCTGGAGGAGTCCGTAGTGATACAGTGGGGAAAGGGGAGTGTCATCTTCTCCTGCTGAGTACAGGGACAAATACTTCACACCAGGTTCACAGAGCAGTTTTCTAAACAGCAGGGAGCAGGACGAGAAATCAAACAGCTTTTCCTAATACTTTGAAATTTGTTACTGTCTTCTGTTTTTCTCTTGTGAAAATGTTTTTTGTGAAACCATTGCCATACTCCTCCTGTGGTGCCTATAGAAAATGGAAGAGTGATTAGGTTCCAGAGAAATGGCACCTATGCTGAGCCATATGACATTTTTGCTCTCTTGATCCACCTGGTTGACTATTGCTACATGCTTTCTGGAGGAAAATCTGTGTTCTGTTTCCGTGCTGAGGACAAGGATGTCTTAGTCCATGGATACATTTCCTACATGCTGCAGTAATTTATGTAATAACCATTAACTGCAGTGATGCTTGTACCTCAGCTCAGCAGGGATGGATTTCTGGGCCTTTGTGGACGTGGTAGTTATAGAAAAGATGCAATTTTTCTTTAAGGAAAAAAGGAAGGTCTTAGATGTATAAACTCCTTCAGCCAAGCCCTGCTTGCCCTGATCTGGATAGGCTCATTGATTTTGATGGATCCATGCTAACTTGTGCCTTCTAAGGATTTGCCCATCAATTTTTATCAGCTTTACAGCATGGGATGGAGTAAGAATATTTTAGAGGTAGCAGGAATATATGTTTGTAGACTCAATTTCTTCTTTTTTCCTCTTTTTCTTTTATTTTTTTTTAAATAGCTGTGAATATGTTTCAGATGCCCAGCATATTCATGCAGAGGAAGGCAGTGTACTCTGTTTTAGTGCTGAGACTGTGACTGGCAGAGTCATTGTAGGCAGTGATACCACTCCCCTGGGCCTTCTTCAAGGGGCAGGGGCAGCCAATTCAGTGTCTTGGTGAAATTCTCTTTTGAGAGCTGCTGCTCTGTTTCCTGAAGGCCTTAAAATATGGTTAGAAGTAGCAGTACACAATTCTTTACATGTTTGTCCTCATTTCTTGAGTGTTCCTCCTATGCCTATCTAAAGGACACCAAAGAATGGCTGTGTTTGTGCCTGAAGAAATATTATTAAGTTTTATGTGCCTGATGTCTTAGTGAGAATGCTTTTAATCATGGCAGCAGCCTATTTGGACCAATATAGGAGTATTTATTTAAAAGAAATAGCACACCAGAAATTCAGATTAAAGAAATTATCAAATATGTGGTTTTACTTGTAAGGACTTATGCCAGTGAAAGACTATTGTTTACAAATTCTTCTGAAATCTGCTGATATAATCTACTAAAATTATTGCTTTGGAATAAAACAATAGGAGTGAGGTAAAAGGGGACATTGTAAAATATGTGAAAATTTGTGAAAAAAACCCAAAACCACAAAGTGTACTTAAAGCCAAGTTGTATATCTTTCTGTTACCTATTTCCTGCAATTTTGCAAATAATGTCAGAAAAATTAATTCTTTGAGGCAGAACTATTTCAAGGAAATGTTTATTTCATGAGTGGCAGGTAAATGAAACCTGGCTCCTGCAGGGAGAGGAGCCTGCCTGTGCTGCCAGGGCAGCTCTTGGGCAGAGCCTGTGCATGGCAGCAGCAGCAGCAGCTCCCAGAGCAGCACAGGCTGTGCCTGAGTCCTCCTCTGGGTCAGCAAATGAATCACTTGGCCTTCTCAAAAAATGCTTTTTAAATGTTTGAAATGTCTTCTTTCAGTATATTTTTTTAGTTCTGTCTGTTTGAAGCACTTTTCTTAATGTATTATGATTGTTTTATGCATTGACAGAATTACTGGGACTTTTTTTGCCCTTTAATTCTCTGGGAGGTAAATTAAGTCTTTATTAATTTTTAGAGACGAGTGCCATCTCATTTGAATTCTCATATATCATTTTAAAATATAGGTTTACTATATTTATCCAGAGCATTCCCTGTACTTTTTGTCTTTTAGTCTTTGTGTCTGCTCTCTCGATTAGACCCTCTGCTCCACAGAAGCCCATCCTTGACAGAGAGAAAGGAAGCAAAAACTTTTGGTAATTCTTAATTTTTATTTCCAGTTATGTCAAATGTCCTCCTAATCCAGAAGGATTTGTTCAGTACCCATTTTTCAGTTATCAAAATCTATGTTTCTGTCACTTCCCTGGTTGTTTCCAGGTTGAGCACAGCAGGGTCTGGCTCCTGGGCTGGCCTGTGCTTGCCACTGCACCCAGGGAGTTCTCAAGCAGGCAGTGATAAACTCCTGGGAAATTTCATGTAGCCAAATCCATAAGTAGATCTGAGACTCTTGCGTTTGCTACTACAGTCTATAAAAATCAGCCTCCATATAATTTGGGAATTTTTTTTGGGACGGGTTTTCTGTATTCTTCCTTCAGAGAATCCTCATCTGCATCTTCCTGAGCTGTAAACTCTGGAATTTAATCTGCTCAACCATACTTCAAGACAGATTCAAACCAGTGCAACTTGCAGTAGCAAAGAGGACAGAAAATGATCCCCAGCACCTCCCTCTGCTCTGCTGGGCTCTGTGCATAGGCTCTGCCATTCTTGCAGCCATACATCACAGCTGCCTGCAGATCACATCTGCCTGATGGCTTCCGCAGCAGCCTGGGCACTCAAGGCAGGAATATGAGCTGGTAAGTGAAGGTTACTCTCCCTTCTTCTCCTCAACTTTTCCTCTCAGTGCAATGGGGGTGATGGTTTATGTCACAATTTTGGACAGTGCTTGTCTAGGGAAAAGCACTGCCAGACTGTTTTAGTTCTCCAGTTCCAGTTCGAACACATCACTGGGATCAGCAGAGCCCTGCACGGTGTGAGTGGTAAGGGGCATGGTGGTGGGGGAATGAATGGACAGGATGATTTTATGGGACTGGGTGTAGGCATGACATCCCTTGGAGGACATCCTCTGGCTCATGTTACATGGATGGAATACAGTGAGAAATCCAAGACAGCTTTTTCTGTTTTGTGCATGGAAAATGTTGACTGGGGTCAGCTGTAGGGAAATCATAGAATCATAGAACGACCTGGGTTGGCAGGGACCTTTAAGATAATCTAGTTCCAATCCCCCTGATGTGGACAGGCACAGCTTTCCTTAGACCAGGGGGCTCAGAGCTCCATCCAGCCTGGTTTTAAAGACTTTTAGAGATGGGCTATCCACAACTTCATTAGCTCCTTTGGATAGCCTGAAGAAGTGGAAACACAAGCACTCAACCAAATCTTTGTACTCTCAGAATAAGCACAGACGTTATAAAGCAGGGTCTGAGGTCTAGCATGTTCCTGTAGGCGGTGGGTACGCTGCAGCTTTGTCTCTGCGCGCTGGCTGAGCTCTTTCCCCTCTTTCCCCGGGGCGATGGGCGCTGGCTCCGGCCGCCGCTCGCCCCGGCAGCGCCGCTCCTCCCGGCCCCGCCGGCTGACCGCGAGGACTCAGACTCCTTCTCAAGTTCTGTGCATGCTGCGCGCCTTTTTTATTTGCTGCAACAAGAAAAGCCTTTTTCTTTTAACCCGCCTTCCTTTGAAGAAGTAACTCAGGAAGCTTCATGGCTTCTCAAGGTAAGTGCATCTGTAGTCTGTATTTTTAGATCGTGTTTACAGAAAACTACAGTCTTATGTGTTTCCAGCAGTCACCAGCCTGATGAAATGAGTGTTTCAGGATAAAACCACATCATTCAAAGCGCAGTTATTTTGTCTTCCTTTAATTTTTCAGCAGCCAGCATCCAAGAGGCTCCTAAGGAGACTAAAATCTATAGTAGGGTGCTATTTGAATAAAATACATTATAAAATGTTAGCCTCTGCATTCAGTCAGAAAATTCAGTGTTGGTATTTTGGTGTTTAAACCTGTTGGTACAGAATGCCTGGCAAGAGTGCATACTGACCCAAGGGTACCATTATTTTTGCACAGTTCTTCCCTGTTTCACTTTGAAAATACTACATCAGCAAATGCTTTTCACATTCAAAACTGGCCAGAGACCTGATAACCCCATATGAAGAGTAATAACAATAACTGAATTTAATCAGATTACTCCTCACTGGCTGTGTCTGTCATGCCCTGACTACAGCAGTAGCCATTGAGAATGCAGGACAAAGGGCAAACATCCAGCATTTGATCTAAGCAGCCTTCACCATTCATTTTCTCCAGGTTTTCAAATGCTTAAACTAAGCAGAAGTATACAAATCTCTTTTTCTACTGAGTGCAGCTCCACAGAGGTCACTCTGTTGGCATGTGCAGAGGCACGTGTTGGCCCAGGGAGTTTCAGCAATGTCTGTCTAGGTTTGCCAAAGTTTTTATCCCTCTTTCTTGCCCTCAAAACACTCAAGACATTCTGCATTAGAGCACTAAATGGTACACAGGAGCAAGCAGGTTTTACAGCATTATTGTACTCTTGCAATATAGGAGTTTTTTTCAAATTTTGTTTAGCTTTAGCCATATAAGAGAAATGTGGTTTTGCATATTTTTTATGTTTATCAGTTAGGAGAAATGGTTAAATAGTAATGGTGTGGAATATGGTTTTTAGTATGAAGAAACTTGACAATTCACCTCTTTCAGAAACATGCGACTCTACAAATTATGTTTGTACAGAATACTCACTGTATCACATGGTAACTTTTAAGGTTCTCCATGCTAGTAATGAAATGGGAATCATACACAAAAATAGACAAAGTGTCAGACTAGCTCAAATTGTCATTAATATTTAATGTATTTACTGTTTGTTTTTTTTGTATAGCTTAAAATTTGACAGGTAGAACTGCAATTTGTTGTCTTTTTTTCCTCTTTATTATTCAAGAATAACATTAACACTGGGCTACTTCATGGCATTTCATGTAACAACAAGAGTTACGGCAGTAACAGAATCCTGTGAGGTAAAATGATGCAGAAGAGCACATAAAATATTTATTACCTAGTTATACATTTTTAAAAGCCAGCAACAAATTCAAAGGGGTTACTTCTTCCTGTGGTCTCAGGCTTTGAAAGAAAGCAGTGGCTGCAAAGATAAATTAAGATCAAAATATGATTGAATGATGAATCTTTCACAGTGAGTTCAAATAATACGAAAGGATCTCATTTAAACCCACAACAGCAAAAAAGAGATTCAGATTTAGAGCCAAAATTCCTTCTGGACCTCAATTCTCATTGTGTCTAAATGTTGTCATACATGAGATAAAAATTATCAGTTTGGGGACTGCTTTCCTGCCAAATCACAGGGGCTCAGCTCAATACAAGGATTTGCCATTTAGATGGGGAAAGATTCAGTTTGCTCTTCCTGGTTCCTGCAGAACCAGTGTTGCTGAAGGCCGAGGAACAATGTACCTGGAACAACTAGCAGGAGGTTTTTGGCAGTGCAGTGGTTAAGGTGGTCACTGTGCTGTGGGAGATGGTGCCTGTGCCTGTGGAGCAGTGGGGTTTACAGGTGCCTGTGGCAGTAAATGCTCTCATTACCTTCACAGCACTGGCCAAGGTCACCATCACTGTGCCCTAAAGGACTTCTTGTGGTAGCAAACCAGAAAACACAGCATAATGATGTCTGATCCATTCATTAAGATAATAATAAATAATACACTATTAGAGGCTGTGTAGACTTTGATATCAGGGTTGTAATATCCAGCTTGGGGAATCTGAGATCCCTGGAAAGCTTATCTCTAATTAGGAGAAATTATGGGTGCCCTTAGGATGCTGGAAAGCATCTTGCTGGGAGCCAGCCCTCAGCAGCTCAGGGCACACTGGCACACAGGGAGCAGAGCTGGGCAACCTGTGCTGAGGGGCTTCTGGCCACCCTGCGTGTGAGTGCAGCCCAGCTCCAGCCTTGCCACACAGGCTCTGTGCTCACCAGCTGTCAGAGCAGATCAGTTGCCCTCCAAGACCACATCTCCTGATTTAACTTCATCTGCAGTGATTCCTCTTTGCAGTGATTCCCTTTTGCAAATCTTAAGGCAGCTTTATAATCAGTGCTCGATATGTGGGACATCAGGAGATTCCTTTTGGGTCCTCACTCCTGCCCTGAAGTACTGATACAGTCACATGCAGAATGATGTTATTGTTCCAGCTTTGATTCAAGAAGCTAGCAGCTCCTTGGTCCTGATGTTTCTGGGTTTTTTGTCTTTTTTTTCTTTCTTTTTTTTTTTCTGCAGAATCTCAGGGACAAACCAAACTAATCTTTAAGGATTACCTCCCTGGCTCTTCTGACATTCCTCAACAGAATACTCCTGTTGAACCAACAAGTCTCTGGAAGCAAACATCACACACCCATAATTTGCCACCTGGTCTGGAGTACCTGAACCAGGTCCTGAATCTTTTTGAATGTTAGAATTGTTATGTTTTCCTTTTATATTGGTTTGATACCCAAGAGGATGAGGTTGTTTGGGTTTTTCCTCTTGGGGAGGGGTTGATTGAGATGGAGAGGCTTTTTTGTTGTTTGATGTTACTTTGAGATATGGAACATAGGAGAAAGAAACTTTTTATTCATTGCTGCCATTCATTTTATAGAAATTAGGTGAATTTAAGTCTGAGTGGCTACAAACTTGCATTAACTCTGTGTGAGGAAGAAAGTGCTAATGCCTGAAAGAGGAGAATGCTTGAAAATGTAGGCAGAGAAGTAGGTCATAGGTGGGGAAGAAAAATGAATGCTTAAGTCTTCTCCATCCTACTGCTAAACATGTGGCTGTCCTTTTTGCTCTGTGAAATCTCTCAGCACCTGGAGCTCAGAGCATTGATGGTTTGCAGGTCTGCTCCAGAAGTTTCATCTTCTCTTCTGAATATTTTTACCAGGAGAGTCACTCCCTGCTGCCACTTTTACACTGACTGAGGTTTCCATTTTACATGTGGCTGGATTGTGCCACTCTTACATGCTAAATAAGGTGCCACATGCCCTGCCTGGTGTGGGCAGGGACAGAATCGGGTCCCCAGCATAGTCAGATCATGATTCTGATACATCTCTGCTGTGTTTGCATTTTGGTGATGCTGGGAAATGTTTACTGCACTCAAGATGTGTATTTTAGGCACACATTTCTGCTAGTTTTGTATAGGAGCAGAAATTGAATGCATTTTATATTTTGAACTGAGTTACCTAGATAGCTAATGAAATGGGGAGACTCTTCAAAAGCAGTCTTTCATTTCAAGATGCCTGAGCACAAAATGATATGTGTTGTCAATTACACAAGCATTTGCTTACAGACCGTGGAAGCTACATTTTTTAGTCTAAAAGTGATTGTGATAGTCAGTACTTGGCAGGTTACATATTCAGGCTCCTGTATGAACACAAATTACACTTCACATTTACCCAGACAATGTAGGCAAGCAAATACTATCACTCCATTTTATAGAAGCTTTGCATCTGACGTTAAGACAAAAAAGCAGGTCACTCTCAGAGCTACAACTGGAACTGAAGAGCTCATTCATGTTTATTCTTGGCCTGTTCTGTAGCCTTTGCTAATGATTCTCAGTTTTCTCTGCAGAAAAGTGGGAAGCAGGTGAGCAGTGCTGCTGGTTGGCAGGTTCCCAGAGCTCGAGTTTCTGTGCGGTGCAGAACACTCTGGTGTGTGATGCTGAAGCCGTACTGGCCGTGTGGCTAATGGAAGGGGCTCCTTCAGGGTAGATGGGCATAAAGGAGGTCCCACCAGCAGGGAGAGGGCTGCCTGCAGAATGCATGTGGGATTCACAGCTGCTAGGTAATCCCTTGGGATTTATCCTAATGGACGAAGAGATTTTCACATAATTAAACGCTTGAATGAAGATGTTTCTAGCAGAACTTGGAAATTATTTATGCCACTGGGAAGATTTCTTAAAGACTCTGTTTCATTCTGGTGCTGTGTGCACTGGGGAAAGGTGGGTCCAAACTGAAACAAGCACAGAGAGGAAGCACTGGAAGTGCACGGACAATAGAGAACCTCCTTTAAAACAAAACTCCATCTGTTTTATCTGTAGAATAAAAACAACACTATCGGAGAGGGAACCATACTGAGTGCCTAGGAGAGTAAACTGTGGGAAAGAGACATATTTAATTTATAGAATTACATTACTGGAAGAAAGATTATGTGTGGTTTTGAATAAATACAGAAGAACAAATAGAAATTGCCTTCTCCAGCAGGATTGGGCAAGATAACTGGCTAGATTTGAGAAGGCTGAATGCATTTCTCAATAAGACCATGACATGTTTGACTCTGATACAAGAATCTAAATTTAGTCAGTCTCAGATAGATCCTTACAGTCTTATTCTAAATAGCAACCCAAGGATTAGATGAGAGGAAAGGAAAATGTGTGTCCTGTAGGTAAAGCCAGCCAGCAACATTTCACTCTACAGATCCACACCCTGCAGCGAGTTCAGGTGAAGGAACGGTTCTGATCAGCTGAGGTGCACCAGAGAAGGGCAGAAAACTGCTGCTGCCTCAGCAAACACATCAGCTTTCTATGACTATCACTCTTTAATAACTTCCTACAGAAAAAAGTTACCTAAACCTCATTACTGTCTTCCAGATTACAGCCATAGCTTGAAGAGTAGTTCAGTGTCCATAGCAAAAATCAAATTAACCTTTTCCCACAGCAGAAATAGACAGGTGAAATTTTGCAAAATAATTTTCTGAGTACTTCAACTGCATGTTGTACCATCACTCAGGTTTAACTACTTTTGTAAAACTCTTCTTTGTTTATAGTTGGTTAGACTGATCAGATGTAAATTTGATGCCCACAGAACTGAATGCTGAGAATTAGCTGTGTATAAGGAATTTTAACATATCTGAGCTCAAGGGAACCAGGCCCTTGTTAAGCCAAAGGGCTTTGAATGCTTTCAAATGCAAGTGCAGGATTCCCTCAATCCAGAAGTACTCCAATAAAAATGCATCAGAATAACTGCCCTGCAGAAACCAGTGAAAGGCAAAACAAGGATAACAAGTGGTACTGCTGTGTTGTCTCAACATTGTTTCTTCATTGTGCACAGTAAACAAATATACCAAAATCACTCAATGCTTTTAAAAATTCAGGGTCATTAATTTTCTTTTCCCTGTGAAAGTCTGCATGAGAAAAAGAAATCCATATCAAAATAAATACTAAAATATTAAAATACCTCTACCATCTTTAACTTTTTTATTCTCCTTTCATCAGCAGAGCCCTTCCCATGAGCTCCAAGAGCTCTTTCATGAGACCCAAACAACAAACAGCAAAGATTCTTGGGAGAATATTTTTATGTCTAAATATTTTTTATTATTTCAATTACTGGCATGCACATTTCCAAGATTAATGAAAGGGATAAAGAGGTTCCTCTTTTTACCAGCTTCTCTTTGCAGCATGAACTAGCTGCAAGAGCTGACTAGAAGTGACAAATGTCTGCAACAGTTTGAATACATACCAGGCAAGATTTATCCATTTTAAAATATCCAGGCTCTGGAGAGCTGTGACATGGTGCTCTCAGAAGGTCGCTGTGTGCTTTGTGCCTGCAGCTGTGAGTAATGGCAAAACCCTGTGCTAAGCATTTGCTCATCAGGAATTTACTGAAAAATTATGGAAAAGAGTTTGGTAAAGCCTAAAACTGTCACATAAAACAGGCATAAAAAGTCACATAAAACTGAAAGGTAGACTGAAATTAAGTCTTGTTGGTTTTATAATGCTAACAAGTGTTCTCCAAGAAAGAATAATTTAGAGGGACGATAAGCACAGCAAAGCTAGGTATCATGGCAAGCACTTTTTCTCCTGCATAACCTCCTTGTGGGGAAAGACATTTTCAGCCAGCTGAGTGTTTCATTGTTGTTTTGCTCATTCTGGTACCCTGGCATGACCATTTGCCAGATTCGGGGTGCAGGGCTCGTGTTCCTGAGATCAGAGCATTAAAGCTGCTGTGTGCCATCGTTGGCATCCCCTGACTGCCTGGCTGGGCTGCTCCAGCAAGGTCCTTTGGGACCTGCTGCACATTTTGAGCTTGAGCCCAGGCTCATTCTCTCCTGCACTGCCATAGTGCCCAGCACCAATCTTGGATTTGGGGTAAGGAGCTTCCCTTCTGACAAAGAGAGCAGCAGGAGCAAAAGTGGATTCTGCTTTCTGTTGCTGTTGTCTTCCTTACTCCCCCAGTGAAGATTATTTTTCTCCAAGCGTGTGGGTGAATTACATGGCCACAGCACCTAATGTCACATTCCTCGGCCATAATTTCAGAGAGAAATTATAGAGATGGGATATAATTTGAGATATAATGAGCTTCAGGCACCCAACCTGTGCAGCTCTGTAAGGAAAGAAATCATAATTGCAGGGAGATGAGCAATAAAAATAGCCATGTGACCACTGGCAGCCCCAGACCTATCCAAGACCCACCGTCTGGTTTATTTTTTTTAAGCAGCTGGACCAGATAATTATTCATCAGCAAGTGGAGCTTCTGGAAGGTATGGTGCAATCCTTGTCACCCTTCAACAGTGCTGGTATGTGGGTGTCTCCAAAAGGCATCCCAGTCTTGCCCCCAGCTCACTGAAGTCACTGTGAACCCTCCTGCTGCCCTTGTGCCAGGCTGTTATGCTGTCATAGGGTGGGGAAGGCTCACTTCATCGTTTGCCTGTTCTGCAGCAAACCACTGAGGGGTGAGTTGTCTTTACAACAGTCCTAAATTCTCTCCCTCAGACTCCTCCCTCTCAGTGTTATTAAAGCTTAACCATCTTTCCATGGAAAAATTTATCTAACAATAATTGACATACTATGAGAAAGCAAATAGAGAAACTAAGGTCACAAAACATAAGAAGCAAAAGATTTTCTAATTATAAAGTTTCTCAGAATTTCAAAGCAATGAACAAGTATTAAATACTGTAAAATTTTACTACCAGTAAAATGCTGTAGAATGTATTTCTCCCATTCAAAATGGTTTTGGCCTGATTGTCACATAACCTGCTGGGTGACAGCTTTATCACTAAGGTGGGGTAGTCTCAGGATGTTACTTTTCACAGATAATAAAGCCAGAAAAAGCCCAACCCAAAAACTCAGGATCTGAATTCTCTGTTGTGATACATACTTTATTGTGCAAGAAATAAAAGTCTGAATTAATTCCTTCAACATACAGACCTGGCACTATTATTTCCTTACACTTGTATATTTTCTTTGTGTTGCTACTTCAAAACAGTTTTGAAAACGATCTTTGTCATAGACTTCTAGAATAAATGCTCATATGCGCATACATGCACTAATATTATGCTAAAGTAATAACAAAAATTATATTAAGTTAGAATTCTACTTGTTTTGCTTTATTAGCCATACTTGGCACAGAGACCTCCAGCAAATACGAGATAAAAAACCCCTTGGGACAAAGAGTTTACTTTGCAGTGGAAGAGAACGGCTGCTTTGACCGCAAGCTGTGCTCGCCCATCAGGGCGTTCACCATCAGGATCGCGGATAACGCGGGCCGCGAGGTGATCCGAGTCATCAGACCCCTGAGGTGCACCAGCTGCTGCTTCCCCTGCTTCCTGCAGCAGGTGAGGGAACCCCAACCCCCTTTGTCCCAGCATTTCGCTCTGCAGCTCCTCCAGGGTGGCAGGGAGGAATTCAGGAATTCACAGCCCTCCCAGCCCAGGACCTGCGGGGAGCCCCTTGGGTAGATACAACAAGTTCTGTTCCAGGTGTGCCTCCTCCTTTCCGTGGGGCCTGGCTTTGCTGACATCCCACACCAAACTTTGGTGTCTGGTGATGTCTCTCCAGTCAAGTGACACCCCACTACTTGCACTGACACAGGCAGAGATCACCCAGTGACCTCCAGCAGGGTGAGGGATGGAAACTCTGTGAAGGCCACTGAGGTCTGTGGGTGGGACTTGGAAGCAGATGTCTGAGGAGGCTGAGCCTTCACTCCATGGATCTGCCTCTTCAGGGCCATATATCTCTGGGAAATGGCAGAACATGGAAGTAAGATGCTTGGAGTGAAAAATGTGGCTCTCATAGAGCATCAGATCTTTCCTCATTTTTTGACTATCCTTTATTCAGACATCTTTCTTGTGTTATGAAAACGTTTTACAGGTTAGCTCATCCACTTACCTTCTTAGCACTTATCCTTGCCAGGATTTTTAAAGAAAGGGTCCTTTGGTAGTACAGCTACTTAAAATAAGCTTGTAGGATACTTCCTGAATACAATAATTTTTTTTCCAGTTCATAGCTTTTATTGTATGTAAGTTCAAGTATTTTATTGTATATAAGATGTTGGTTTCTGGTGCAGCTTTTGAGTTTCATATTGTCCACTATATTTAACAACACGTTAGACAGTTCTACAATACCCAGTTCCATGTTTGGTAAAATGATATGTTACTATATTCAGTGGGTAAATATCTTGTCATTATTTAAACAATACACTCTCACGGAAAAATATATTAATATAAAATCAGCTAAAATATTTTTTGTTATTTTCTTTTGTTTGCTAGTTAGAAGTTCAGTCCCCGCCAGGTACAGTAGCTGGGTACGTTGTACAGAATTGGGACCCTTTTCTGCCAAAATTTACTATACAGAATGAAAGTAAAGAAGATGTGCTAAAAATAATTGGCCCATGTGCAACCTGTGGCTGTTTTGAAGATGTTGACTTTGAGGTATGTTTTGTACAAGTGTTAATGATTTAAAAGTTTTACTACTTTGAATAAATTTCTGAGGTGAGAGGGAGAATGGTAGATGAAGAAACCCTGAAGAGAGTTTTCTGATGTGAACAAAGTGCTTTGACTTAGTTAAGAATCATAAGGGTTTATCAACTTATCAACTCATAAGCCAAATTAGAAGACTCCAGTGGGTATTGTCTGAAAATTCAGCATGCTGTAGGAAACATGCAGATAGATAGTTGAAAACATGCCTGTCCCCTGAGGGGACAGTGGTGCACTGCAGTGGGGCTAGGAGAATATAAAAAAACATGAGAGAGGAAAAAACCCCACAACTTTGTGAAAGAAAGGCAAAACTGGAATAAACTTTCAAGATTGCTTTCTCCCACTTTTTGTCCAAAGATGCTGATGTTTCCAAACTTGAGACCCTTTCTTGCGTGCCACTCGTAAAGGGAAATTTGACACTAATAGAACATTGCAGCAATAACAATAAAAGGAGAACTTGACAACTATAGCATACTCAGCATGTCAGGACACAGTCATTAATTCTGTGGAGATGTCATCAGTGTGCACTTGATTTGTTTACATTTATGTCTGTTCCTGTTTTTCCTTTGTGAAGGTAAAAGCTCTCAATGAGATGACAACGATCGGCAAAATTTCCAAGTATTGGTCTGGATTTGTCAACAATGTCTTCACCAACACCGCCAACTTTGGGATCCAGGTCCCTGTAGATCTCGACGTGAGGATCAAGGCAGTCATGATTGGTGCTTGTTTCCTCATTGTAAGTGTGCAAGGTGGACAGGCAGACCTATAGAGATGTGCAGGCCAGGGCCAAAGGGGCCCTTGCTGTCAGCTGAGAGCTGCCAAAGTGCAAACCCAATACCTAAAAGATAAATCAGCTAAAACATTTTAATTTTTATATCTGCTTTTTTTTTTAATGTTCCTAAATTTTTGTTTATTAAACTGTTTAAATAGCATTACACATGCAGTTCAATATTTTGTATGGCAGAATCAAATATCAACATACATGTCAAGTCTGCCAAACTCCTCCAAACCCCTTATTGTGTTTGACCAAGTGTGTGGACCAAAAAAAAAAAAGTTATGTGTTTCTAATGGTAATTTCAAACCAATTCAACAATCAACAATTCTGTTGAGTGTTGTATGTAAGACCTTCAGGTCATATGAAAATTCCTACAAAAATTCTCCCGTGAAGATAACCATAAGAACTATATGAGAAGGAGAATACTCAGTAGGCAGGGTAAAGAGAAGTGAAGATGCATGTTTTCTAGAATTAGAAATTGATATTTGCTGTGTAACTCTTTTGCCAACATAATTGTGGTAACATGAAATGGTTCCAAAATCATCTGTGATACTTACATCAGACTATAAACCAAAATTATAATACTATTTAAATTATTCAGTGAAAAGTGTTTGCTTTAAAATTCCAACAACAATTTAGAAATTTTGCTTTTAGTAGGATAGAAATGATAGTTCAGATTTTTGGATTGTCTCCTCCAAAACTCCTGTTTCTCAGTGGCAGCGATAAAAAGTGATTGGCTAATATAAATACTTTATGTGACAAAAGCCTACAAGTAAGACTTTTGATAGTAATTTTTGCATTTTTGTACCTTCCATATCTAATTCACAGTTTGTTTATTTGTAGGATTTAATGTTCTTTGAAAATTCTTTGGATGGATTATAACAAGATGACAGAAACAATGAAATATGCAGAATGTGTTTCAGTAGGTAAAAATGAACATAAATTGATCTTCTTGCTTTGAAGGCTTATACATTTCTAATTCTTTTTCATTTTCTTCCAGAAATCGCTTAAGCTTTGGACATGATTTTGAACTGCAAAAATCCTTGTTCCTTATATGAAAAGACAGGGAGCTAATTATGATGTTTATTAAAAAATGTCTCATGTAAATAATTTCTCACTTATATTTTATATGTGCTGTAGCTAAACACATACTTTTCACACAGAGCACTGTTGCTTTGGAACAGTGCTATTCTCTTCTTTCTCTTTTGATGTTCCTGCATGGGAAATCATGAAAGATTAGATGAAGGCTTACAGCATCACTGATGAAAGTCTATGTTTAGAGAAGCCTTTGATGTTTTGCAAGTGATGCTACCAGTTACTAACCACATGAGGGTGTGTTCTGGGGGTTTTGCTTTTTTATAATTTTAGAAGTAATTTTCTGATTTGTTATTTAATTAATAGTAGCAAACTGATTTGAAAGTAACAAATATAAAGACATACCCGATGGGAAGTTCAAGATGTTATCTGTTTCAGTGAGTTGGAAGAATGAAAGTTATGTCTGATAGTAAATTAATTTTGTGACAAAGATTGTTTTAATGAGTGGCAGCCAGAAATTAGGCTTCCAGACCTAGACTTGGGAATGTGAGTTCTATTCTGAAAATCTGGTCTTCCACTATTTGCACTGAAGGCAGGCCATAGATAAAGTTTGAGCAATGGTCCTCTGTGTGCTAGAGGCTCCCTAATCACTTCCCTTTTTACTAGCCAGTGCTAAGGATCCTTGCTGCCATCTACTCAAGGCTTTCCTGAAAAGCTTTGTTCCTCTTTGTAATATCTGGTGGCTGATAATTTTTCATTCAGACTTGCCTGAGGCCGTTATAGAATAGAGTTATTTTTTTCCTTTGGCAAGCTCAGGTATTTTCTATGATGGCTGTGCAGAAGGAGCTTTTTGCAGTTCAGCAGTTTTGCATGGTTGTTCATTCCTGCAGCCACACCTCATCATACTGTTCCCAAACATTTCCACCAACTTTTGCTAATACAAACTTCCTTTGTAGGAATTATATATATGCAAGACATAAGCAGATGTTTTTTGTTGTTGCAAATTATTTGATGAATGAGCTTGCTTATGCCTCTGAAAAACTCCCTTCGAGTGTCAAACCAGTACCATAAAATATTGGTGGCAAACCCAACCGCTGTCATAGTCACCAGTCAAGTTTCTAAGGGGAACATTTTACAAATCACTGGAAATGCTAGATTTTTTTTTTTTTTTTAGTGCCAACCAGTAATTCAATTCTTGAAAACAACCAACACATCAACGGAAAGAGAGGAGATAATGAATAATTCATAAAAGTGAAAAAGAGCTAAATTTATCAGGTGATTACTTCTCAACAAATATTTAGACTAATTTTAAATTAATGTTCATGGATATGAATTCAAACACAGTGAAGTCAGGAAGTTGCAACTAACGTTCCCATAGTGAAATTAACTCAGGAATGCTTATAGATTTAAACAGTATGTTTTAGATTATATACCACACTTAGGTATTTATACAGATTTACATATGTCTTGGAAATAATTGTGGTTAACAAGCTCTGACAATCATCATTATCTGTTAACCATTTCACTTCTGGCTCTCGCTGTGACTCGTAGCAGTGCAATCAGGCTGCAGGAGTTGGAGCTCACAGGGAACCACTGCTGCCACCTTTCCCAGGAGGAAGCGCCCTGTGAGCTTCGTGGGCAAGAAGCTCCCTCGTGTGGAAATTCCGGAATTTGCAGAGGAATACAGAATTTGCAGAGGAATACAGAATTTGCAGAGGAATACAGGATGCTTTTTGCTGTTCTCGCTAATCTCACACTGGTGTCGTTCTGTCAAATGCAGCTCTCACGTGCCTGACTGTAGACTTAGGAAAAGAACCAGATTATTTTTTTTCTCTTTAAATCCCTTTAGATGACTTCTGTCTCAGACAGAAGTCACTGCTCTTGTAGCTCATAATCTTGGCTCTTGTGCACTGATACTGAGCTGTGTGTGTCTGAACACTCGACTGCATTCAGTGCCTTAAGATCAGCAGGATCCCCACCTATATTCCACTTTCCCCCTGCATTTTCCAGTCTTCTTTTGGCCCCTAACAACCCAAAGATATCTCTGAGCAAATATATCCAGCCTTATTGAAGTCAACACAAGATAAGGTTTTATTTACCTTCAGGGCTGAGTTTGGCTGTGAGTGTCCATGTATATACCTTGTAGGTAAGCAATATGTGCATATAATTTTCAATTAATTTCAACCAGATGCTAACATTGGATTTCTTGCACTTAATGACTTTGTTGCTGTTTTTTGTTTTAATACAAAGGTTTTTTTGCTGTTAATATGTATGTTGAATGCCTCTTTTTACACTCAGAGGCAGCTTCTGGGACATACAAGAGCAGGTTCATCCCCTAGATAAAAGAAGCAGTGGAGCTGGGATAGCTCTTGGTGCTTACAACTCCCTCAGCAGCCTGCTTGACCTCTGTGCCACCCTTCAGCATCCTGGTGGAAATTCAGTCCCGATGTCAGTGCTTTTCCAGGTCACTCAGCTAAACCACAGCTGCCACACAGGGCAGCTATCCATCCTCAGCAGAGTTTATGGATTCTGCATGATATTGCCAAAGAAGAGCTGATGTGTTCTAAGATCTTAATAACCTGCAGCTCTTACTAATTACTCTTTCTTATTAATGGCAATGTGTTTCATGTTATGGAGCTACTTTTCACAGTTCCCCCATGGGCTAGGAGTGGCTCCCAAAGGAGAATTCAGAATCTCCCAAAGGGTCATAAGGTTTTTCTAAAGCAAATTTATGTCCTGGATATCATCTAGAAAGAAACATGATTGCTCTAAAGAAACAGAAATTTTTGTTAATCCAGCCAAGCAAATATTTCTGATCAGTAGCCAAACTTTAAGTCTGTGTAGCTCACACTCCTTGTGTTCAGTAGATGGCAGCAACAGTTCATTATGACAGTATTTAGCCTTTCACACATCATAAGCCGTACCCAGGATGCTGATGGAAGTTCAACATACCTTTAACCTCTAATTAAGTTCTACCGTTAATTGAAGGATTTTATTTTCTCTGTCTGGTATTAAACCTTTGCCACACAATAGTGGATTACCTTTATTGCCTGCAATTTACAGCTGAACTATTGGTTATTTTATGAGATCTGGTCAGGGCACGGGCAGAATACAGTCCACCACAAAGTGAGCACCTCTGGTCAGTACCCAACCTAGTTTTTTGCACCTGGAGCATCTCTCCAGCTTCTGGAGGTGTACAGAGGACACTCCCCACCTTCTGCAGAAACAGAAGGTGCCATGTGTAGAGGAGAATGCTGTGTGGTGCTGTACCTAAAAAGGAGAAAGTTTCTATGCTAAAAGGTCATGTCATGAGGGGGGAAATCCCCTGTAGTGCCACAGAGAGAGAAAATCCCCTGTAGTGCCACAAACTCAGCTGGCACCAGCACGTGGGAGGAGCTGGTTTGCCCGTGGGAAGGTCAGACATTTCCTGTATGAGAGTGAAGACACCGAGTCGCTGTAAATTCTGAGATTCTTTGGTTGTGGATGCAAAAGTACTTCTCTTCATAGACTTTGCTGTCTGTATTAAAAAAAAAAATCTTTTTGTCTCAATTTGGTTATTTGCTGGATTAGATAAACCTGGAAATGGTCCAAAATGCACCTTTTCTAATAAGAGTTATCTAAGTGAAGTTGTTTGGAAAAAACCCCAAAAACCTGAGGGTCCTCTTTCTGACCCTCAGTTGTGTTGGTTTCTTTTCAATTAGAATGGTATGTTCTATATTAGAATCAAAAATCCTAGTTTAATCCAACTCAAGGTGAGTATTGAAGGAAAAATTACCTGCAAGTCATCTCATCAGGACTCATTAACTTGATGTGCTTTTCCACTTTAAGATAGTCACTTGAAGGACTTGTTTTTCTCTGTTCCAGTCACATTAGGTAAGTGCTCTATTTACACTTCTGATGTTTTGTATTGGAAAAAACCATACACAGCAACAACCAAACCATGAAAGATCTCACAAGCTTTTGTTACAGACATTGCTCTGTGAGAAATACCTGTTTCTATCTAGAAATGACCACGGGCATTTTTTCTTTCTGCTCCCTCCCTTATCCCCCCCAGATTATAGAACCACAGAATGGTTTGGATTGGAAGAAACCTTAAATACCATTTAGTTCCACCTCCCTGCCATGGGAGGTTTCACTACACCACGTTGCCCAAGCCCTTAAAGGAAATATCACAGTGCATGTGTCAAGGTCCAGTATTGCTTCAAAAGTATTTTCTTGGTCATCTATGGATTGTTTGGAGAATCTTGGGTGAACTTTGGACAAGGCTAATGATTGTATTAGTTTTCTATCTGTGTGTCTTTTCTAGACCCTCGAAAAACTGTATTTGGCCATCAGGAATCATTTTAAGCAGCTGTCATGATAATGCCCATTTTTAGCGGCAAGAATTGAGAAAAGAAATGCATCCTGGGATCAGAACAAGGATTTTTACTAGAAATATCTTGTATGTTTCACACTTTCCTAAAATTCAAGAGAAAGTTTTGAGCATTTTTTCTTAATATTTCTTCTGGGCTCCCTGAAGAATCCAAAGTGTCAAAATACAGTTTTATTTAAAAAGTTAAAAATCCTATTTACTTTGCAAATCTGGGGGAGATATTTTGGCTATTATGTATAGGATAGTGTGTTGAGTGTATAGGATAAGAGTAAGAAAACATTTAAAAAATAATTTGTTAATAATTAATAATCCTGAGGACTTTCTGTTATAAGTTGAGAGAGTTGGGGTTGTACAATCTGTAGAAGAGAAGGGCCCAGCAAGACCTTATAGCACTTTTTAGTACCTAAAATTGCTACATGAAAGTTGAAGGAGGACTTTTGACAAGAGCATGTAGTGACAAGACAAGGAGGGATTGTTTTAAATGGAAAAAGAGTAGGTTTACATTAGACACAAGGAAGAAATTCTTTATTGTGAGGGTGGTAAAGCCCTGTCACAAGTGGCCCAGAGAAGCTGTGCCCGCTCCATCTGTGGAAGTATCCAAGGCCAAGCTGGATGAGGCTCTAAGCAACCAGGGATAGTGGAAGGTGTCCCTGCCCATGGCAGGGGATTGGAACAAGATGAGTTTTAAGTCCATTCCCAACCAAATAATTGTAGAATTTGTTCATTTAATCTTCTCTTCTATCTCTACTTCTACATAATTGTATATTAAGGCTCAGAACACTTGGGTGAAGACCCACTTCATTCTTTAGCCAGGACTGAGTCAGAAACACTGCACTTGGAACCCTTGAAAGAAAGAATAATTTACAAATGTTATGGTTTTAAATTCAAAGGATTTTAAAAAATATTAGTATTTAAACCAAGAACTGTCTGGACTTGAAACTGGTTAGAGTTTGGAACAGTTTAAAATATTTGATTCTGAAATGATTTTACTTAAGTAAGCCTACCCTATGAGAGCAGCATCACTCTGAAAATGCAACAGCTGAGATAAAAACAGTTTAGCAGAAGCCAGGACAAGTGGGTCATTACTTAAATGAACAATTTGGTAAATAAATTAATTAAATGGTTCCCTATCAGGAAGAGTTTTATCTCTGGTTTTATTGCTTTCAGACTCTTGAGGGCCTGGTATAAAATGAAATTAAAACTTGCAGAAGTGTGAAATACCACCAAGAATTGTTTTGAGTTGTTAGAATTAGGTGTACAATGTACAAGAATTAGGGTGTACAGCGTATTTCATCCTCTTTGACATGGTGGATATTGCCCTTGCAAAGTCAGTGCAGTCCCACAGTTTGATCACTTCCCTTTCCTAACTGAGCCTAATAGAAGATCAAAGACCTTTTTTTCCTTTTGCTGGTCGGCAAGATGGGTCATTAAATGTCTTTTGTCTACTGTGGATGCTCATTCAGTGTTCATCATTGTGATACCAAGCCAGTACTTGCACTGTTACAAACACAAGGTGTTTGATGGTTCTGTCCTTGCTGCTGAGGAAAAAGGTTAACGGTGCATTTTCCATGCTTTGCTCAATAACTGCAAACATGACATGAATGTTTCAGGGCAATAAAATAAAGACAAGAGACACTAAATCTAGGCAGGGCTGTAGAGAGAAGCCCTTGTGCAAACAGGCAGGTGTGTCTTTGGCAAGTACTTTGTTCAATAAGGGCATAGAAACAGCAACTGATATGCCAAGATCATCTGTGCCAGCAGGCGTGGCACTTATAAAGCATGTGCATGTGATCCACCAAATCTTTTGTAAGGTGAAACTGTTTGCTTTTAGCTGCAGTGATTGGAACCAGTGGGACTAGGTGTTCTGTTCAAGATCTGTGTTTTATCAACAAATGAACTCATCTCCTCCAATAGGTTTGTGTTTTGGACTTCCATACAACCGGCTGTTGTCATGAAGAGGTGTGATTTTATGGCTGAGGCATAAAAAAGATATATGCATGATCCAGCTAATTTGAAAAAGATATATGCATGATCCACTCATTTGAAACAGCCCCATAAAATGGTTTATCTCAACTCTTGTGGTCTTTTGCAGTTCTCTCCTGCCAGTACTGTGTTTGAGAGATTTTAGCTGAACTGTCACCATCCTGGGTAAGACCCTTGGCCCTGTCAAATGGGTAAATGATTTTAGAGCTTGGGAATAGGAAAAGTCTGATGGAAACAGGGTAACATGAACTAAGGAAAGAGTATGGGAACGAAAATCAGCAGGAGATGAGGAGAACACAAGGGGAATAAGATATTTCTAAGAATAAATTAATGTTTTCAATCACAAGTGAAGTCTAATATGGTCTTTACAAATACATTCTCACTGAAAAACAATCATGGATTTTTGCTAAAAATAAGCTTGGTGAAGTCATAATTCTTTACTGCATTGCTGATCTGTTCAAGCTGAAATGTTCTTTTATCTTGTACTTCAGGAATATAACTGATCAGAGATTATTAAGAGAGAAAAAATGTTTAAGAAAATCTGCAGAGATGCAAAATGCCTTATGCAGTATTGATGTGCTCAGCACCATATGTATTTATTACTACAAATATGTGTTAGCCTTCTTGGTGAACTTTTTCATCTAAAACCATTATAATAAACTGAAATAAAAGCCATTCCTGAAGCAGATATATCATTGCAGAAGTAGTATTAAAAAAAAGTTTCAGATTTTTCTCTTTTCCCATTATGTCCCAGAAAGTAAATTTTTTAAATAACTTTGTTCAGTGTCTAATTTGTAAAGCAAAACTGTCATCTTAACTGCAGTCATGGTTGATGTAGTAAAATTTAGAGTTCCAGCACCTCAGTGAAGCATTAAAACAAGGATTTTGATGAAAGCAAGCAAAAAGGGTTTAGATGAAAGCCTGATAAAACCAATGTTAGGGTTTGGATCAGGTCATAAGGCCTTCTGTCAGATGAGTCCAGTGCAACTGTAGACAGCTCCAACAGAAGTATTTTATATTATTAGTTCAGAGAGAATAACTAGAAATGGTGTAAAACATTTATTGTAAAGCCATACTGATTAATGCTAATATAGGTCTAATTGGGCAGAGATCACATGCGCTGAAATTCTGGGGAAGATCACTGAAAGAGAACCATATAGAATAATTGTAAATACCAGTGTGAAAAGGACTTTTACTTCAATCTTGAAATTTACTTCAATTTAAAAAATTTTTTTCAGGAACATACTGGTTCCAGAAACTCGTAGAGCCTGCCTGCACAGTCTTTGTAGGCCACCTTCTCCCATCCAGCTGACAGGAGCTGCAAGTGCAGGGTGCTGGACCTCAGAATCAGGGGGACTGTGGGTCACAAGACGTGGTCCTGCAGCGGGGCAGGAGCATCTGGGCAGGGCTGGCTCAGTGTCCTCTGGCAGCACACAGCACATCTGTCACAGCTGGAAGGGGGTGCCAGCCCAGCCAGGAGCTCCCTCCCATCAGCACAGGCAGCGTGGATGCATCCTGCTGTGGCCTTGCCAGCAGAGACACGGTTAAAGGGAGAGGAGAAGAGAGGAGAGGGCATCTGTAACAACCTGATCAGCAACAACCAGCAGCTCAATTACACTAAAAAATTGAATCAGAAATTGGATGGCAAATACAATTTATAATACTGCATGATACAGCAACCAGGGAGAAAAACCTTCTGGGCTGGGAGTAACATATCTGGCAAACTTGATTTGGAAAATAATAGGACTAAATGTGAACCTCCTGAAAGCTCTGCTCAGAATTTCTGGGAAATGGCTCTGGCCTGAGCGTGGGGCCCACTGCTTTGATGAGCAATTTCTTCATGTGTGATTATTCCACATACCAGGTAATCAGTGTGAGGAAAGAGTTTATAGTACCTGACATGGGTGACTAAGTCTTAATAGTGAACAGGATTTATTTCTGATGTAAATATTTTCCATTTTCCTTTTCCTATGTTTTTTCCTCTCCAGTTTCCAAACCTCCTGAAATCCCCCAGCTCTCTGTGTAAGAAGCAGTGCCTGGCGTTGGGCTTCCTCAATTTTCATTCTTAATTGAGCTGTAAATTCACCTCATAAACTCTTGCAGATCTAGTGGTCCTACTTTTACAACTTTTTAATTATCTTCTTAATTAACAGAAGCCTCAAGGTCCCAGTACATTTTTGTCAGATGAGTCTGTTATGAAACACATTAACTTGGACTTCACTGGTTTTAATAACATCCTCCCCTCAGCCTGGTTCTGTGTATCAGCATTGCTCTATTTCTCTTCATGTTGATGCAAGTGTCAGTGTATATCACAGCACAACAAACCCAGATTCTCCTTTATCAGCAGCTCCTGAACAAGCCAAGGGTGCCTAATCAAGAGCATAAGGTTAAAAGGTGTTATTTTTTTTCATAATGCTGAATTCAAATGCACTGCTAGTGTTCAAAATATTAAGATACTATAAACGAAAGCAAACGTGGCCCTGGGTGCTGCATTCTTTGCAGAGAGGTGTGACTGGTGAGCAGGGGCTCCAGAGGATGGGCAAGGGGAGCAGAGGGACTCCTGCCCTCAGGCCAGAGGTACCCTGTGCACCATGGCAAAGGGCTGCTCCTTACAGGCTTCCTTGCTTTATGTTCATTTTCAAAGAGGAGTGCCCTGATGTAACCGATTTATGCAATTCCAGCTCCACAGTGGTGCAGCAGTGCTGGGTCTAGAGCAGTTTGGCCAGTGAATCCCACCCACACATGGTGTGTGCTTGTGAGTAAAGGCATTGGAGGGAGGCAGGGAGGGAGAGTTCAAGGACCACTAACACATCACTGCTGCTGTATGATTCAACTTGCTTAAATGAAAGAACTTGGCTTCCATTCTCCCCAAAAAACACAAAGATAACTGAGCAGCCTGGGAGCTCAGAGTGCCAGCTTTGACATACAGAGCTGGATGTCTGCCCAGGATGGGATTGTCCTGACTTGATTTTTTTTGTGTATTTCATTAATTAGGCTGGTATTATTTTTACTTTTTAGGAACAAAGCCATGCCTAGGAAAATGTTCCCTGTAAGTACCTATTTGCAGTAGCAATATCCCTTTAGCAGAAAACAGGATTTATACAAGCTGCATTTTAAACTGTTGGTACCACAGTTAATCCTAAATGCTGTAAACTGTAATGGCCTATTTCTTTATGTCCAGTTGCTCTTTTCCTCTCAATATCCCATTTTCTGTCTGCAAAGCAGCTTATGCCGCTTCATCTACAGTGCTGACATTCAAAACCTTGCATGACTGGCAGCAGTAAAACTTTATTTAGCTCCCTTCTCAGTCTGAGAAAGAAATTGCTGTGGCACAAAAACATTTAGTAGCAAAATCAAATGTGTGGTCTTGCTTCCATTGTTGTTCAGTTGCTGTTTTCTTCTTGTGTTTGAGTATCTCGATGAAGGACTGATGGTGATGGCTGACAGCTCTCTGCAGGAATTGCTTTTCCTCTGTGAGTGATTATTACAATTGTTAGTGACAGCACAGGGGGACATGTTGCTCCTCAGGATACATAAAAATATAAGGGATGCTACTTTATGTGGTTTGGAACGCATAAATGTCCACTGATGTTTTCTGGATGCTGAATTAACTCAGACATTACAATGCTAAACCCATTTTCAGCCAGTTTCCTTCTCAAAGGAAAACCTAACCCTCATTTGTTAGACTGCAGGCTTGATGACTGACTTGACATTGTTAAATGAAATCAAATAAGTGAACAGGACTGTTGACAATTTCACATTTACAAATCTTCATTACAGAGATGATGTGTTAGCTGCTTCTTCTGGCTTCATGAATGCATATTTTATCAAAGGCCTAACTACCAAGACAAAAGGAGAGCTACACTGAGATTCAGGGAATGTCAGATGCCTACCAAATGTTAGCAGGATGGAATCCATTTCTCCAGTTCCATATCAAAGAAATAGTAATAGTAATATTAATACCAAGAATAGCAATTTATGTGTTTTTTTAAATGCTTGGATTTAAACTGCCTTTTACTGCATATACATCATGTCTGTCACACCGGTGGTGTGCTCATGCTAGACTCATCATGCTGTATTAAAATGTAGATTTCACCTATTGGAATTATTTGCCTACCTGCTTTCAAAACCACTACTAGTTTGGATGTAACATGTACTATAAATGGAAAAAAAGAAAATAACTTATTCTGGAGAAGATTCCTTATATGTGAATAGTTAGGTTGGAGGCAATCTTTTAAATCTAAACTTTCCAAGCAAGCCCTAAATATTATGCAAATTGTATCAGGTCATTATCATTTTGTCATCAAAAGTCAGGAATAAAACTAACACTGTAATTTCAGTATCAGAAAGTGGAATCATTCTTATTTTCAGCACAGGGCATGAAGGGGTTCTCTCTTCCTGACCCCTGCACTGTAGCAGGGGAGAACAGATGAGTTTAAATCTGTGTAACTGATTCAGGCTTACTACATCTCCCCAAACTCATACAGACATGCTAAATGTTCCTTCCAATTCTTCTGCATATTTAAATCACCTTCCAGAAGCCTTGCTGAGGCCCACAGTTTCTAAGGCTAAGATAACCATTTGTAGATATGAATACAGGCCTAGGCACTGTAAGCTAAAGGAATTATCATTGTTTGATAAAATTAAAGGTTTTCCCAAAATGTGCACAAGTGAGGGATGGCAAACAGGAGAAAAACTCCATGGCTGGTGCTCCAACCAGTGCTTTTTCTGGCCTGCCACTGAGAGGAATCTTCTTTTTCTTTGTTCCCTCTTTCTTTTGCCTCTATTACTTCTTTTTCTTTTGTTCTTTCTTTTATTTCCTGGTAGCCCCCTCAAGTTTTTGCCTCAAACTTCATATCCTATGTCCTTTCTATAAAGACAACTACTCTCTGCTTATCTTTCTCTTCATCTCCCAAGTCTGTTGCTGTTCTAGGTTTGCTTTCAGTTATAAACACTGGAGAAGGGAGTTTTCTGTGGGCCTGTGTCCACAGGCACAGAAGGCAAACCCCCTGGTAACCACTTTTGTTTCCTTCAGCAGTGCAAACAATGCCATGCCTGAGGTTCAATGAGGTTAAACAGAGTTTTGGCTGCACAAATGCTGTTTGCTCTCATGTACAGCCCTGAGTGAACTTCCTCCTGTGTTCCCTCACACAGATAGAAAAGAAGAGAGAAGAGAGAAGAGAGAAGAGAGAAAAGGGGGTTTTAGCAAGAAAGATGAGAGCTGATTTCATCAATCCAACTCCAGGTTACTTTGGACCTCTGTATGAGAAGCGGGTGGAGGAACTGGTCCCACTTCTGGTGCTGGGCACCACAGGATCAGATGAGGAGCCAACATCAGGAGCACCAGAACTTAAAGCAGTAGAAAGTAATGTTCTGAATATCCAGACCATAAGCAACATAGAAATCCTAGAAATTGGGATCAAGGATCTAAAAGAATGTTGATTATTAGGTAAACATGCTTAAACCTAAAAGACTAAATTATCTGAAGCATGGTCATTTTCTTATTTTTCTTGAAACAATTCCTTTCTTAATGTTTTAGGCATTCCCCTGCTGATTAAGTCTGCTCACTGGACAAAATAAAAAGGTACTGACCATTTCAACCCCCTGATCTAACAGAAAAGCACTGACTGTCAGTCACATCAATGATCCCAGCTATATAAGAAAAGACATTATTTGATATGGGAAAGACTGATAAATTACTTTGTATTTTGTGAATCATGGCATCTTTTTTTTTTTGTTTCTGCCACTGCAGGTGAACCTGTTTCTTCCATACTTATAGATGTGTGAAAGGAAGAGACATGCTGCTGTCTTTGTTCTTTCTCATAGGACAAGGATAGTCTCATCTAAGAAATAGTGTTCATCTCTAGGTCAAAAATCATGTTTACTCAGCAATACAATTTGAATTTCAGTGTATAAGTCTGAACCAAACTAAATATAACTATGCTATATTCCTGTAAAAAAGAAGGGTAGTATCAAAAGCTGCCATGTATTTCTAATTTCCCAACCATGTCAAAATAATTCTATACCTATTTCTTAAGAGATGTTTAAAACCTATTTCTTGGTGTCTGCTATTAATCCTCTTAGTGGACTCAGTGCAGATGTGTTGGAAAATGCTAGTCAGCTTTAGATTAGATTTTTATGTACCTGAGGAAAAAAGCAAAATAAAATCCCCAAATCCCTGTCAAATCTGGTGCTTAGGTGAAATCCAGTGCAGGGCTAGAACAATAGTTTGGAGTTTAGTTTTTTTTTTTTTTTTTAATGGAAAGTTTAATATTGAAATGGAGGCCTTATTTTGGGAGGTAGAATACAAAGACTACTGAGGATGTAGAAGGTGACTTGCACTTACTGAATCCCTAGTCTTGGGTTTTATGCATGCACCAATTTCTGTGATCAGATTTATGTGCCTTACATGAAGTACAGTTTTCTTTGAAGAAACTTTCCTTTGCCATACATGGACACCAGCAGCTCCAATCTGTTGTACGTGAATGTACAAAAGAGGATGCAGATCTGTTCATCAGAGCTTGTAATCAGGGCCAACTTTCTCCAAGACCTTTGTTTCCCAAACAATTTAGTATTGTACATTCTTCCTGTAACTATGAAGTTCACATAAATATATTTTTCCTCCTGAGGGCCTGCCTTATAAACAAGGTAAAATTGTTCCAAAAACATTTGTTCTCCTTTCAGGGTGGACATAGAACTTTGCGTTATTACCTGTATGCAACCTGCTGTCCTGTGACTAAAGGGCAGAAATTAAGTACATTAATTAATTAATTTTAAAAGGACTGAATAGGCATTGTTGTTGATAGAAATGAAAAAAAAAAAATAAAAAAAGTAAACGTCACGAATAGCGAAACTGTTGAATTACCGGAGTTACTCGGCAGGGCTGGCAGCGATTTCCTGCCCCGAGCCCAGCCCTGCAGCGGTGGGAGTTCCCCGGGGCACAGGACGGACACGGGGACAGCGGGACACGGGGACAGCGGGACACGGGAACACCGGAGCGTCCCTGCCGAGCGGGGTTCCTCGCAGGCGCTCCTCTCAGGTATCCCGGCGTTTTCCTCACAGGGATGCTCAGTGATGGGCAGGGGCCTGGCGAAGAGAAGCCCCGCGTCCGTCCGGCGGGGCAGTGCGGGTTAAGTTGGAATTTATCCCTTTACAGGAGGATCTGGCTCGCAAGGACGGCGCTGAGGGGAGGTGCAGCGCCCGGGCTGTCCCGGAGAGCCCCTCGGGGCGAGGCGGGGGCTGCGCGGGCGCTCCTCGCCCTGGTGCGCGCTCCGCGCCGCGGCGCTGAGCCCCGGCCCGCACCGGGCCGCGCTCACAGGTGCCGCCGCTCCCGGGCGCTCCCAGCTCGCAGCGGAAAAGCCACGGTAACTTGAGAGGGCACCCAACTTCATCGCAGCCAAAAAAAAGAGTAATTCCCTCTCTGAATAATATTTTGTTAGCATTGGACAAAACCAACTCATTTAATTAGATCCTGAGATGATTTTTAAGCGTACTCCAGCGGTCAGAGTTCAAATCCAGGGGCTGAACAGCCTAATATAATGCAACATAAAAACAAACAAACAACCAAAACCTCAAAAGCTGAATTATTGCATACCTCCTGGCTATTCAAACCTATTCAGCTTCCTGGTTTTTGAATATTACAACTTGGAAAGGGCTGGGCCTGGCTTGTTATATAACTAAGCATGTTTGTTCTTGGGACCTTACATTACATTAATGTACTCTTTGCATCGTTTTAGTGAGCTGGATAAGAAATGAAACTCCTTGTCATGCTAGTGTTCTGTTTTTCTGATGAGGAGCAGAAACCCTGTAGTTAACATAATTATGACATGTCTAAATTACTTGCAGTATATCTGGTGACATGCATTGGGCTAAGGCACATGTAGCCGTGTTATGTAGTTCTGAAAATTAGAAAGTGACCGAAAAGAAACATGGACATTCATAAAAAAGGATCCAGGGATGAAATGAGGGCTGAGCTTTGTAAAATCTTTATTGCTTCCTACTACAGAGCACATCAACCTTTTCAAAATCCTAGATTGTACAGTGGCTTGTGTGTGTGGTTGTAGGGACAATGAAAGGTTCTGGATGACTACAAAGCCCTTCTTTTAAACAAATTGTGTGATTCTGTCTCTATTCTCCCTTTACCAAAGGGTTTAGTTGCAATTTTCGGTATTTCACTGAAGTTCATGTAGCTGGAATATCTCACAACATAAACTGATCTTTTGCTAGTTTTATTCTTCTATAATTTGTGATATTCCTACATGCATACAGTGACTACATTCAAATCTACCCTATGACCAGAACCCAATTAAAGTATGTGTAAGAGGATGTTGGTTTTGTTAGTAAAGAAGAGTTAGTGAAGTAGAAGAAAAAGTATATTAAAAAGGAATATTTTAAGAGAAACTGAATCTGCATTAGACATCACCCTGTGAGATCTGCATTAAAAGTGGAATGAAAAGCAAGAAGGAATTGCTTTCAGTTTCACTTCCCAGCTTTGAACAACCATCTTAATTGAAAGAAACAGAAGAATCATAGCACACAAATGGTTTCACTTGAACTGGAATATTTTTAGAGAACAACTAGACTGATTTTTTTTATTTTTAAACTTTCAATCCTATTAAAGTGTGCCTGTACTATTCTTTTATACAGTTCTATGTTTGGACCTCCTGACTGTTTTGGATCTTTCTGTAATAGCAGTTGCTGCTGTTGTCTTGCTTCACTCATTATCCCAGAGAAAGAGATAACTCTCAAGGTTTAAGCTTGTATCAGTAAGTGGGGTTTTTTGTGTTTTTGTGTGTGGTTTTGTTTTGTTTTAGGTTAGGTTGTTTTTGTTTTTTTCTTTTTTTTTTTTCTGTGGGCTATGGGTTTTTTTTGTTTTTGTGGTGTTTTTTTTTTTAATTCCTTTTGGCAACCACACTTTGTTATCCTGTGAAGGCAAATACTGGACATGTGTTATTTAGTAGTACAACTAGAGAAATGGAATAACTTAAAGAGCTGAGTAGGTAGTAGAATGGCTGCTGCAGGGTTTACCTGAGCAGGTTTTGTGGTCAGCATCAATACATTGAGCCAGGTGCCTTAAATTACTGCAGTAAATTGTTCATATGAATTACAGGATATTTCTGAATGGCTGCACAGTGGAGTCTTGCACATCCCAATGCTTTTCTGAGTTGAGGATAATTTCAGGATACTCAAGGCATGACTGTAGACATAGAAAACTCAGATTTAAGTAGTAGTTGAGACATAGCTAAAAGGAAGCTGAGATATTGAAGTTTATTTTTGCTAGTATTTGTAATTTCACTTTCCCATACAGTTTAGAGAGGCAAATATCTTTTATCAATAATAGAGAACTCTGAATAGCTCTTGTATGAAATCATATATTTAAAAAATCATGAAACAAAAATGTTCTTTTACAGAACTGCAAGCAGATCTATGACAATGCAAGGTGAGTAAAATATAACCAAATTGTCAACTTTTGCTAACATCAAAGACAGCACATTCAAGCAATATTAGCTTAGCTATTAGTTTACCTTCTAATTATATGAAATATGTATGAATGTTTTAACTTGAAATTATTTGCATTTTAAAATTGAATATTTTACAAAATGCAGAGCTTACATTTCAGATCTTGATTTCTGAAGTAAAAACAATAAATAATTTAGAAATCTTAAAATTCAAATTATTTCTGCTTACAAACTAAAGCTGGTAAATGTTTTTAAATCCCTAACACTCTTCATCTGCTGGTGAGGCATTAGTATAGTATGAACTTGAAGAAGCTGGGAGAAAAGGTTTATCACAGAGGGGAATGGGTCACTGCCATTCTATTGGAGGGCAGCCTGTCAGTTCCTGGAAATGCTTTGATTCAAGCCACTTTCTAAATATCAATGAACAAAGGCATCTTTGCCCCAGGCAGAGTAACCTGACCCTGCTTGGGCGGGGCTTGGACTAGATGATCTCGGGAGGTCCCTTCCAACTGAACGATTCTGTGATTCTGTGACATCTTCATGACATCCTGTGCAGAACGCCATTAAATTTTGCTGATGCCTGCATATTTTCATTCTTCCAGGACCTCAACCTGCCACAGCACCTGGAATGCCCTATGGCTCCCCTCAGCCAGTCCCTGGGACTTACCAAGGTGGGTGGCTTGGTTACAGATCTGTGAGACCATTAGGAAATAAGCATGGGGAATATGGAGTTGTAAAATGGTGATCATCTCCAATTTACTTTTCTGCTATTAATTCGATAGAATGTCTGAAAAGACATTTCTTTCCTTTGTGATTCATGTGCACTGGTCCATGTGTTGTAATGTAATGTGAAATTTGGTGCTGAGCTGGTGTGGCCTGAAGGTCTACAAGTCATCTGGTTTGGAAACTGTAGATGAACTTTGCTAAAAGGACATTTCCTTTCACAAAAGTAGAAGGTATAGCTCCAGGAAAACTTTGTCTTAAAATTCCTCATTTGCTCAACTGACAGCATATAAGTCCTAATGTTTTTCATGTAATTTAAAGTATTCTTTCTTCTCTACTTAGAAATAACCTAAATTTGTTTATTTCTGTTTTTTGAATCGCCTTTCTCTATGTGAATGAAATTTCTTCTGTATTCAAGAATGACGTATTTTTAAAATTTATTTGGTTTGGTTTGGTGTGAGGCATCAGAACCTCCCAAAGCAGTGTAACTCCCTTCATGAGTGTTATTATATTGATAACTGAAATAAATAAGGTATAATGATCTCCATAGTTCCAAATAGTGATAAATTACTCTTTTGAAGATGCACAGGGCAATTATTTTCCAACATTTAACTTTCATAACCGTATCTCTCCTACCATGCCAAATGTCACAGGTGCAGGGAACTATGGATTCCAGCCACAGCCCATGGGGTTCCCAGGTGGATTTGTCCCTCCACCTGTGCAGAGCCAGCCCACCATGGGTGGGGCAATCTGGATGCCTATCCCTCCTTCTGTTCCCAACTGCCCTCCTGGACTGGAGTACCTCACACAGGTACCTGCACCCTTCCTCCTTCCCCAGAGATGAGGCTATTCTGCTCTAGGAAGCAGCCTGCAACCACGAAATAGATAAATAAAGCACCTGGCTGTGTTGCAGCTGCAAGGGTTGCTGCTTGTGGGCTGCTAAGTGAAGCCTTTTGTAATGTCTGAATGCAGAGATACCTGTTAGAGTTGTAGCACTTGTTCCTGGAGTACCTTCCTGCCAAGTAGGGTGCTAAAGGATGAGGGACAGAGGGCTGGCATACATCCTTCCCATTTCTGAAGTTACTCTTTGGGAGATGTAACATCCTTTGGAAAGGTGTATAGAATAAATACCTATAATATGAGCAACTCTAGCACATTAGAAGCACTTAATTTTCTATATGATACTTTCTTCACACCTCTTAATAGTGTTGGTAGAGCTGCTGGTCAGACTCCACAGCATTCCCATAGTTACCTGGGAGACAATCTGCCTCTACACGGTGTATTGATCCATACACTTTTATTCTAAAATTAAACAGCAGCAGTTTTTAAAATGACAGTTTTTCTTAGTTGCAACTTGTTAATTGTTTATTCTCTTTAATTTTTCAACCATGAGCAGATTGACCAGATATTAATTCATCAGCAACTTGAAGTTCTTGAGAGTAAGTACAAAGAATTTGAATCTAATAATCCCAAGAACAATGAAGTATTGAGTTTTGAGTGACACTCTTGTTATATTAAATATAGTTGATATATAGCTATTTATAGATGAAGTCACACATTTCCAATGTTATTTGTTAACAATGATTTCTACTCTTCTCCCTTACTTATAGATCTTGTTTTCTGTCTTGTCATATCCCACCTAATTCCATGGACTGGCATGTAGCTTTGATCCCTTTTACAGGCAGTCTTGCTGTTTTAGCACATTGAATGGCTTTCCTTCTGCTCCTCTCATTCTGTGCTTCAAGAATATCCAAGCTGTATCATTCAGTGTCTTTCAAATAGAAGGAATAAAGTGGACCATACTTCCCAGCTGACCCCTAACGTTGCTGCTGCATTTTTCTTTCTGGTACTTTCTAAAACTTTTAAGAGTGCTCTCATTTGTTATAGAAATGAATTAAAATTTCTCTCCTGACTCTTGTTGCTTTTGATGTGTGCTGCTGTAAATCTTGACTGAGAGGGTTTTTTGTGGCTTTCTTATTGTATTTGTGCTCTTTTCTGGCTTCACCCCTAAATTCACAGCTCTCTTTAACTTTTAGCTGTTAAATCCTCCCCTGAGAGCCTTTCCTGTTGTTATTGGTAATGGTGGTGCTTATTCAGGCAGCAGGTGCCTGTGGCCAGGGGGGACACTGGGGACAGATGGGGAATCTCAGTTTCTTCCCACATGTCCTTGCTCATGGTGGCTTCTTCGCTTGAACATTTCTGTCAGGCTTTGCTGCTTGAGGGTCCTTTCCTATCATTCCCTTTGCCAGATGGTGCCTCTGACAGACTTTGAGAGAGGCTTTGCCTTCCCAAAGAGCAGCTGCAGAGTGAGCAGGGAGTATCTGACCAGAGTCTCCTAGGAATTTAGCAGGTTTTTCCCCATTTTCCAGTTGTGACTGGCTTTGAAGAAAACAACAAATACGAACTGAAGAACGCACTGGGGCAAAGGGTGTACTTTGCAGCAGAGGACACTGACTGCCTGACCAGGAACTGCTGTGGGCCATCACGGCCCTTCACCATAAAGATTACTGATAACCTGGGCCGTGAGGTGATAACGCTGCACAGACCTCTCCGATGTGGCTCCTGCTGCTGCCCCTGCTGTTTGCAGGAGGTGAGTTCTGCCTCTCACTGCCTTCCTTCTCCTGGGACAGGCACCTCCTCTGCAGCTTTAAGGTTGTCTTGAGTCAGGAGGGGAGGTGAAATGAGCCAGCGTTTGCCAGTGAGGTGTGGGAAGAGAGATCTGTGGGATTTGTGCGTGGGGTTCTTGGTCTGGGAGAAGCAAACGTGCTGCAACACTTGGACTCACTGGGCAGTTCTGATGGTGGTAATGAAGAACCTGATTGAGCAGCATGTCAGGGAACTTGTGGCTGGTGCTATAATCTGCACTGGGGATGGACTTGGAATGGAAGAGTAAGGCAACAGGTTTCATAAAATAATAGCTAGAGTTTTCATTTTACAGCTCTGAAAGCTACATTGGCATTCAACATAGGAGATCATGAGGTTTTTAAAATTTTAACATAATTCTGGGATGATGCAACTTCTGAAACTCTAAGCCTACTCACAGCTCCTGCTGAGGCATTTCTAATAGCTGTATCCTATAATGCCTTCACTGAATGCCATTGTGATATTCACTACCTTTCTTTCACTGGACTTTGGTCTTTATATTGTAGATGCATAGTTTGTGTGCTCCAGAGACTGAGGAGTCTCTTACTGTTTTCTTGAAGGCAAAAGCTGAATAAAACTCTTATTCTGTAATCTAAGTGGTCTTCTGAAAACACTCAAAGCAAAATGCTTTGCAAGGCCAGATTGTTGTGGAAAAGCAGGTTGTTTTTCTTTTGTTTGCTGGTGTGGTTTTCATCTCACTAGCATATGAAAGCATGATCATTCACTTGGATATTTTCTCTTCCCTGTGAAGCTGGAAGTCCAGGCACCTCCAGGAACAACAGTTGGTTATGTTGTCCAGAACTGGCATGTCTGCCTGCCAAAGTTTACCATTCAAGATGAGAAAAGAAGGGATATTCTGAAAATTACTGGCCCGTGTGTTTTGTGCCGGTGTTGTGAGGACATTCATTTTGAGGTATGCAATGTAAAAATTGTTTGCATGTATCTGTTTAAGATAGTAGTTTGGTATTAGTTTGTTGCTCAACTTACTACCTATCAATTGAACTGTAGTATATATTAAGTAGTAGTATATATTAAGTAATTTCTGTAGTATATATTAAGTAGTATATATTAAGTATACTGTAGCATATATTAAGTAATTTCTACATTATATTTTAATGCTGGTATAATCAAATTACTTCTCTAGATACCTAAATTACTCTAGTATATATTAATATATTATATATTAATATTATATATGGTAGACTATATTAATTAACTTATACATCATCTTTTAATGCTGATATAATCAAATAACTTCTCTAGATACCTAAATTACTGTAGATAATCCAGACAAACTTCCAGAAATGACATATTAAAGCTACTCATCAGTGATCACTAAGAATTCCCTGTGGCTGCACACAAATCACTTAATTGATATATTTAGCAGCAAAATCTTTTTGAATCTGTTATGTGAAGCTCTAAGAAAAATATAGTCAGCTGTATCAGGTATTTATTCAAATTACTTCCTTCAACCAATTATTTAATCATCTAATAATCATTCAATGAACTAGTAAGTTAAGATAATTTAGACATGAAATATAAAGTTGAATGACTGAAGAATTATAACTTTCCTTTTAAAATAATATTGATTAATGCAACATTGTTTTTGTGGACAGTAAGTAAAAGATATAAAAAGCTACAATTTAATGTTTGAAATGATATTGCAAATAGTTACTACAGCAAATTTATATAATTTTATTTTGGAAACTAATCTTTCACATGACCCAGAAGACTGGCTCTAACTTTAGAAAACCTAATGTTGCCAGAGGTCTAATCTCTGCCTTTGAACAGAAGAATGTAATTTGTTTAATTTTCACTTGAGTGGCTCCTGATGCATGGCAGGAGAAACTAATTCACTGTCTTGGCTAAAAGACAGCACTTCAGGAGAGTGTTTATCCCAGCACCATCAAGGAATTGAACTTCCCAGTCAGATTCAGAATCAGGTTCCTGCCTCTAATGCTTTGGACCAAATTTCTGATAGTCTGATTGCCTTTCGGTACAAACCCTTGCACTCAGTAACCGTATTAATTAAAATAGCAGTCTGCAGCTTTTCAAGGGATCTATTCCAAAATGGATTTGGGAATATTATGAATGACAGGTTTGATGATGCATTTTTAAATTTTATATTAAACTATAGGTGAAGTCTCTGGATGAGACTTGTCTTGTTGGGAAGATTTGTAAGCAGTGGACTGGTCTTGCACGGGAATTGTTTACGGATTCAGATAACTTTGGAATCTCATTCCCAATGGACCTTGATGTGAAAATGAAAGCTGTCATGATTGGTGCTTGCTTCCTTATCGTAAGTGATTCACTAATACATGATCATAAACTAACTTTTTCATCTCCATGTTTAAATCGTGATGGTAAAGGAGTCAATTTTGAGCTCCTTTAATTGGGCTACAACATGTCATCTTCTGTGTGTAAAACTGACCACAAAAGGCAACACAGAATTGGACAATAAGCTTATTATAGACTACATATAGTGCTAATTGTATTTAAGAAGAGTTTCATATTTGGTGGGACTGAAAAAAGGAAAAGGTAAGACTTCTTACAGACTCGTTAGCAGAGGAAAGCAAGTTTATGGATGGTGAAACCAGAAAAATACAGATTAGCAATAGCCAAGAGCCCCATCCAAAGCCTGAGCAGCCTGCTGGGCTGGTGGACAGCTGAATGCTGCAGCCATGGCCTCCAACTCTCTTTGGAAGCACATGAAGCACTGAATTGAGCAGAATTAATGCTCTCAGAGCAGTAATTTCCAAATGGAGGGACTACTGTGGAGAACAAGCTCATTGAATTTGTCAGAGCACTTCTCAGCTGCACTGTCAATAGTGCAGTGCAGCTCACTGTCCTCTTTGAAAACAGTGTGGAACACACTTCTGTTCCCACCTCACAGTACAATTCTGCATCAAGGTTCTACTTCAGAACATGCACTGCTTCTGTGCTGGCTGTGCTGCTGAGGGGCAGGAAAGGGGCATGTGAAGCACCTTGAGTTTGGAAAGGTCTCTCCAACCTCTGACAGCCCTGTGCACGAACAGGGTTTTGTTTAGCTGTGTGTGTTCTGTCCTACCAATTGCATCAAGGGCAGCATTAGCAAGTGGGAGCAACCTGGGCTTTCAGGCACAGAAATGGGGCTCCCACCAGTGAACTAAAGATAGCAATTATTGTGAAAGTCTCCAGTCTGAGCTTAAATGAGAGGGAATAAATCAGGTTGACCAAATTCAAGGCAGAAATCTTGAGTAAAGGAAGCATAGCTTTGGCCAGGGATAAATTAAAAGTCCCCATGTTGATCTTTCACCATCTTTCTGTCTGTGGATGTCCCATTCTGAGAGACCCAGGTGGTGAGGGCACAGCAAATGTACCTCCATCTTCTTGTCCTTTCAGGTTTCTTAGAGGAAGGTGTACATCAGGTGCGATGCAGCCAGGGGATTTCAGAACTAAGAACCACATTTAAGAACTGTAATTATTTGTTTGTTTGCTTTGTCCTTAGGATTTCATGTTTTTTGAGCATAGTAAATAAGCATCAGCAAGCAGGAGTTTGATAATGAAATCTAGATATTCTCTCTGGAAGAAAGAAGAACATGGATCTCCCAGCTTTCCAATGAATTGCAGACCTCCAGTAAGAATATGACAAATATAAATGTTATAGTTACCATAAAAGCTTTATGGTCTTTTCTATTATTTGTTTAATCTGGTGAAATAATCTGTAGTATTCAAATAAGTACTTTTTTATCTGTACAGATCAATAATATCATTTAGAGAAATTTATAGGAACTTTTTTTCCCCCAAGAACTCTGTAATTTTAGAGTAACTAGTTATAGTAGTTATAAATAACTACTATAATTATACTTTTATTCCTAAAAAGAGGACTACTTCTATATTCAATATTAATAATAACCTAAGCATAATAAGGAGACACTGATGTTTCACTGGGTATTCTTTGGTAGTTTTGCCTTGTTGTTCACGTTCTGTAGTTTCCATCTTCCCACCTGCCTTGATTTGGCTGGGGGGGCAAGGTCCTGGCAGGGGACACAACCAGGCCAGCTGACCCAAAGGGACATTCCCTACCATGTGACATCAGCTCGGATATCAAAGATAAGCAAAGGAGGAGGAAGGTGTTGCATTCACTTTTATAGTGTTTACCATCCCAAACAATCACTTCCATGCTGAAGCCCTGCTTCCCAGGAAGTGGCTGGGCATTGCCTCCTGGTGGGAAGTGCAGGATAAAATTTATCTTTTTTTCACTTTGTGCACACACAGACTTTTGCTTTTGCTTTAGTAAACTGCTTTATCTTAACCCACGAGTTGTTTTGTGTCTTATTTCCCCTGTCCCTCTAGGAAGGGGAGGCATAGAGTGGTTTGGTGGGCACCTGGCTCCCAGGTAAAGTCAACCCACCACATCTAGTGATGAATATGTTTTCAAATATGACTCCTCCTGAGCATGACCTAATTTTCTTATTTGGGCTGTTCTGAAACTTGGTTTGCATGTTTGTCAACAGAAGTGTAGAGGTGACAGGAAATAAAACTGTCTGTGCCTGCTTCTGTTTAATAATCCTTTAGTATTTGCTTTGTGCATGAATGTGACCTGAGGCAAAGAAAAAACTATTAGTTGCTTCTCAGTTTCTCCAGTCCTCTTTGCTCCTCATTCAGTCCATGGTTTTCACAGATTTTCACAGTCTGTCTGTTGTTTGGAGGGCACAGAGTAAACAAGTGTTATGCAGAACAAATGTTCTGCATAAACAGAACAGTTTCACTTCAAAAGCAGACACATGAAATCGCAGGTCAACTTCTTAGCATTTATAGCTTTATTTAAATTATTTAAATATTTTATTTAAATGTCCAAGCAATGGATAAGTTGCAATTTCTTACCCCAGCACACAAGCACATGCACAGAATGGTTCTTGGGATCTAGCCATGTGGTGATTTCCTTATCAGTATTTTCAGTTGCATTCTCTTCTTGCTGAATAGTCCTTTTGTTCAGTATTTTCAGTTTATTGGTTGCTTTTGATTCAGTCAAAAAGCAAAAGAAAAGAGAAATGCCATTGCTCCTGTGTACCTGGATTCTTTTTGATGTTGGAATAATTGTGCAAATTTGGGACAACAGTCCAGATTGTTCTGAAAGTCTTTAAATTGTATATTGTTCCTTGTTAAATTATCTTCTGCTGCTAAATTTTCTTGTATATGGACTTGATGGACTAGTGCATTTTTTTATTCATCAGCACTAGTCTTAGGGAATTATCATAACATTATAACTTTAAAAAAATATTTTGTGCTTTATTGACCCTCTTTTAATGAGATATCAGAAATCCAATCTTGCTAAAATCTGCTAGAAGTTTCTGGTTACTTACTAGTTGGGAATAGAAGCTGCATGTATTAGAAAACAGACCTGTCTTCTAGGGATTCATGTGACTAAGTCCATCATTATTATTTTTCCTGCAAGGGGTGGCACACAGCTTCATTTCTGTCTGTAGTTCTGAAGTCACAGGATCAAGCATATTTGATCCATGCACTTCAGCAGTCATTCAAATTTCTCATAAACATTCTTTGGGAGGTATTTGAAATTACCTATTTACTTCCATGGCAGGTGCTGCATAGCATTTAAATTTACAATTTGCAATAGACAGAGGTCCATGGCTGTTTGAGGAATGGATGGAATCATATTTTGCAAGTAGACAAAACAGGGATACCTTTGCCTTTCGAGAAAAGGCTCTTGTATCATAAATTCATCTGCTGACAATAAACTGGGGAGAGTATGCAAATTTAAGTGAGGTGTGTTAGGAGGCTGACCTAATAGGACATAACCACGAGACTTTGTTTTCATTCTTCCAAGTAATTAAATTTTTTTCATTCAAATTTTTTTCTTAGTTATTCATCCTAAGTCCTGGAAGTGCCATTGTTCCAATAACCTTTTTTACAAAATTGCATAGAAAAATTAATCTCTGTAGGGGAGTAAGGGAAGAATGGGAGAATGCAAATCATTAAGAATGATCAACTTCACATCAAGACGTGTAGGAAAACTATGTTGCAATTCTTGTATCATGAGGAGAATTTCAGTTGCAAGCAGTAACAATTGAGTGAAGCCTAATCAAAGCAATCTGTGCTTTCACACAGGTTTCTCAAATACAGTGAAATCCAACAGTGAAGTTGTGCTGTTGCCCGTTTAGATTTTTTGATTTTGTGCTGCTCAAGTTTAGTGGTCAGATTACTGCAGTTTATTCCTTTGCCATGTATTTAGCAAAATTAGTAAATAAGGTGAAAATTTAGATAACCGGAGAGAATAAGTGAATTCAGCTAAGGAGTAAGAAGTGGCAGCTAAGCATCTTAGATTTGCCAGAATTGTGGTAAGAACTGGAAAGAAGTTCTACAATCTCAGATCATAAAACAACAGAGAGAACTTTGGACTTGGAGGAACTTTCCATCAGCTGGGGAACTGGATAACTCTGACACTGGTTACACACCCCATAAACTTCTGTCTTGTGAAACAGTTCACACTCTCTCATGAAGGTAAAAATATTAGGAAGTCCTAACTAAAGCTGTCCAGGGCTAACTCTCTAGTTACCCAAACAATATCTTATTGCCTTTGTCATCTCACTTTTTTTTTCTGTTGCTATTTAATTGAAAAATGGTTAGTCCTTAAGTTTTTCAAGAACTTCTGGAGACTTGCTCATTTCTGAAACAGTGTTAAATGAAGAATAAACCATTCTTTGAGCTGTCTTTTTTTTTATTATTATTTTGAAAGAATCATAATAGCATCTATATTTAATAAATTTCAGTCTAGAACTCTCCACTCTTCATCCTCCAGACAATAAGCAATACAATGATTTAACCCTCTGTCCATAAATCCAGGCTGTGTAAAGCATTAGAAGATTTCCAGCATGCCTCCTGTTATTCAATAGCATCTCAGTGAGATTGAGCTGTTACATAAAACCCTTTACAGAGTGAGATTTGCAGATGGATTTCTCTATTTCAGTTAATGACCTTTCCATCTGTGCTGTCCTGCTAAGTTTTTCATCCCCAGTTGCATAGGAGATAGAGTCACTTAATAAAACCCTGGGGTCCATATAGCACACAAAAATGTAATTTATATGATGTTTCTCAATAGAAAAGCACAATTAATTCCACTTTCCAGAAAACAAAGATGTAAGTGTTAAAAAGAAGTGATTTCCTACTTTAGTCATAGGCATGATGGGGCTTTGCTAATAACCTTGCTAATTGGAAAAGAGAGCATTGTTATAAAGGATTAAAGTATAAGAGTTTGCCTTTTAAAAACATTTCAGATCATATTTGCAAAGATCATAAAAAGGTCTCCTTGGGTCTTTTTGTTGACCCAAGGACATCCTTTACATCCCTCATGTACCTCGTGCTGGCTTTACTAACGAGAATAATTTTGACCAAAAGCTGAGTGGGAGCAGGACTGCACAGCAAAAGGTGAGTTAAGGAAGGAGAGACCAGCTGGTTTCCTGAGCTAAATTAACTCCCTCTACTGTAGGTGCAGGGGTAACTTGGGAAATGCAAGAGATAATAAAGAAAATCAAATCTTTGTGCAAGGGAATTTATGGTAAAATTGCATGGTTTAAATGTTTCACTGCTGATGGCCATTGTATGATACGGATGTTAATAATTTGTGAGAGGAAGTGGTAAAAGCATGATTCAGGGTAGAAACTGTGAAATCAGAGACACTTGAAGGTAAGGGAAAAACCCACAATCAGGGCAAGGAAACAACTATGGATTGCTTCTTCACCACAGGTAAAGGATCCATGTTAAGCAAAAAGCAATCATGTGGTTTGATCTTAATATTAGTTAGGCAGGAGATAAAAAAAGTATAAGAACCTCAGAGAAAATGGCAAGAGGTCAGAGGGAGATTCTCCCTCTAACAAGGGAAAAGTGCAGTTCTTCCAGGGTGGAGGGAAGAGCCCAGCTGGTGGAATTCTGTTGGATTAGGGGTCTACATGTTCTTTCATGCTGTGTATGTTTATATATGCCATGTTTTTGTGCCGAGGGTTTAGTCCCTGTCACTATTCACATATGTTAGTGATTTGTTCTGGAGAGAATTTATCATCTGGTCTATAGCTGTATTTGACCTACCACTTATGTTCAGTTTATTTGCAATTTTTACCTGATAATATTACATTATTAAAGACAGCAAAGAGGAGAAAATACCAATGAAAACACTGCAGCACACCAAAGGGGAAAACAGGGACATACAATGACTGTGCCTCTTATTTTTCGATGGGTGGCAGTGTTAGCACAGAAATTATCTTTCCACTGCTTAAACCTGGCTCTGAGATCTACAGGCAGTTTCCTTAGATGTCCTTCTGCTTTTCTCAGTGGAGGAATTTCACATTACACTATCTCCAAAGTATGTATTCCCTACATGAGTGTGGAAAGCTAGATGCGTCTTTCCCACCAAAGCAGCAAAATCTTACACTTCAAATGCAATTACACACCACTAGGAAAATTAAAAAATGTGCATGTGCATGTTAAACCATGATTGATTTAAAATACTTACATAAAATACTGTGTAATGTACTTAAAGTTGCATTAGGCTTGGTAAATGGTATCATTTGGAATTGGACTATGTTCTCTGACAGAATTTACTACAGAAAGCAAAAAATTATTAATATATCACAGCAGGGTATATCAAGCAAACAGGTTGATTTCATTGCTGGTTTAATGTCATTGATTTATGTCTTATGTGCATTTAGACATGAGATGGCTCAGTGTGCATGGCTGTGACATGGACTGCCGCCCTCCACCCCAGCTTTGGTTTTGTTATTTTCCTCTCTCTTTTTTTTTTTTTTTTTTTTTTTTTTGGTTAAATTTATACTTGCTGCTTATGCCTCAGCTGGTTTAACCTTTAGCTGACCTAGTTATTGAACCAGGGCAGCTGGTAGCATCTGAGGCAGTTAATATTTCTCCTTTGTTGCTTGCCTTTTCCAAGGAGCAGGCAGACAGTGATGGGAGGCTGAGCAGCAAGCACAGAGCTGTGTGTGCCAGGACCTCGCAGCTCCCACTGCCCCTGATGCACAAACACCTTTAGTCCCTGAGGGCAAATGCATGCCAAAAAAATCCATGGGGCAGTGGGCTGGTGCAGCACTGGCCAGGAGCCTCCAGTGCCTTGATGCATGTGCTGCAGAGAGGGAGTTCCGTGGAGATGTTCAGCCACAGGAGAATTCCCACGCCACTGCACATCACCACGTGGACAAAGGTGCAGCTCAAAGGTAAGGGTGAAGCACTGCAGGGCTGCCAGGGCACTGCCTGTGAGGCTGGGAGGCAGGGCTGGCACCGTGTGGTTCACTGAGCTGGCAGGAGCCCCAGGAGCGAGCTGTGGGCGGCAAATGCTGCGGGGAAACTCCCAGGCCAACTGAGGCTTGTGCTGAAGGCTACAACTAAAGCTATTCATAAAACGAGAAGTATAAACAGCAGGTAACTTGCTAATTTAAATGACCTAGTGATATGTTTTGACCCTGAAGACACTCCAGACTTTGGAGCTGCCTTGACCTTGGGGTTTACAGCAGCATTTTTCTGGTACTGTGTATGACCAGCACATCAGTACAATAGTGGTTTCTAATTGAGGTCCTGGCTGCACGTTCCTGCTCTGTAGTCCTGCTCTTGTGAAAGTGTACTGTTTCTCCTGAATGTGGGGATTGTTTTTTGGCACAATTTGAACAGCACAATCTCCCAGGGTACCTGATCTTGCACAAGCATTTCTTTGTGCTGGTCTGCTTTCTGTTTAGTTATACCTTGCTGTACAACTGAGCTGTCATGTACACCACTGAGGAGCTCCCTCCAGCAGTCTTTACAGGCTCCAAGTTGTTGCTTCAGTTCTTTATGATCTTTCCCAAGCTCAGGCAATATTTCAGCCCAAGTTCAGTCTCCTGCTCTTATTGTGGCTCTCTCCAGCCACACATAACCACGAGGAGCAACACTTGCTCTGGGAATTTGAACAAAATGAATCCTAATACTGCAAGAGTGTGTATGTTTGGCAAAGACCTACACATTAACACCTAAATCTTGCCTTCTTTGCTCCTGCAGCCAATCTTGCTTTTTAACTGGTATAAAACTTTTTTTTTTGATCCCCTTGCATATGACAGTATGAAGGGACTGAGGCACACTGTTATATTATCTAGTTTTTCTGAGAGCAGAATTTGTGGCTCGTGGAAAATATAGGTCTTTCAGCAGACTGGGGCTGAGCTTGCCGACACTGTTTATGCCTGTATTCTGCTTGGTGCCAGACTGGGACAGAAAAGAAATACAAGCAAAGTTGTTCAACACAGACAAGGGCTCACTGTGCCCTGTCCTTTCCACTGAACAAACTTTGGAAGGGCTATTAGACGTGGCAAGCTAATATTAAATTGCACCAAGAATTAAAGGCAGCCGTTGAAATGAACAAGAACTTACCTATGTGTTGCAGAACATAAAAAAAAGGAAAAAAAAAAAGGAAAAGAGAATTAGTTGACATAATGGTAGAGAAGAGAGCAAGAAAGAGAAAAACAAAATCTGTTGATTGAATCAAATAAATTTTTGTACATTGTTTGTGCTCCATTTATGGCATTCAACTTTTTAACCAATATGCCTGGCTGAAGGAAATATTTGTGCAAAATTGCATATTAAAGAAAAGGAATGAAAAATAAATTTCAATAAATAAATGGTTATGCATGCCCTAAAGAGGATACTATGATTTGGTACCAAAATAAAACACCAACTAATCAGCATCTCTTAAGCTGAAAATATGAAATCTTTTCAGGAGATTATTTTTCCTAGGGATTTGCACTTCAGTAATTATGCAGCAAAATTTAGAAAAAGCTCTCACTATCAGAGGAACTCAAACCAAATATGCAGAGAGAAGCATACACAAGTGAAGTTTTTATCTTTTCAGAATGAGGTAATGAGGTGTATACTTCTACAAAACACCTTTGACTTCAAAATCCTTTGAGCCAAGATGGGCAAAGTCAAAGGCAAGGAGTTCCCTGGTCCAGAGGGCACCTAACACCACTGATAAATCTCTGCATCCCAGCTCAGATCCAGCCAGGGCAGTATATCTAGGTATAGACTGGGGGATTTTTCACTAATCTACATTTATGATCAGAATTTGACTATTTAAAAATGCAAATATACCTGCTGACAAAGGCAAAAAGCAAAGAGAATGATGCTAAAAATATCAGGGCATGAAATCGCAGCTGAATAATCAAGCTGCAGTCTGGAGTGACTGGATAAAAGAGCATGATGAGAGCTTTCTTTGGAGGTGTGCTGCCTCCAAAGGTAAAAATTGGAAAACTCCTGCAATTCCTGAAGCTTCATCCCTTCCCTAAGATAGTTAACTTCCACCCCAGACAGCTCCTGAGCTGTCTCCCTGCAATTCAGTTTGATTCAGGTTCTTTTTCTTTGTCTAGGAGGAAGAATAAGACATTTTCCACTGCTGCAACAAGTGATGCTGTCTGTCCTTTCGCTGCTGAGGTAAATCTGTATTGATAAAGCATTTGCAAATGCCTTCCTACAAACTCCCACAGCAATTCTAGTAATAGCTGATGGCTGTTAACAGGCTGTCAGCATGGCATCAACAGTTTACTCTACTGAGGACCAAAATGTTTTAATCTAACACATGTTCTTTTTTTGGCTGTAATATGAGTGTGTGAAAGAGAAATGCAGTGAGTGTGACATTCTGGTCAGAACACCTGATCAAGTGTCTCTTCTTGTGTCAAAATATAAGAACTATAATTTTTTTTCTCCCAAAAGAAAGAAAAAAAAAGTGGTGAGGTAGAACAATGATGGTGGTCCTGTTAGTCTAGCAATTTTGTGTTTAAAGATTTTGTATTTGCTGAAATTCTCTAAATAATGATCCTTGAAATAATTATTATATTAGTTATTATTATTTATATATATATATAACTTTTATATTATTAGTTAGACAGTGCCCTGTTTGTTGGAGATTTCTGTGACAGTGGAGCAGTAACTGAGTTTCTTCCAAGTCCCATCAGTTCCATGCTAATAATGGAGTAGATCACAAGTGCAAAAGATTACTTTGGTTTTAGAGTTCATATATGCAACTCCCAAAGGAGTTTTGGTGCAAGATTAAGAATTTTTTCAATAAATTTAAAAGCTGTAGAAGCATTCACATCCCTAAAAGTAGCATTCTTCTCCTCATCACCACTGGAAAGGCACAGGGTCCCCTAGAGCACTGCTCTCGGGCAGTGCAGGAGGACCCAGGTGCTGTGCAGGGGGGCTGAGGTGCCATTGCCAGTGACAGCTGCTGTCTCCCAGGGACCTGCCATGAACAGGCACCTCAGGCACAGCACACATGGAGAAACAAGCATATTTGCTAGTACCTGCTTTCTGCATCTTTGCTTGCTGCTAAATATTTTCCAGTGGGTTGTGGGGAGACCATGTCACAGAGAAGTGTTGCTTCCTTGCTCTCATCCACCCACCGTCTAAATTAGGTGTTTTAGAAATATTTAATCACCAAAGTATCCAAGTCTTTGCCCAGTCATGCTCTCTGGTTATGGAGCCCCAAAATGATGGGAATCGCAGGCTGAAGTTTGCGTGGAGTTAGAAATAAATGGACAAATTCAGAATGAAGCTTCCACCATAATGACAGACTGATAAATCACATCTGTTTTCCTCTACAACACAAAGAGGGAAAAAGCAAAAGAATGACCTACTTTAGTCATGGAGATGAATGGTGTGACAGGAGAGTGTTCCTAAAAACACACATGAAATGTAAATCCTCCTTTCCTGTGAGTGCCTGGGCAGCAGTTGACTTTTGTGACTCACTTTACAGAAACCATGGGAAAAGGTTAGGCTTTCTCTGGGATGAAAAGAACAAGAGTAAATGATATAAACGGAGATTGTAAAGAAAATTCCTGCCTAATATCCCCTGTCTGCACTATATGAAAAACAAACACAGCCAGCAAAGTTCTGCTTGCTGCAGTAAGTTCCTTGTCTTTGGAGAGGTGAAGAGGACAGGCTCCACAAACAGAGCTGCAAGGCTTTGAAGGTTGCCTGGAGAGTGCAGGTCCCTTTGAGAAGAGAAAATGAGTGCATCCCACCTGAGACTGTTGGTGTGCTGACTGAGAACTGTGGACATTTAACCAGAAGCTTTTTCCTCACTTCAGCTAGTCATTGGTGTGACGTGGAATAAGCCACAGGGAAGTCACAGCCAAAACATCTTCCCCAACTGGATGCAGAGAGAAAGAGTCAAAGTGGAAAAAGTGTGTGGATGGCCTACGTGCAGCTGAGTTCCAGCTCACAGTGTCTGTTTATGGAAGTTTATATTCAGCTACATACATCATCAGCTGTCTCAATTACAGTCCTACAGCACAGAGGGAATAAAAAGCTAGAATTATGTTTGAGAACTGGGGAATTATTTGTAATAACTCAACAGAACAAATGTGTATTGATAAACAGCAATCTGGGCTGCTCATGAACAGCAGAAGGAAGAGATGAAGAGCAGGATTAAATGGCCTGGTCTTACTAAAACAACAAGAATCTTCATTCTCTCTAATATGCATTTGGAAAAAGACACATGAGTGAGTTATCAGGAACAGAAAGAGGCTGCCACTGAGATTTTGTAGAAGCCTGACTTTAGAAGTGCATAAATTTTCTTGAGTATCTGTAATTATAGAGGTGATTTTTTTTCTGCTTTTATTTTGTCTTTGATAGGTGTTGGAAATTGTGTGATAGTGCTCTCACTGGCTTTGGTAGCTATTTGAGCAGGGTCCAATTTAAAGATTATATTTTGTTTTGGAAGCAAGTGATTTCTATTCTTTAGACTGGAAAGCTGAGGAGGTTGTCACTATTACCTCTTGGGGGGTGAACCTTTAAATTGGGTAATATGAATAGCCTGTGGCAATAATAATAGCTCACAATAGCTTTATACAGTGATTTGAGGAGTCCTGATGGCACGGTGAATATTTAGTATCAGTCTCAACACCATCATTCAAACTGCTAGCCCCCTGCTAGCCCAGGTAGTGCTCAGTAGGCTTTTCAGGCTGTCACTACAATAGTGTGGACAATGTGTCTGACCCCTCCCTGGAGTCAAATAATACCATATTTACCAAACGGATACCCATAGTAAAATCTAATTAATAATAATCTGCTAAGATTACTTAATGTTCCTGCTGAGGAAACATGTTTACTAAAAACTTTTTAGCTTTGAAAAACTTCTGTCAAGAAGCATCTTGAAAACAAGGATACATGAAAGGGAAATAATATGACCATAACAGATATATAGGGTTTTTTTTTTTTGTTGTTGTTGTTTATAGTTTATGTCACATATCTCTGGTTAGGAAGAATTTAGTAGGTTAACACAAATGTTTATGTAGCTTTTCCAATCAGAGTAGCAAAAGTAGTGTTACTGACCTCAGTATTTCCTGAATCACATGTCCAAATCCCACTCCAGGAACCTGAATGCAAGTAATAATCAGTATTCTCACTACATGTGGGGAGCATTATAGCTGAGCCACAGTGAGTTCTCCAGTCATATTTGCAGCTAAATTCTCAATTGTAGCAGGCAGAATGTAAGCACAATGGGACAGCCACATTAATAAGACTTTCCTGTATGTCAGGGTTTTGCAGAGGTGATAATTTGCTAGATAGCTGCCTGCCAGAGTTAGATATAGGAGCTAGGAGTTTTTCCTTATTTCATTCTGGCTGTATCAAAGAACATTGTTAATGTGTAAATATCTCAAAGGCAAGTATAACCTTACATTGGTACAGGGATACAAGGAAAAGGAACTTGTGTCAACCCCTTTTCTTTGCTATGACAACAATTTGGCTTTTTCCTGGCCATTTAGTAGGAGCCTCCTGGGGATGTGTGCTCTGGGCTTACCAAGTGTCTCTCCTCCTCGAGGTACCCTGGAACAGAGGCTGCCTGCACAGTTTGTCTGAGCATAGTTAGGTTTAATACTGTAATTTTCAATCTTCTAAACTCTACAAAAATGATTTTGGCTGCAGCATTTTATACTACACATATTCTCTTGATGGAGTAAAAAAAGACTGAGGAAGAGGGAAAAGGAGAAGAAGACAAAGACCCAGTACATCAGCACCTGATATTCAGTTTATGTGCCATTTTGACCACTTGCTTAATTCTACCTGGAACTTTATGAGCAGCCATTCAGAGTGCTGGGGTACTGCAGACCTACCTGGGATTTCTGCTGTTTATCCATCACAATTTTCTCCCCACTCTGGAGGATATTGCTGCCTTGCAGCACAAAGTTTGTTTAGTTTTCTTTCAGTAGAAAGGAGTTTCTTTCCATCATATTCCCTAATGAAGAATCAATCTGTATGTTGCCTTGAACTCCAGAGGCTTAGGATTGTCTGGATGTGAAGAGCCAGATCGCCCCTGAAACTACTCTCCTAAAGCCAGAACCAAATGTACCCTCAATGTTGGGTTTTGCCAACCTTGACAAGTCATCAGAATTATTATAGTTAGAGACTTCATCCTCCTGAGCATCCAGATTAAATAAGCACAAATTGCAGTCTCTGAATTCAAAGTACCCATCCTCCTGGCTTCTGTTGAGTGATGTGCTAAAAAATAATCAAATTTCAAAATCTTTTGAAAAGAGTTCTTTTGAGGTTCTGTTGGAAGTTCTCAATTTATTTCAGTCTCTCTATGAACAGTAGACAGGTGAGTTATCTTGAACACAGAGTGGATAACATTCATCAAAATTGTGCTCCTATTCAAAGTTTGCCTTTTCTGTGCCCCTTTCTGTGTAAGCTGAGAACAGTCAAGCTCCCAGCCTTAAAAAAAGGATATGTGCTTTTGCTCACCGGCCTAAAAAATACAATTGGGAAGAACCATTCAGAGTGGATGCATTTCCCTTTCACAGTACACAGCCTGTAACCCAACACTTTTTTTCATCCCTTCAGTAACTCCTGGCCCTTTCAGTGTTAAAGCTCTGAATCTGTTGTGCTCTCACACTTGCCCTGGCAGCCACTGAGTGAAGTGATTGAGCACACAAGTGTGAGCTAACAGTTGTGATGCCTGCTCTGCAGAGAGAGTTCTCTAGTAGTGTTCTGAACATAACATCCCTTCATATCCTCTGTTATCAATTAAAGCTATGTACACACACAGTGCAAGATGGGAGAAGGGGATGAGGAAAAAACCCTCAAAGGTATAAAGCTCCTAAATGTTTCTAAGTTTGAAAGCACACTCCCCTACTGATTGAGTCATGAGATTTTCTTGCTTCCTTGCTTGTGCCAGGGACACTGCTCACAACCTCAACTTTCCTGGTAACTGTATTTAACTGTTCACTTAAATATGCTATTTTTACTCTCCTTGTTTTTATTGGCTGCCACCTTTTTTCCCCGTAAAAGGTTTTTTTGTCAAGAGGCAAAATGGTTTGGTATTTAAAAACCATATAATATTTTGACCAGCCACTAAATTTAAAAAACCTGTGGTTCTTAGCTTTCCTTCACCTTTCCTGAGGCTGCTCTTTCAGACACTGCCTGCTGACAAGTGGAAGCTGAAAGGCTCTGTGGAAAGGGACTTTGCAGCAGCAAAATAATGTCCAGTCCATCTCCTTTCTCTTCTCTCTTGAATCTAGTGCTCCAAAAATGCTGCCAGAAGTTGTTTTCGGGCCATCTGGGATTCTTCATTTGCATCATACAGGAAGTAGGAATAAGACTAATTTTGTTATAAATCAAATTAAATTGCTAAAAACCTACCTGTCAAAATTAGGACAGAAATTTCTATTAACCTCAAACAAGTCAGCTGGAGAGAATGAGATCATTGTGGATAGACAGAGCAGATACAAAACTCCCAGAGTAGGGGAAGGAGGAAAATAAATTTTGACCAAAACCATTTCAGTAACAGAGGGTATGAAATCTGATGTCTTCCCATAGGGGAATACTTGTGGAGCATGGTTCTCTGCTCCAGTGGTTTTCCCAAATTGCCACTCTAGAACACTCCTCTGATCTTCTGAAATCACACAAATAGTCAGCTTTAAGGGAACTATTGTGAAACACATCATGGGCTATCCTCCCCTGTTGATCACACATGTGTGACACCCTTCAGCCTGCTCAATACCACAGGCTCACTTCAGTGGAACACTTCTACAGTGATGGGGGTTTGACAGACAGAACTTCAGTCCATTCCCAGCTCCAGAAAATTTCTTAAAGGCATTTTTTCTACTAGTTTCTATTAATCCCACACAGCAAATGTTTAAAATTATTTTTCTTTTTGCCAGTTTTCTTGAATGTTGCTTCCTTTTCTATTATATTCTTTTCTGCATCCCCAAACTATAACAAAAGCAACACTTTAGTCATGTTGATTAATTGTGCATTTCAACACCTCTCATTTGAGGCTCTGGGAAGCATTTTATAGTTTATTGGGTGATGGGAGTGAAATCTTTACAAGATCAACCATGATCAGCAGGGATTACTCTGCAGGATTTAATTCTCAGTTCCTTTTACATAGAAAATGAATGTGATGGAAGTGAAAAATGAGGATAAGACCTTTGTGTCCACCTGAAGCAGTTCCAGAGGTCTAATGCATCTGGTTTAAGGCCAGATCAGCAGGATAAATACTCTTATGGTGCTCACTGACTTCTGTACCACAGGACAGGCCCTTGAGGCTGGAGCAACCATGTCCTTAATGCTAAAGGATGGACCACAGACAAAAACTTAGCAGGGCTTTTCATGGGTATTCATGTTTTGCTGCTCCCATCTCAGTGAAAGAATGCAACTCTCCTTGTAATTTCAAAGCCACTCGTTCAATCTCTTTGAGTAATTATGGGATGACAGCTGATTATACCCTGGAAATGCTTGCTAGCCCTATTAATCTTTTGCTCATATGGGTTGTTTATAGCTAAAATTATAAATGAGTGAATGAAATTAAGTAATTTCTGATTGGGTGGTTTGGGAAAGAAGCCCTGACTCCAGCCCAAAAGGTTCCTCCAGTGCTACATAGGGAAAGGTGCTGAGCATCCATGGAAATCAGCGGGGGCTCAGCATCCCTGAGGAGCACTTGGCAGCTCTTGCCCATGGTTGGATCACATCCATAATCACACCACTGGGGCAGCAGCTCAGAGAAATATTCTGGTTGAAACTCAGGATAAATTAAAGGGAGGCAACCAAAGAGAAACTATTTTCAGAGAGCGAGACTAGAATTTCAGTGCGATTTAGCCCGATTCTTTGGAAATAATTTGTTTGTGGAAGAGTTCTTATTAGGGTTGAAGTACTTAAGAGGCCTTATTACAGGCTTGCACACACATGCTAAGTCAGACAGTGTGATGCACAGTTTAATGCCCTGTTATTGCCAGATGGACTTTCATGTCCCTATTGATATATTTTTGAAAAAGAAGAAAAACAAATTATAATTTAATGCAAGTGTTTCATTGGCTTATGGTCAAATTTAAACAACTTCAGGCATCTAACTAAATATATATGAAGAAAGTTTTTTCCTATGACTAGCAAGGGATTTTTATTTCCTTAAATTAATTTGGAATGTCAATTTCTATTAGTATTATTCTATAATTGCAAGCATATATTTTCAGCTACCCCCAACTCACGTAAAATACTGATATGTGTTGAATTTATAATTCAAAACTAGCATTTATTTTTTTTTAGAAATTACACTAGGTAAATAATTTAACTGGAAAAATTTGTATGACTTACTATCTCAAAGGTCTTTTGCTAACCTAGTCTCAAAAATTAACTCATGTAATTAATTAGATCCATGATATAAGGAAAAAGCCAAAACTTTTATTTAATTTTATAGTTTATATCTACTTGACCCAGGCAGTGAAATAGCTGCCATGGAATTACTGCTGTAACACAAAAAGAGGACAAAATTTATGCAACAAAAAAGACATTTAAGAGGAAAATCAGGAATAGGAGATGAATCAATTTGTTCTTTATAATAAATAACAAATGACTCCTGCTATTGAAAATACATGGGGAATATCTGATTTTGCCCAGACAAAACTTTATTATCTGTTAGAAAACTATGATCTTTATTGAGGTTAGGGACTCGGGATCCTTGTATGATGATTTTATTTTATTCTTGGAATTTTGCTGCTGGGGAATTGTTGAAAATATCTTCTGTCTGTGGCTTTCCACTCATCAATCTTGTTATTTTTCTTTTGTTTTAATTAATGTATAATGAATAATTTCAGTGTTACAAGGTTAGGGAAGGAAGTTCATGTGAGCAATGATTCTCCATTTTAGCATTTGTGGAAAAGCTAATCTAGTGGGGCTCCAGAATAAAAGAATGGTTTTTGAGGCCTGGATGAAAGGTGAGGTAAATTCAAGGAGAGGAAAAGCACTGCAACTGCACAGACTGGTTTTTGTTTTAAGGACAGTAAGATGAAGAGTAATTAGAGGATGTGAAAAAGGTCTCATAAGAAGCTCCTGTGGTTTAGAAGTCTTTCTGCAACAGGACCTCTCTCCCTTTGACTGCAGTGGTGAGCTGGTACTGCAGTGAACTGTCTTTGTTTCCATTCCACGTGGCATTGGCTACATGCATTTTGAAATATAAAATTGGTGGTGGTTTGGGTAAGATGGATTTCTAACCTCATGATAATTTCCTACAGACAATTAGGAGACAGGGAAAAGGAGGTACAGATGAGCAGATACAGACAGGGAGTTCCTGAGACTATAAAAGAACTCTCTAAATATTGAGGAAGAGCTACCAAAGGAATTAGGGTTAGAAACATTTCAGAAAGCTGTTGTCTTCTGCAGAGGTCCTCTAGAATTTTGCCCAAATATTTGCCAGCTGAATTTCTTATTATTCATTCAAATATTATTGCTGAGCTGAAAATGCTTAGGGTCTGAAAAATAAATAAATTTGGTAACTGGTAATGAGGTTAGAAAATAACTTTACACAGTTACTTTTGGAAGTTAGAACTGTTTGCAGTTGCTCTCATTCTTGTTTTCCCCACTACTACTGTAGTTTTAGGACAAAAAACTCCTTGGGCTCCCATGTTCAAGGCCTCACAACTAAAACTCTGCTGTTCTCCATGCTACTTAACAAAACATTTCTTATGAAGAAATTACCTTCTTGCAGAGGAAAGGAAAAAAGGCTCAATAAAGCCAAAAATCAAAGGAACAAATAGTGAGAATAGCAAGAATGTGAGCCTATTTCTCGGAACATCCATAGGAATTGCTTCAGGAATTAACCTCCATAGTTTAGCAGGCATACTTGGACATTTCACTGAATATTGCCTATGTTATTCTTTAAAATTGTTTTGGTTTGACGGTAAGTCTCAGCTTAGGAGCTCTGATATTGAAGTGTTTTAAGTGTTGCAGCTGCTACACCAGTAATACCATCCTGAAGCAGCCTGCAAAAGCATCAGGAGAGCTGAAGACATTGCTAACCACCAGCTGCCAGTTCAGACCTTAAAGTTGGTATTTGTGCACAAAAGCAGCATTTCCAACCCAAGCAGGGCAAGACAGAGCCCCTGGGCACTGCACAGCTGGTGCAGCTCAGTTCTGGAGTTTCACAAGCATTTTCCTTTCCATCAGCCAATGTCCGAGTGAAGCCTCTGGGGGTAGGAGAAGCCTTGACCACATCTGTCACTTTGAAAGCAGTATTTTGGGTAGCTTTCAGCTCTGTTTTCTCTCTGGGGACAAAGCTTGCGTTTTATAAGAGCAGTCTAAAATTGAAACTAGCCCTCAACAGACCATGGAAAATAACAAGAAGATGCATAAATTTCTATTCCAAGTCTAGGCTTGCACTTACAGGTATGAGCTGTGTTAGCTGTGTTTATATCACAGTTCTCTCAAACCATTTTCCTCCCACTTTAGAAATCTGTTTTTGCCAGCTATTTCCTTTTCTTTCATTGTTGCATATTTACAGAGTTCTCTCACCAATTCTTTTCATTCTTCCCTGCTACTGTTTACTTGTACATTTTGATAACAAAATGCCTCTTAGGATTCCTCTTGGACACTCTCTCCTCTTTATGCCCATTGGTTTCCACCTAACTTTCAGGACCTGTGTGTTTTCTCTGGTGAAAGCAGCTGCTTATGGCTGTAATTTCTCAAAGCACCAGATATGTACGTGACCATCAGCCACTGATTTTATTCTCAGTTCTAGGGGCTGAAGCTTTGTCTGATTTCCATTCCATCCCTGGGAGCCATGACATCATCTCCATGGTATTCTGAAATTATACCAAATGGTCCTGTTTTTTCCTCTCAGAATTTATTGAAGAAATCTGTGATTTCCTTCAGGGTTGATGGTACTAAGTGTGTTCTACATGTCTTTAGTGATTTATTCTCAATGAGGTGTTTTTTTTCAGCTTTGAAATTACACTTTCTATCTCAACAGTACAAGTGTTACCAATAAGCTGTTCTGGATCTGAGGTGTGGTTTGATCTGTTGAGGACCTCTTTTGACAGTTTGTTTAAACTGTTTTCTATTTTAAAACTACAGCTGTATTTTTTCTGTCTTCATTTTCCATTAGCCAAATTTCTTGAACTTGTTTATTGAAAAACCAAACGTGAAGATGGATGTACTTTCAGGATCATCCCAGTCATGGTATTTGCTCGCTTTCAGCAAATGTGGTGAGGTGATCAGCAGCAGTGGTGCTGCTTCTTGGAGGAGTGAGCAGAAGCTGTTCAGGCATGTGAGCAGTAATGTGGTCATATTGTCTGCATTCAAAACATATTTGTTCTCTGGTGAATTTCTGTGTGCCTGGAAGAGGTGGGAGGAAAAAAGTACATAATGAGTAATTTCCCAAGAACTGGAGGATCATTTTTGTTTCTCCAGCAATTGCATGATTACATTTTTAGTTCCCAGCTGCTGCTTTCATGAGCCTCTATGCTGCAGAAGCTCCTCCAGACCAAGGACCCAGTCTTTTATTTGGTTTGCTCTCCATCCCTGCTGTCTGTGCAGCCTGAGCCAGAAAGAATGAGCTCTTCCCTGGGTTCCAAACAACAGCACACACTTAGAACTGTAGGAGCCCAGGTCAAGTTTTCCCTTTCTTTCCCCCTCTATTTTTTTTTCCTGTTCTCTATAGGTCCAAAAGAGAACATCTGCTAAGCCCATAGAGAAATTTAGGAAAAAAAAATGAGGTGTCTATTTGATGGTTATATATGTGGAACTCAAACACATGAATCTTACTTTCACCACTAATTTTTGTTTTGGATTATGTCTTTGGTCTTCAAATCGTATTTCCAAGGTGTAAATCTTCGCTGATTCCAGTAGTTTGACATCTGCTTTTATAATTTTATGTCACTTTTAAACATTTATGGTATTTTTTTGAATATGCTTTGTATCACAATAAGAAAGAGCGAAGGCGGGCCAGTACACTTTCTTTATCATCACCGAGCTTGCCTGCAGTGATTTTTTTTGGCTATTATTTAATGGTAATAATGTGGCAGTCTTGTGTGTTTGGATTGGACAAACCAACCAAGTCAGCTGAATGCTGAGGCGATGAAGGTTTTGACAGACGCGCTCTTCTCAAGCAGAGCGGATGGGCAGTGCGCTCCCGATGCCATTAGGGCACACAGGCGGAAGGAACGCATCGTTTCTTTGGGCTCACGGCGTAGCGGCTTCAGGTACTCACAAAATAGCGTGTTCGGGACATAATGGCCAATGAAAGCACTGAGCAAGTGTCTGGCGGGGCGGGCGAGCTGCTGGCACAGCGAACGGGCCCCGGCAGCGCCCGCCCGCCGGCCCCATCCCCGCGGCCGCGCCTGTGCAGCGCCGCGCCCGCGGCGGGGCCGAGGCGGGGCTCGGCCGCTCGCCCCTCCCCGGCGGCGGCGGCGGCACCGCGCGCCCGCAGCGGCTCCTGGTGCGCCGCCGGTGCCCTCGCTGCGCCGCCCGCCCACCGCCGAATAAAGCCCGCCGCGGAGGAGGAGCGCCGTCTGCCCGCCGCGCTCCCCAGGCGCCTTCTCCCCTCTCCTTTTCCACGCCCGCCCCTTTCCCCCGCTGTCGGGGCCGGTGGCGCGGAGGGCGAAGATGGCGAGGAGCGGCGCCCGGTGGCCGCGGCTCCTGCTGCCGGCGCTGCTGGCCCTGGCGCTGCCGGCGGCGGCGGAGCGGCGCCCCGGCCCCGCAGGTGAGCGCGGCGCGGGGGCTGGGCTGCGGTGCCGTGCCTGGGCTGCGGTGCCGTGCCTGGGCTGCGGTGCCGTGCCCGCGGGAGGTGTGTGCGGGCGGCGGGGATGCGCTGCTGGCCGGGCGGCATCGGCCGCTTTGTGCCTGGCGGCTCGGAACATCCGCCAGGAAGGGAAGGCTGGGACCCGCCGCTTCGCCGGGTTATTTATTTATTTATTTATTTATTTTATTTATTTATTTATTTATTTATTTATTTATTTTTATGTATTTATTTCCCACCGGCCCTTCCCTGCCCCACACGGTAATGCGGAGCTTCTCGGCGCTCCCCGGGTTGTTGTCGAGACGTACCGCTCGGATGAAGCTATCTTAACCCGCCCAGGAGTTCATAGATGCCTAATTCCACTTAAGGGGAAAAAAAAAGAAAAAGGATTCCTTAAGGGGAATTGAGACTCCTAAAGTTTCTTGTTGCCTGCTCCCCCGCCCTTTTTCTCCCGTCGCTACGAGACAAGGTGTTGATGAACATATTTTTCCAGTGCTCGGAGGAGCAATAGCATCAGACACTGCTTTTCTGAACTTGAGCAACGGCTGATGAGATTTCCTACTTCTTGCAAAAGTCAGCTAAAGACTCCTGTGCCCCTTCCCATCCTGCAGAGCCTTCCCTGCCTTTCACTCGTGCAGTGGTGGTTGCTTCAAGGAGCCAGGATGTAGAAAGAAATTTTATCTTCAGCATGTAAACTAAATGTATACAGGGGATTCCCTCAGAGAGAGGTGTCCAAGCACATGTATGTCCAACAGTATGCCAAAACCTATTTTTTGCTATAATGCTGTTTAGAGTCTGCACTTCTGATTTCTATTCTAGGCATACAAAGGTATTTCATCCCACTACATTATTATCACATGAAATCCAAAATAGTTTCATTTCTTGTCTTGTTTTCTCAAGAGTTATCAAGTTATTCTGAGTATCTAGCTTAATTTCTTCTGGGGTGAAAAAGGAGGCTTCTTTATTTGAGCAGCAAGTTTTGCCAGCAGGTTCTAACTTTGGTGTTAAGACCACTGATTTAGTTGAGAAGTAGTATAAAAAGTTAAAATAATAAAAAAAAAACCGTTGAAGAATACCAGACCACTCAAGTTCTAATTTCCAGTTTTTGTAATACTTTGCTACTTTTGGTCATTCAGAGTATTTCTCTGCAGGCTATGGTGTGGCTTCTGTGTGTTGGGGAGGTGTGAGCATTACTCTTCAGCCTTTGCTGCCCCTCGGAATGCCCCCCACCCTGGGGACAGATTTGAGCAAAAAGTTGAGCTCCTATCCCTGTTTTCAGGGCAGTGAGATTGTAAGTTGAACTTCTTTGGAAATTAGTTATGGCAAGCTGTTATTCTTGCAAACATAACTATTCAAATAATGTTTTAACTGTGCGCTTGAAATATGGGCTCTCAGGCTGGTGTAAACTAATAGCTGACATGGTAAGGATTCTTCTTTAATCCTTCTGCTTTTCAAATGTGTGCAAAGCAGAGTCCTTATTCCAGACAGCAATGTATGATTCAGCAACCCAAAAATAGACTGCTTTGTCTATATCAATAATAAAAATGATTCTACTCAAGTTACAGTGCAAGAAAACACTGGTAAGGTGTTAATGCAGCAAGATCTTAATTCTTTTTAATTTAGACACGAGTAGCCTGAATTGTAGCAATCTCTGCTGAACTGAAACCACTCGGAGAGTAGTTTCTTGACCTCAGACACTGCCTGCTGTGTTACTTGTTTTTATTCCAGTTTTAACCCTTAAATGTTTTCCTTAAGTCTGTGCTGTATTACTTGAAGAAGCACAGATCTTATGGTGCCTCTATTTCTAGAAATCTGTTTGTCAATTTCTAGTTTCTTGATACTTTGTACAATTCGGTGTAAAAACAGCAGGCGAAGACACAATTTATATGTCAGTTTTTACTGCAGTCCATTAGCATTGCATACTTGCTACAACAGCTCTAACAAGACTATCTGGAACCAGCTGCCAAGCTGCATCTTTATTTCTTAATAAGACCTTACTCAGAAAGGCTTGGAAAAGTGATTTCAGGAGGGCTGCCTGTTGCACAGCACTGCTTACAGAGAGCAATCAGTGCGGCCCTGGGCAAAATGTGTTTGCAGAAATCCCTCAGCGCTCCTTCCTTGGCCACAGGGTTATGTTTCAGGCAGTCACAGAGAAGAGCACTGTTGAGCTCTGAAACACTGGCTCCTGTGTTTTGGAGATGCAAAAGTTTCTGTGTTTAAACATCAGTGCTGAAATATTTTCATTGCACTGCACTTGCTGCTTGCAGATTGCTTATGGTGACACACAAAGCCAGTGGAAACGACATTTGTGATTGTGTGAGAGGCAGACACTCTCTTGGCAGCAGATGTAAATGATGTTCTCACCTAGGATGTTTTATCAATCAGCTGTTTGCATGGAAAATGACTTTGCAGCCTTTGAGTCCGCTCCCCAGAGCGGCTGTGGAGGCTTGGCGGAGCCGCGCTGAGGCGTCGGGCCCCGGCGGTGATGGCGGCCGTCGGGCCCCATGGTTTGAAGCGGGCCCCATGGTTTGAAGCGGGCCCCATGGTTTGTGGCTGTCTGTGTGCCCTCCCAGAGCAGGAGGGGTGGCCTGGGGGCTCCAGCAGCGTGGGTGGCTTCCCAGAGCAGCTGGGCTGGGAAGCGTGGCGGCTCCGCTGGCTCCGGAGCGCTCTGAGCCACGGGGCTCTCCTCCACCCCAGTGTCCCTCAAGTGCTGGTCACGAGTGATTCAAACAGTAATTGCTGGCTGGCCTAACTCTGCGAGGACTCGCTTTGAGTTACAGCGTGTACTGCTGCCATTTCTGTTAATTTGGGCTCAGCCTAAGTGGTTTGAGTGACAGCGATCGATAGGCCTTTCCTTCTGGGTTGCCTGTGGGGCCCAAACAAGAAAATTTAGTCATTCAGCCATCCTGCCATACTTATTAGAAGTACTGACAGACTTGGCATGCTAGGGGAAGGAGAGGCCATATGTACAGCTCTCTGTGCCTGCCTCTGTCTCTGCCCAGTTTTCTGTCTCTTGCCTCTTTACTGCTGCTACTTCTGTCTCCTCTTGTCACCACACCACCTAAAGCTGCTGTGTAAACCTGTGTTGTGGAGAAACCTACTCCAGATCTCTTGGGAGTTTTGTACCTTTTCTGTGAGGACTGTATGAAAAAGCTGCCCCTTAGAGAAGGGGAAAAGCAGAGGGTGATGAACCCAGAACTGGCTGTGCAGTAGGCAGTGCTTGGGTTACCTGTCTGGAGCACATCATGCAGGTACCATCAGTGTGCACCACTTAGATGGGAATTACCTACTCATGGAGATATCTTTAGCCTCCAGCTTTGAAATTAATAGTGACTGGCAAATGAAACTGTGTAGTGGGAGGTGTGGGTGTTTGGAGTTAGTTAAAAATAAGCAAATATTATGGTAGAGGAGCAGAGAGGCGAAGTTGTGCTTTCATCATGTATTGTTTCCCAGCAAATACTCATCCTTCAAGGCACCTGAGGTTTGCAGTCTGAGTTCTCCGTAGCACTTGGGTTAGAGGCTGTTCAATGCCTGTCTCTTTGGCAAAAAACAAAACAAACAAACAAAAACCCCTGTAGATTTATTTGGTCAGGCTTTTCTTTCTTTTCATAGAGGAAGGTAATAATTAAACTGTGGAAGTACACCACAGGGTTGGATGTGTTGTTGCTTTGCTCTGATATACACTGGAGTTACTGCAACTTTGATTGTAAAATGCATTTTCAGTTGAAGCAAGGAGACCTTTGTCATCAGCACTGGATGCTGTAAATTGCACTGAAGGGGCACAGTGGAATGACTGCTATATTTATCTGAGCCAGAGGTGTTTTGTGTGAAATGTATTTCTGTCAAAGATCTAAACTAACATTATTTCTCAAGGTTTTCTTTACGTTGGTGGCATAGTCTAAGGAGTCATCATTTATGGGCAAGTTTTTAGCTTTTTCCTTTACTGCTGCTTACTTAAGCATAAATGACTTTATCTTTTCATGGGGAAGTGTTTAGTTTGTTGAATTAGCACTATTGCACTATGTAATCAAAAGCAGCATCTTTCCCTTTGTCTGAATTACAGTCTGAATTACAAATTAATTGACATGCTGTTTAAGTTAATTCCCTTGTCATGGGGAGGAAGCATGGTTGCAGTAAGGGCATTTTTATTTTTGTTTATAATATTATTTTTTTATAGTTTTTGGGGGACCAGTTTCAAGCAGGTTGGAAAGAGAAGAATATTTTTGATCCCTCTTAATTTGAGCAGTAGCACGGTTATCTCCAGCACAAAATACAGCTTGACCAAACAGATTAACAGCAGGTTTGTGTCTCATGTGTGGTAATGTAGCTCTAGAGAACAAATTACACTTAACTCTCAAGGAATACATGCTTGCAAGCACAGCCTGACACTACAAGTAGCTTTAGGATTAATAGAACAGCTTCTCAATTTTTTCCTTAAGGTGAGTTTGATTTTAAAAATATGGGTTATACTGATGATAAGGAGACTAAGTACATAAGGTTGCAGCTTTATCCCAGATATCTGTTTTTGTAAGGAAAGAGCAAATATGTTTTTAAAGCTGCAATATTTGTAATTAATGGAAACATACTGTAAGGAAACAAAGACAAAAAAATGCTAAACAAAAATAGGCTTGTTGTTCAAGTGCTGCTCCTCTGAGAGTGGATTCTGGACCTGTAGTTCTGTTTTAATGTGCTGAATGAGCCCATTCTTCCTGATATCAGCTGTGTAGAAACTAATCAACATCTGATAGCACTGATCTTTTTTTTTCCTTTTTTTTTTTGAAGTAAAATTAGATTGTTTAATTGTCTAAGTCACATAATACTTTAATAGTGTCTTTGTAGGCATTTTACTTAATTTTGCCTTAGTTCACTGTAAAGCCATTGTGTTGGATCAGAACCAGGCCCATAACTTTAATACCTGAAATTGCTGAGTGAAATGTGTGATGTCAAAAACACCTTTAAATACACATCATACATGCCATGTCATGGTGTCTTGTGTCACAAGTAGGACATAGTTTTTATTTCATGATTTGAAGGACTGAGTTTTACAGGATAGGGCATAGGTGGAGTTTGAATTTCTTGTTCACACAGAATGGGGAACTTTGAAAAGTTTTGGTGTTTTTTTTTTGTTTGTGTGTTTTTTTGTTTTTTTTTTTTTCTGGAGTAGTGTGACGTGTGTGAAGAATTCTGTATGTCCAGTGTTTGGACACAGAGCCAGATGTGAAGCTGTAGGGCAGCTTTTTCAAATGAACTGAGTGATCTGGGTGGTATCATCTGCTTACAACATGAACTACAGAGCAGGCACGAAGGATGCTGAAGGATAGCTGTGGGTCTTCAGGATGGTCCCACTTCCAGCTCAGTTTCACTTTTTTTTTTTTTTTTTTTTTTTTAAAGACTAGTCGAAGGAGAAACTATTATTGCAAATCTTATCTGCTGAGTTTCATTGGTGGATTGATTAGCTGTCAAAAGATTGACTAAAACAATGCCTGGTGCTGTGTGTGACTGCTTCTGTTTAAACATCTGGGTTTGTTAAACAGCAGCCCAAGAAGGAACATGCTCTTTTGCTGATACATATTTATGAGAGAGACAAGAGAGGGCAAGGCTGCAAAAAGGCAGAAGCTGAGTAAACTTTCTCACTTAGCCAGCTGATGGTAATTGTGTCCTGCTCTCAGCTGCACAGCCCTGATGACAGTTTATAGTGAGGCTGTCCAAGCTGTGCGTTCAGACAAGACACAGCCTGTGCCATGACTCCATCCTCTCTCTCTCAAGATGTTTGTGGTTTCATTTCTATTTGGGCACCCATAAACAGCTGCGGCCTGATCTGTTCCCCATGCGTCAGGAAGTTAGGCAGCTAGGAGTTCCTTTGTGCATGGCAATGATGTCATTTACAAAACAGTTAATTTTAAATTTTTTTTCTTCATTTGGGAACTAAGGAACATGTCTTATCTTTGCTTTACTAGAGAATAGCTGACTCAGTAGGTAGTTTCATCCAAGTCCTCTGAAGCTGATGGAAAAACACTTTACTGCTGCTTGTATTTGGCTTGTTTAACTATCAAAACAAGGAAATCTTGCATTAGAGTGAGTGCAGGCCTGAGCATTGGCCAGTGCTGCACCAAGAGCTAACGTGCGTGATTGATGAGTGCACATACAGTTCTTAATGAGCTCTTGTTGACTACATATTCAATAATACTGAATGAAAAGAAAGTTAAGAGCTGAGACATAATCAGCTTTCAAATGTTTCCTGAAATCAGTTGTATATTGGGAGTTCCTGCTAGCCTTTGAATGTGTGTGTAGGTGTGGATAAACATAAACAGAAAGACCTGTGATTTGTGTGTCACAAATTTTTACTAATTGGTTTTGAACTGTCTCTGTTCAACATTTGATCATTTTAATGAAACTGTTTTAGCTACTGTATCGGTGTGACATCAGAAACAATGTGATAAAAGACAGCAGTGAGCAGCAGCTCTGCACACTTGCCATTTGAGTCAATTTGCATGGAAGAGGAAAATGCCTGTTCACACCACTTCGAGCTGTGAATTAAAGCCTGAGGGAATTTCAGTTTGTAGAAAAGAAAAGGAAAAAATTGTAGTGTCCTGTCCAGGGGCTGTGTTAGCAACTGCTAACGCAGTGATTAGCAAGTGCTAATCTAACATAGATTCTCTACTGTGAGAAAATTGAGAGCAGCTCCTGCTTAGTGTAAGGATGTGTTTTTGCTAACTCGTCTTCTTTATTCCTGTAAAACACATGAGAAGAGGGAGAACCCTGTAACAGGCTGCAGGTTCTGTGGCTGAGGAAGCTGCAACAGTACCAGCTATTTGATATTTGAAAGTGGGAAATGATACTTTGTATGTTTCTTTCCCTAGAGTGCTCCTGAAAGCTTCTCGCCTTTATTAGGTCTCTTCCCTGGCTTGGGAAAGTTGGCAGCTTCAATACCAGTAGCTATTGCTCAGTAACCTCAGGAAGGTTTACAGATAACATGGAAGAGCACAGGAAGCATTATCCATAGACAGCCCATGCTTTGAGAGATCCTAATAAATGCCAATAATAACCATAAATGCCAACTGTGGTTGTAAACTATTTGCAATTGCTTAAAGACAGATTTTTTTTTTTCCCCTGCAGGTTGAATCAGTATAAAGAGTAGGTGGTAGCAGAGGTGACACCTGTATACCCCCATGAGTTCTGCAATAACTTTATACCATCAAAAGAAAAACTTTTACAAATCTGTTAGTAGCTGGCTAAGAAGAATCTCTTAAATTTTTGGAAATTACAAAAGTAATGTGTGTGTTACTGTCTGTATTTTGCAGTGAGACATGTATGCATAGAAGTGTAGTGATTAAAGGGTGATTTGTCATACAGAGAAAAACGGATTAAACTGAGGTCTGTACAGTAAGGTCAGTTTCTTCAAATTCTGGCCTTTAAAGGCATTGGTTCTTAGAAAACCTTCTCTCTCACAGAAGAATTGTATTGGTATGGAAAATCAGTATGCACTAGGCATCTGGCAATCCATGACTGCTCTTGCTATCTGTTAATTAATTAGTATTTTAGTGTTTATTTTAACTTGTACCACTTTCTGATCTTTCATGAGCTTTTCAAACATATTTTTTCTCCCATTCAAGGACAGTTTTTAGCATCAATCCAACCATACTACTGAAGTGCAGAGAATCCAGTCTTATTATGTGATCATGGCTGTGGTGAGTGGGACTTTGAAACCCGTCTGCCTCTCGGGGAAGCAGTGAAGTGTGGCATGAGTGGAGGCATGCAGCAGTGCTCTGTGCAGAGTGGAAGATGACTGCATTGTATAAAGATCAGATTAAAAAAACTTCAGGACTCCCAAGTATGAAGTACTATTGTTTTATGCCCCAGTCATCTTTCCCCCTCCTGCAGTGTAATGCACATTTATTTCCTGAGAAAAGAAGATGACCCTGTTTGCTATTTCAGCACATTGTTGTGTTTCTTAAGAATCCTAGGGGGAAAATAAACAGCTGCTGGATGGCTCTGTCTTTTCTCTCTTTATGCCAGAAGTTTTATTTGATCAGAAACTCTTCTGTTGGCTTCCTGCTTTATTTGAGTATATGTATATCATAAGCTCTCACTGAATGTGCATATACATATATATATATACACACATATAGTTTGTGTTTTTCTCACTGTGTACTTAAGATTTTTGTTTGCTGCTGGATTACAGTAACCAAGCATATGTCTGTAGGTACAACTTATAATCATGGTTACGTTGTATATGATGGGTTTTTCCCATCTCCAGCTGTTTGACATCTTTTCAGAGTATGCGGATTTTCAAATATTTTGACACAGAATCCCTAGTTTAGGCAATAACTCCTATTCATAGTGGAAAATCCAGACTCCTTTTTGTCAAGTCTAATATTGCCTTTGTCAGTGATAATTGTAAGATTATGTTGTGCTAAAAAACCTGGATTTTGAAAGTGTTCTGTGGTATTTTACTTGACTTTAATGGTTCTTGGGATTTTGAACATACAGTCTGAGTCCATATAAATAGAGAAGTTGCTGTTGGCACCACTGGTGATTCTCTAGTTATCTGCAGAGCTTCAGCTTGCCATGAAAGCATGTGGAGGAATTGGTTTTTGTGCTCTTTAAGTTTGACAAGAGGAATCCATCCTGAAAACAGTTTTTCAGTTGTGTTGCACTTTAGTGCATTTCTCCAGTGATAGAGAAGCATGCTTCTATGAGGTGTCAAGGCATGCTGAATCAAATCTGTGCTTTGCTTGGAGTTTGTTTGGGGTTTTTTCCTTCCTTTTTTTTTTTTTTTTTAATTTTTCTTTTTTTGTTTGTTTTTGTGGGAAACTATATCCTGTTGGTTTCCCACATTACCAGAGATTCAGGAGACATAGTAGATAATTACACAGCTTTATCAATGAGCTTGGATGCATCCATGTGCTTCTTCCAGGTATCTGTCCAGCCTATGCTTTAGTACTACCAGACCTTTCTTTTCCATTTTGTGTGTTTTTTTTTCTTAAGCCCACCGAAGTATTCCTAGTATCCTTCCAGTTTTCAAGCCTTTTCTGTGATATCTAGCAACTCATTTATTAGCTTGCTGTTGATTTATTTTGCATATTGTAATAACTCACTTTGGGTATCAATCTTTCCATTAAATGAGCAATCATTCCTGTGTTGAGCAGCTCAGAGTGGGATGTAATCTGCAAACAGGAAAGTAAGCTGTTTTATGTAGACACTAGAATATGGGTAAGAACATATTGCAAGTACCAAACATCATTTGTTTACCATTATAAGCCACTAGTTTTAAAGATAGAGATAGATTTTAAGGTCATAATGTGGTACCATGAACAGATGTCCTTTGGTCTTCCAGCTCACTTCTACTCCAGAGAAGTCTGTAGTACTTGAATCCAAGGACTAAATGTCAGCTTCCGTGTGGCTGTGAGCAATATCCTCAGTTTTGGCTGCTCTGAAGCTACTATACCAGTGCCCACAACCCCTGGTAGAAATTATGTAGTAATCTCTGAGAGCATTCATTCAAGATAAATAAGAACCATGTGGGTGTGTGAGGAATGACTGTAGTTCTTTGCATGCTTCTTTGCCAGGATACAAGGAGAAAGGTCACTGCTACTTAAAGCGGTCCTGCCAAGGCAATTCCTGGCTTAGACCTTGCCAGGCAATTCACTGAAGGCACAGCCTCTGATTTATTGATCTTCTTTGTGGAAATAAATATTTATGATGCAGTCAGGTCCCTGAAGGTAGCAGCAAAAAAAGAGTAGAAAAGTGAGTTGTTTTGATAAACTTTCACTGGATTTCCTAATGTGCTGCATGTGCTCCGTGTGCAGTGTTGTTGTCTTTCACAGCTTGTGTGCTAGAGGGTTTCTAATTTGCATGTAAAAATGAATTCTGTTAGTCACTGGATATACTTTTGTTGGCTAAACTTGTGCCCTCTCAGGCTCGTTTTCAAAACAGAGCAGCTGTTTTGTGGGTGTAACTATCGGAAATCTGTCTGACACAATTACGTCCTGGTAACCGAACACATACCTGGCATGGAGCTCTTGGGAGATTCTTTTTCATGCCTTCCTGTTGAACTTCAGCATAGGGTTTACATTTCCTTTTTACACAGACTGACTTGTGGAAATAAATGCCAAGCTCAGAAATCCCCTGTGTGAGTGCCAAGGTGCCTCTGGCAGGCTGTGTGTGGGGGAGCTGCCAGCCCGTACCCTCCATGGCATCTCGGCACCCTGCAAGTGGGAAGCAGGGGGGCCACCTGGTCTGTTCCTGGTCTCATGGAAGTTTGCACTTTGAGGATGCTGTTCCTGTTAGAGAATGCTCCCAAGATTGTATTTGTCCCTTTGTGGGTGGATAGTCGAGGCTGAATTGCAGAGCTCAAGCCTGTGTGTAGGATCACACAGCAGAGCTCCTTGGGGTGGGCACCTCGGTGGAGCGTGGGGGTTTGAGGAAGGGATGGTGAAGCAGAAATGGTGTCTACCTGCAGCTGGAATTCCTTGTGGGGATTTTGCAGTGCTCTCTCTGCGGAGTACCAGGCTGCAGTGGCAGCTTGGGGCTTGGAGTCTGAGTAATTGCAGACATCCTTCCACTGCTGTGCCTGGATCCTCACTGCACATCTGGAGACAGGCATGCTGTTGGGGGCTCTGGGCACTCACTCAGCCTCTCTGGTGCAGCCCTGAACCTCTGCACCCACAGGGTGTCCTGGGGCCAAACCTACTCTGTGCCCAGGGACACTGTGGGTCCAGCAGCTGAAATAGCTGAGCACATCCTGAAGTGGAGATGACACTTGGATAAGCATACTGCCTTGGGAGTGTTGTGCTTCACATTGACACTCCTGTGAGATCATGAAAGTCACTTTGCATCCATGTTGCTTTGCACAACTGGGATAAGTATTCCAAGAACTTGTTGTACCTAAATGTAGTAAGCAAGGAGCAGATTTTTCAAAGTGGATGAAGTTGAAAAGGTTGAAAAGAAATTAGCAGAAGTATTTAGTGGACAGAAGCATTCTCTTCACTCACTTCCACCGGAAGAAACAAACATCTCCCATGCTACATTTAGTGGAGATCTGGCAGTGAAACTGTGCAAGTTGCTGTATCTAAATATAGTCGCAGCAACCTACAGGAACTAGGGTAATATTTTTATTAGCTGGAGGAGAATGGTTCTTCTTTCCTCATTTGGTTAATATACTCTATAATGTGCCAAGGTAACTGCAGTTTCCATTGTCTCTCTGTTTATACTATATATAGAATAAAAGCATGCTTTTTGGTCAGACACAGCTTAAAAAAACCCAAAAAACAAACCACTGCAAAAACCAAACAAACCAAAACAAAAGAGGCCCCAGTGAAGACTAAGTAATCTAGAAAGAAACTCTAATTCTAAGGGGACTTCAAATGCTATAATTACAGTTCTGCTGTACTTAAAAAATTATTTAAGTACTACCTGCACTTAAAAGTCAGTGGTGCAACAAAGACATAAAATAAAGCCTCTTAAACTTCTTCAAGTCTAATTAAAAAAAAAAAAAGACCATTGGTAAGCATGTTAAAAAGAAAACATTTCCCATGTAAATAGTACCTTTAAAATACTTTTCTTTTGTTCTGTGGCTGTTTGCAAACCCCAGTCTGGCAGTCTATTTAGATTGCTTCATTGTCTTTTGTAGCAGTACAGCCTCTTTTACCGTTTGATATCAGTATAAACTGTACTATTTGCCTGCTCAGCTTTCTTCATTTTGTATTGTTCAACTTGAAATCCTTTATGATTTGGCACATTATTCTCTTTCCTCCTGTTCCACAAAAGTCAAGTAACATACCAGACTCGATTGTGAACCTTAAAATACATGAATAATGTGTGTTCCATTAAGAGAGAGTAACAATATCCCATAAAGAACAGTAGATTGTTTTTTGCTTGCCAAACTGTACTTGTATGTTAGTTTAAACTTTCTTTGACTTAGTAACTGTAGAAGGAATCTGATGCAGCCCACATTCTGTCATTTACATCATGTTGTCAAGTACAGATTTTTGAGATCTTTGCTGTTAGCATTTCTTAGCAATGTGTAGGTGTGAAATATGCCTACTTCAAACCAGATTCTGTGGTTATAGTCTGGTCACCTAGGAAACTTTTAATGATGGATCCAGTTGGCTTGATGATGCAATTCTGGTATGATCAGATTTTTCTAGTTCCCTGTAATTTGAAAATGTGGTGCTTGAACAAAAAGTAGTCTTAATTTCCGTCATAGAGGAAAACCCTCCTCTGCCTTCAGTTCTGTTTTAGTCACAGTCTGATACAATGTTCTTTATTCATTTTGTGGTGATTTCAGTAGAATTATTTGAAATTGCATGATCTTTGTAATACTTTTGGAAAGTATTGAGCCATTATTGCTGTTTCTGTCTCTTTGTGAGTCCTTGTGAACTCATGGCACTGTGAGGTCCTCCTGTCTTTTTGAGATGTGTTTGGGGAATTTTCTTCTGATTCTTTGCTACAAAAATCTTCTAGCACTTAAGGGGGGGGGGAGGTGGAGCAAATTATCTTCCAAATCTGGCTTTCCAAAATTTTTGGAACTTCAAGGTGAGTTGATGGAAGAATTTACAATATTTCCAGTTTCTTCTTTGTTGCATATTGTATTGCAGGAGTGTCTGGTTTGGTAGAGGTAGCAGTTAAAATTGTCTCTAGGACCTCTGAGGAAAAGGATTGTGTCTTACCCCCTTGGTGACAGACCTCCCAGACCTCCCCACCCAAGGAAAAAAAAAACAAAAGGGCAATAGTAGGATTTGAGAGAAATCCACAAAATTATGTGTAGCGGGGAGGGCAGGTAGAGATGTCATCTGTAGCTGAGGAACTTGGGCAGTGTCAGATAAAATTGCAGGAGCCTTGCTCAAGGCACAGGTTGGTTTTGGTGGTGTAGGTACTGGGCACAGGGTGCTGTCACTGCTTAAAGGTTACACCTGTTCAAAGAGTGCCTAGGGAAGAGCAAGGTCACAAAGCAGATCAAGTGTTCTGCAATTTGCAGAAACACCACCTGAGTCAGGAACACCCGTAAAGTGAGACCACTAGCAAAAGCAGAGAAAGTATCACATGTGCTTGTCTTATCCCTGCTCTGCCCCATGTACTCCAGTGGAGCTGCTGGTGAGGATGGAGCAGCCAGACCACTGTCACACCTGGCAGGATGCTCTGGAGGTGACTAGGGCTGAATCTGAGCTGTATTTCAGTGGAACCAGTACGAGTGCCACCTGAGACTGGTCTGCAGAGTTTGTCTGCTGTGGGTACTTCAGAGAGACTTGAATTTCATTACAACAAGGGGTTTTATGCTTCTCTACAAACTATGTCTGTATTCTGACAGGTATTTCTGCCTGAGTCAATACACTTGAAGTATTGGCTGCAGAGCATCACATGAGTAAGTTGCAAGGTACATTTCTTCTACAACGTGGGAACTGGGTCATCTTTTGTGTAAACTTTTGCTGTTGTCACATAAATGGGAAGTGGTGAGTGGTTTGAATACACTCAGGATGATGTCCTGGGTATCCAAGGGCTGCTAAACCTGTGGTGGTGGACGAGGCTGAAGAGTTAATAGGAATGTTTTCCACAGCAGACACTTCTTGCACATGTTATTGGACTGAGGAAGGTAAATCCAGAAGATGCTTTTTTGGCAAGTAATGCAGTAACAGGCACTCTGTCTGGAATACTCATCATAGGTGATTAATTTTATTTTATTGTAAGGATTGATTTCATGGGCTCTGGTTAGAGCACAGCTATTGCTTGAACTTGGCCTGAACTGGGAAAGCTGCAATGTACTCTGACATCCAGGCTGGTTTGATTAAATACTTGATTTCAGATAGGGATAAAACTTTCTTATAGCTTCAAATTATTTAGTTTCATTATGTAACACATTGCATAGGGCTCTAAGTGTTATTCAGTAGTTTAATTGGGAAGCTCTTTAGTGGAAATTCATTACCCCGTTCGAACTGTGTTAAAAGCTGTGTAATGCAAAGAGGAAATTGGTTGCATGGTCACTTGCCTATGTGTGATAAGAGCACAAAATTATCGGTGCTGTAATGTATGTATGCACTGAATAAAAAAAAACAACCAATCAAACCCCTTTCCCTTTTGTCTCTGCTCAATGACTTAAAAGCATTAAAATCTGTTTGTTGGTTTCACTGGTTGGATTTTTTTTGGCTTCTTTCAATGAAGAGTATGCACTGTTGGCTTTCAGGGGAGCTACTGGGGTTGGGTGAAGTTCTCTTACCACCACTCAGTCCTGTGGTAAGCGCTAACTCAGACTGAAAAGTAGGAAATTATTTTGTTTTGAAGATTTCTTCTTGTCCAGTAGTTCCACTAGCTTTTTTGTGTCTTGAATTAATTGTTTACAGAATAGATAGACTTACTTACTTTGTCTTTCATAGGATCATTTTAAATATGGCACCTTGCCCATAGCAGTTGTTGTTCAGTAATGTCTCACACCTATACTGTGGCAGCGTATTTGCCTCCTCTCTTTGAATGAGATGCAGAGATTCCCCTTAGCTAGTGCTGCTGTTCGTAGCATTTGTCACAAACTGTGCCCTGAAAGCATATTAATTCATGTTCTTTCCTTTTCTTTCCTTTTCTTCCTCAGATAAACTTCTAGTCTTTACTGTAGCAACTAAAGAAACCGATGGCTTTCACCGTTTCATGCGAACTGCAAAGCATTTCAACTACACAGTAAAGGTATTGTGTGTTTTGCACCAAATATTTGTGCTGTCCATGCTGTAAAATAGAACCAGTAAATGGTAGCTGACCTTGCCTTAGCTTCATTGTGTGCTGGGACAGAGGAAAACAACAGCAGAGCTGGGGGCAGGAAGGGCACTTGCTGCTCTCCCTGTTACTTACCTGCTGATGCCCCTCTGAACCACCAAGGCAGAGAAGTGCTTCCACTGCCTTAGGAGCTGCTTTAGTGGTTTGTAGCTGTCATGGTGAGCATCCTTCTCACTCACAGGTTCTGGCACATTTTATCACAGAGCCTCGTTTTTCAGTGTGGCTGATTTTGTTTGTATGAGCACTTCTGGGAGCTGTACTGCACTCCAGGGCTTTGGAATGCTTTCCTTAAGCAAGGCTAGAACACTGCTGCAAGGAAGGAGGGAGGCTCACAACTGAAATTTTCTGTCTTTCACAGAAGCCTGTAATTTCTGAGAGGACAATGTGTTTCTATCATTCTTTCCAGCCTTTTCTGCCTTGCTCCATGCCTCTGTATGTCACGTACTTATCTTGGCCTCTGCATGACCTTGAGAAAAAGGGAGGCCACTAACCTTCTAAACTTTCCCCACAAATTGGTTCTGCCAAGAGAAAATCCAGGAATTCAGATGCTGTTATGAAATTTTTCTTCTTACTTACCACAGTGCCTGCACTATAAATAGGAAATTATTTGGGTCTTTGACTTCTACTGCTGAATTTAGAGGACTGAGAGAACCTTTCTTAATATGATAAAGCTGTACTAGAGCACCTGATCAGCCTGAGCTCCAGATATGTCTTTTAGCTTTGCAGATTTGTGCAAAACATCATGCAGTGTAGTTCTTCTAGGCTTGATATGTTCCAAAACCTTTATGTTGAAAATACATAAACAGCTCTTGTTTTTTTTTCCTTTTTTTGACATGTCTTCTGCTATAGTGCTTGGCTGGGGAGGACTTTTATGTTTAGCTGAGCTTTAGCAGTGACTGTGTACTGAGAAACTTATCCTTTCCTTTTTGTACAAAAACTTGCAATTTGAATTATTTATACCCTAATCCACCAAGGTCTTTTGTGCCTCCTGTTCCTATAAAGATATTATTGAAATTTAAAGGTCGCATTCAGAATGTTTTTCTAATATAAATTTTTAAACAATCTTTAGCTTTTTTTTTCTATTTTTTTTTCCTGAAGGAGACACAGTTGAGTAAATGGCAGTAGCAGGCAATTGCTTGATTCTTATTTGGTTAAGAAATGTCTCTCTCATGTTTTTGCAGTGATGTCATTGTGCTGAATGTTGCCTCAGACATGGAAAACCTACGATGCTGGAAGTGCTGGCTTGCTATGCTTTAATGTGTTGCTTCTGCCTTAGCATCTGTTTTCAATAAGGGTGTGCTTTAAAAAAGCCTCATGGGTTTCGGTACTAGCAAAATTTTTTTTACCTCTTATTCCAGGTTCTTGGAAAAGGTGAAGAATGGAAAGGTGGTGAGCTGCCCAACTCTATTGGCGGAGGGCAGAAAGTCCGACTGCTGAAAGAAGGCATTGAAAGCTATGCTGATCAAGAGGACTTGGTTGTACTGTTTGTGGAATGGTGAGCAAACCTGGCTTCTTGTCTTTGTTTTATTTTGGGTAGACAGCAAATGTAGCTGCTGTGACATGCTGAAAGTTGCAAGATGCTTTTGTTCTTTGCTGTTTTATTTGAGAGAGTTGGCGTCTTTTTTGTCTTCATTCATAAAAATAGTAGATTGCTTTTGGAGCAATTGTTACTTTTTAACAGTTGTTCATAGTTCTGAGAGTTGTTCATAGTTCTGCTGCCTCGAGGGGGTAAAAAAATGTTGCTGGGAGCTGACAGGCTTTTGGGCAAGCATTTGTCCTCTCCCTGTTAAGCTGCAGTGAGAGCAGGATGTGGCTGCAGGCTGGGAGTGTGGATGATGGGGGAGCAAAAGCAGCTCCAGAAATAAAGCGTCCAGTAGGGACCAGAGGCATAATCTTGTTCCATGAAGTAACAGTGATATGGAGGAAGCTGGAAAATGGCTCCCTGAGGAAAGCATTTAACAGAACATCTATGTTAAAGAGCTGAAACCAGAGCTTGGTGTCGGATGTAGTCTGGTGCCTGTGCTCTCTGTGTGATGGAGAGACTGTGCTGCTGCAGGTGCCAGATTATAGCTCATAGCACAGCTATGCTTGAACATCCTCCCTGCAGGCCAGATAGGCTTCTCTGTCACAGAAATCATAGAGCTCAAACACACTTTTCTCTTGCTTCCCTCTGCTTTTTCTCTTCCTCTGTTTTCCTCCTGTGACAGCAGCACGATGAGAGTAGCTCAGAATCCAGCTTGCAGCAGACACCAGGCTCTTCCACACTGATGTTAACCAGGGCAGGGTCAGAGCTCTGAAATAATCGCTGCAGGGCAGGTGTGGGAGCAGGTCTGGAATCAGGAAGCTCCAGTGGCTGACAGGCAGCCTTGGAGAGGGGTAGCTGAGTGTGAGCTTGGTGAGAGTCGTGTTTATGAGCTATGAACAACTCTTACATCTTTAAATCTGTTAAAAAGTAACATGTAGGGTTTATGAGAATTTATGCATGAGTTCACCCATGCTGCTGTTACCAGGTCATTTTGGAATGTCTGCTCCAGAATTCTCTTGCAGCTTTTAACCTGCTTTATTTATTTAAAATTTGACAGTTGAAGAAACTTAGGGGCACTTTCTCAAGGCAGGAGCTTGGCAGGTTTTGCACAGCAGACATCGTCACAAGGCAAAGTGGCTGGACACTGGCAATTTATGGAAAGTTAAATTGTTTTGCATAAGTTAACACTTTGGGAAAGTTGGAGTAGCCTATTAAACTGGTAGCAAATTCAAATATTTTACTTAATTTTCTCTTCCAATTTTACCTCTTGTGATGAGTAAAAGAAGTACCTAGAAAGCAAAAAATCTAAATAACTTTCACTAATTTATAAATAAGCATAATAAGAGATGCTTATTATGCTGAATATATTTTATGCATGTTTAGGTCTGTAAAAGTTACCTAGTTTGAAGGTACACATCCAGTTTTTTTTTTTTTTTATTGACTTGTTCAATTTTGCATTTGCTAAATGGAGAAAGAATCTTTCTAAAAGTAAATACATTATATGTTTGTTCATAGTGTTTTCCTACTAGTCATACAAGAACTGAAACTTTTAAAGGTTAATTTCAAAGGTTTTGTTCTGTGCTAAAGCTCAGATAAAACAAGCATTTCCCAAATGTTTTGTACTTATATTGAATTTCTTTGTTTCTGAATTTATTATCCTAATTCATAACTATTTTCTTCCTATGTGGTGAAATGTGCAAATTGATGATCACATTGGTACAAAGGTCTAGTTCAAATTTTTCTCTATCATAATTTACTCTCTGGAGGGGCAGGCTGTATGCTGGCATGGATGAGAGAGTACAGAGGACCACGTGTGTTGAAGTGCAAAAGCCATAATCTTTCTTCCCATGAAAAATCACAGGATTTAAGGCCTCCCAAGTTCCTGAAGTCCAAAATCCCAAGTACATATTTGTTTAAAGCTGGTGGAACTGATTCCGGACAGGAGAGAAAAAAGCAGTTTACTGATTATAGCATTAAATTTTAATTCTAATGAGCTTTTGCATTTCTAGAAATCCTGGTTTGCAATTTAAACGCTGATCAATGTAGCAGTACGTTTGGAAAAGACTTGTCATGAACTTCCTTTCTTCTTCTAGTGTTTTTTTTGTTATATTCATTGTGAAACATTTGGAATATTAATTTTGGGTGTGGGGAAAAGAAATGTCTGGTTTGCTTACTGTAACTAGGAAAGTAATTTCTAGGGAGCTGTTTACTTAACAAACTTAGTTTCTTAGTTTATTTTGTTTTTCCAGGAGGTTTTTACATGGCTCAAGATTCTGGAAATAGTTTGAGCTTCTTATGTGGACAGCTTGTACCTATGTGTAGATAGCAAAATGCCTGCAGATGGAACACTATTTAAATTAGGCTTGGTTTTGCTCAAGCCAGTCTCTGGTTTATATTGGACCATTTCAGATTCAACTGGCTAATGGCCAATGTAGACTGGATAAATTGGTTGGTGCTGTGACTGCTCATGCAGAACTCTCACAAACATCTCTTTGTATTGTGGAAGAATTTTGAAGCCTCTCACTTTGTTGTTTGTTTTGTTATATATTTTTTTTTAACATTTGTCAGAAACTAAGGGATAATTATATTTTCTATGTATCTCGAAATGGTTAAGGTGTGGTCCTGGTGGGGACACAATCTACACAGTCTAAGTGACAAAATAGTTTTGTGTCTGTTTGTGACATTGCTAGTCACAAGTAGGCACTATCTTGTATTTTTGTTTTCTTACCCTGCAGTTCCTTTAGTAGCAAGTTCTCATTGTTGAAGCTGTGGATGCAAATATTGCATGGGCAGTTCACCTGAGTCTCTGCTGCTGTTTTCCTGTGCTGCTGGGAGTGCAGGGTGCATAGCCAAGATGCTCTGCTGCTGCAAAAGTGAAGGAGGGAGGGGTGGATTCCAGGCCCAAGCATCTGCCATCTGGGAGCTTCAGGAAATGGGATTAGGTTGTGGAAACTTTCTGTTTTTTTGGTTTTTTTTTTCTTCTTTTTACATAATTTGAAGGATTTATGAAGAATAAATAAGAGTATCTGAGCTGTTCCTGCTTGCCAAGGATGCCTGCTTTTTCCTGGATATATCCACACTCTTTTTCCCTGTAAAATTTTGAAGTTATATTTAAAGTAAGTCATTGTGTCACCTCTAATAACAGTGTAAACTGTCCAGGATAGTCTTGAGACCTGTTTTGTGATGGCTTTAGTGGTGTAGACCTAAAGTGAATCCCCCCTTACAGCAGGAGGTGAGGTGTGAATAGGCCGAATGTAATCTGACAGAGCAGGTAAACAAAGCAAATGGTGCATTTACAGGTGTTAAGAAGTTTTCCTTTTGCATGGAGAGAAAAGTGGGAGCCTCATAAAGCAGCTGATGAGGATACTGTCAGCAAGGGGTGGAAGGCTGGTGGAGGTCCTGCCCAGGAAGAGCGTGGTGACAGTAGGTCACACAAGACAGCCTTGACCATTACTGGCAAGTGTAGGTGCCTGCTGGATTAATAGAGCTGCATAATATCCATTGCAGTTTAGCAGCTCAGCTCTGGGTTTTGAGCTTATTTTCTTTTTTTTTTACAAACTGGGCTGTATTAAGTAGCATATCCCTTTCACAAGCAGAGCCTGTGGCTGGCCCAGCATGTTGCTCAACTTTGGCTTTCTTTCACAGAATGACAGTCCTTGGAAGCAATGTTCCAGGGTGTTTGGTTCCTTCCTGCAGCTGTAAGTCCTAGCAGCAGCAGCACTACCCTGATAATGGAGGTGAAGCACAGCCTGCCATGAGCTATTAAGTTAAAGCCTCAGACAGGTCTCTTTTTGTCTGTCTTCATCGTGTCTCCTGTTTCTTGTGTGTTCTACAGGCTCGGTCTGGCATTGAGTTGGGCTACAGAAACTGAATGGAAAAGGGAGTGAAGCACATTCCTGTAAATTTGGGCAGAAACAGGCAATTTTTGAGAAACTGGGGAAGGTCCAAAATATACAGTTTCTTTCATGCATTCTTCTGCCAAAGCTTCAGAAAAACATAACAGAGTTTTCAGAAAACCACTTACTTATATAGACTACATAACACAGTTCCTCTCCAGGGTTTATACATTGCTTTGTGGTGAAAATACTTTTTTTACATTTGTAAGCCAGCTGTTGTTCAGTTCTCTTAGGCCAATTTCATGAAATCCTCTTTGAAGAAATGACATCTTGAATAATTTCAGAACTGTAATAAAGGAGTACCATAACTCAGTAATGTTTGATCTGTTGGCACTATTGCTGGGTAATCTTTTGCAATACAAAATGTTCTGTGTACTGCAGATGGGGGTGCTGCTGTCATAGTTACCCCAGCTAAAAGGCTTTGCAAGAGAAATCTTGGTTGAGGTTAGACCTTGGTTTTTGGTAGCTGTGCCGTTACTTTGCCTGTTATCAGGGCTAGTGAGTCTCAATTTTTAAGGTACGTGTGTAGACCAAGAATATTCCTCTGTTCAAATGAGGAAACTGCAAGGTTAAGATGCTGCCATAAAATATTCTGCTGCTTCAGCCAGAGACTAATCTGTGATGTGATTCCAATTTCTCTGTGACATTCTTCATGCTGTATAAAGTGAACCTTGCAGTGGGAGGCATTGGCACAGGTCACCCAGAGCAGCTGTGGATACCCAATCCATGGCAAATTCTGAGTTCCAGGCCACACTGGATTGGGCTTTGAGCAGGCTGTGGCATCCCTGCTTATGGTGGGGGGATTGGTTTGTTTGCATGGTTGTGTTCCCAACCCCCTGTGCCCACCAGGCATTTAGATTTGGTTCAGCCACAAGAAACCACCTTGGGATGGTTTGGGTTGCTTGGGATGTTCCATTCTTACAGGACCTTGGCCAAACCCAGGCAGGTTTCATTCTGGTTTGGCACAGACTGTGTCTAATAGCCAAAGATGAACCCCACACCTTTAGGTCTTTATCCTCAATAGGAATTGTGACTTGAAGGCAGGTAAGTTTCTTCATAAATAGGTATTGTGATACTTTGAGCCTTGTTAAGTCTTCAGCACATTAAAGAGGTTGAAGGAGAAAGCTATGCCTTGTTAGGATGCATTTAACTTTTTATGGGCAATTAGAGTTCATTGAGATCTAAGTACATTCTTGATTAAGACTTTTTAGAAAAGTCAGTGCTGTTGTGTTTAGGAATAAGATCATCTAGATTTTCCCAGTGCAACTCATCTAAGTCATCTTTCAGTCCTACTTTTCATCTGTTAAAGTTTGATATTTTAAACTGTTGTTCTTAAAAACATAACCAAAATACCTGAAATAGGAAAATGAATTTCAGATAAACAAAATGGCAAGAAAAAAGAATGTCCAAAATGTGGAAGACTAAAAAGCAGAAGGAGAAAACTACATTTGATAAGTAGTACTGATTGAAGTTTCTCTCCTAGAAGGGTACAGAGTTTTTACATAGAAGTTAAATATGATTTCAGCAATTTTTCAGAATGAAAGGGCTGTTTGGTTTTTAAATTGCAATAATCCAATGACTTGTTTTGAACATGGAAACATTACAATGAAACTAGCCTAACAGATGTATTTTCTTTCCTTTTAAGCTATGATGTTATCTTTGCCGGGGGCCCTGAAGAACTGCTAAAGAAATTTCAGGATACTAATCACAAAGTGGTGTTTGCAGCAGATGGACTAATTTGGCCGGATAAAAGGCTGGCTGACAAGTATCCTGTTGTCCAGAGTGGAAAACGATTCCTGAACTCAGGAGGCAAGTGGAATCCTCAAACACTTGAACATGACCCATCTCTGTTACCTCTTCTATGTACTTGTTGCATGTGGAGCTGTTCCTGAACTACCCGAGTACAAAACTGATGACTGCATATGCTGTTATCTTCCTCCCCTCCCCACGTGAATAGCTTCTCTTCTGTGCTCAGGCATAGTTTTCATTCAAATTTTCACAGTGTGTGTTTGGCAATAACTTGTAAAAAGCAGACAAATATAGCCAGGGTCTAGCAAGCAGCTGTGCATGGCAGCATAATGCTGTGACCCCACTGCTGCAGAAACAATGCACAGCATTTGCACAAGCCTAGCAAAGCAGCACGTGGTGTTTCTAGCCTGGTCACAGAATTACAAACTCGGCTGCCTGGTTCCTGATCTCTGCACCCAGGGTGGATGTGCTGGCAGCTCTGCCTGGCCTGTCAGCATGGCTTACACAGCTCCTTCTCCAAGGAGTGGGAGCTACTCCCTGTAATCTCAATGATGGATGAATACTGGAATCCTCCTTTAAATGCCAGCTTTGCTAATAATTTTGCACTTGATTAATATATGCACTGATACAAACATTACACTGTGCTGTGTAAAAGCTATTGAGTGTGTCATTTCTGGGGCAGCCTTCTTCAGTGTGCAGATCTGTTTCTTTCCCTCATCTATCAGTCCTATATTTTTTTTTTATTTTGGTGTATATTGATTTTGAGTTGAATTCTCATTGTATTTCTGGCAGCATTGGATTCAGACATCTCTGCCAGTTAGAAGTGATCCATGAAAATAAAACTTTTTCCACAGATGGGCTTCTTGGGAAAGTGATAGTCTGATATCATGCTTTGGCATTCTCACAGTCATCCTGGGCAGGTCTGATTTATTTTTTTCCTTAAAATACCATTCGTATAAAAGTAGCCAATAATTATTAACTTTTTGAAACAGACCTGTTACATACCTCAGGAACAAGATTGGATTTTGAGCCAAGTTTCATAAATTTCATACTTTTTCTTTACTGGCAGCACTCAGAATGAAGTCCCTGGTTGTTGGACAGTGTTGGCAGGGTAGTGCTTTTTTATGGAAATAACCTATGTGTCTGTGATGTTGCAGGATTCATTGGTTATGCTCCATCCATAAATCGTATTGTGCAGCAATGGAATCTGCAGGATAATGATGATGACCAGCTGTTTTACACCAAAATCTATGTTAACCCATTGGCAAGGGTAGGTAGTAACTTGCTTTCTTTTTCTTTTTGCTTGAAATAACATGCTGCTCCTCATAAAACACCAGGAGATGAAAAGACAAGGAATGCTGTCTATACTGGAGTGCCATGTTGACAGTTATTTGTTTTCCTGAGATTCCTACTGCTGGAATGATGAACAGACTCCTAAAGGGTCACAACTTGATATATTATTTCAGGCTGTCTTCAGACCCAGGCAGGTTGTGCTTCATTGTTAGAAATAACAGCTCTGAGGTATATGATCAGACACATTTATCTCAATGAGGTTCCCATGTACTTGGCAGTTTGATGGCCAGAGAATGTGGCATTTTGCCAGGGTGTCACTGAACTACTTGCTGATCCAGTGTTTTATACTTTGGCTTGCTGCCATTTCAGATCCTGCCTCCAGCTTTCTGTGCAAATATGTTTAATAAAGCTGCATTGTAAATTTTTGGTGAAGACAACTCTGTGTCCTCACTTAACAAAGTTCTCTGCTGAGTTGCAGCATTAAAGCATGATAGGTGTTATAGGTGTGTCCCTGATGCTGGAAACAGTGGGTTATTGATGCAAAAAGACTTTAGAAGCTGATACAGAAGAATTTTGAGAAGGATTTTGGTAATTTGTATGCTTAAGGCAGATGCAAAATTTTTGAAATATGTACATGTTGTTTCTGGCATAACTTAATGGAAAGTTTGGATACAAGTTCAGAAATAGAGGAGAATATTTCTGTTGGAAGGGACCTACAGTGATCATCTGGTCTGAATGGCTAACCAATATCAGCCAGAGTGTTACTAAACTCATTGCCCAAATGCTTTTTGAGTACTTGAAAGGCTGGAGGTATTGACAACCTCTCTAGGAACTGATCCAGGGTTTGACCACGCTGTTCATAAAGACATCATTCCTGATGTCCAGTCTGACCCTTTCCTAGTGCAGCTTTGCACCATTCTCACCAGCTCAGCACCTCCCTCTCCCCTTCCCCTGCTCAGGAAGCTGTAGGGAGCACGGAGTGGCCCCTCAGCCTGCTTCTCTAGACAAACCTTAGCTGCTCCTCACAGGAAATTCCTTCCAGCCTTTAATGTTTGAGTTGCTTACATGCAAGTTCAGTCAGATGCCAGGTATGCAATGGAAGAGACAAGGTGTGGAGCTATTAAAGCTGATTCTGCATCCAAGTCAGAAGTAATGTAGTTACTTGTCTAAGTGAATAGGCTTCTAGACCAAAACTGTGTATCTGTGCAGAGCACTGCTGCACCATGATTCAAAACACTTCCGTGGTGCTTGCTGTACATCACCACTGATTCCTTGTATAGCAATAACATGCTCAGTGTTGTAGAATGTGTAAGAAAAATCTTGGAAGGCCGAAACAAAGGACGTCATCTGTTTTTAAGTGTGTTTTAAATGTTACATACTTGAATCAACATTTTAAAAATGGTAAAACATAGTATTTAAAGTTAGTTAGGATTAGTAATACAACATTAGGAACGTGCTTTAACTGCCAGTGTTTTCTATTCTGACATGATACTTAAATTTGACTTTTATATTTTTGTGACTCTGAAACACAGCATGTTTTGTTTCTTGGCCAAGACTTGTTAATTTTTTTTTAAGACACAAATTTTCTTTGGCTTATAGTGCTAAATTGCAGTTCCTGTGGAGAGTTATGACCTTTATCCTTCAAGTTTAAAGCTTCTGCATATGCAAAACTGATTGCTATAGAACTGCACAACTTGGGAACACATAAAAATATAGCAATTTGAAGAACACATTTTCCGTGATTCCTTGCTGCCACTGTGGTATAATTGCAGTGTTACTATAAAAACATTGGCTTTTAGAATGCCTCAACAGCTTTGGTACTTTGATTTCAGGAACACATTAACATTACTTTGGACCACAAATGTACAATTTTCCAGACCCTAAATGGAGCTGTTGGTAAGTCTATGATTGGCATATTGTGTGTTTCATTAACTGTTATTAACACTTCTTTTTTTTGCTTAACCATGAATGTAGTTCTTTAGACATGTGCTTATTTTAAGGAAGTGTTTGGATGGGTAAACCTAATCATCAGATTAGTTATAGGTCTTTTGGGTTGTTTATCTCTGATTGTGAAATATTTGATTTAAATGGAAAAAAAAATAGTTTTAAATAAATGAAGTTGGCAGTAAATACAGAGCTAAGGATAATTTTTCTATCTGCCTTTACAAAACTTAATTACAGGGGTAAGATTAGTAATTAAAATTGCATTTTAGTTATTCTCAAGCAAACAGCAATAGATAGTGAAGTAGAATGTAGAATAATGTAGAATTTCCTTTATTTAACTGTCATGAATTTAAACGGAAAAAAGCATCTGTGCAAACTTCCTTTCTTACACCTGACCTCCAATTTTGGAACAACATTTTGTAGTCAGATCATATCTGAAATAACTGATCTCTTTATAAATAGCATTTGCACTAAATTAGAATTATTTTTAAACCAGATTTTATTCCAATACTGAAGCTGCTGATGAGAAACTATGAAGTTTGATGTCACCTTATTTATCATAAGGAGCTTAGAATTCAAGACCTAGTTAAAAAAAATGAACAAAAGCTTCTAAATAAATAATACTGACAGTGGTAGCAACAGCAAGGTATATTGCATCAGCAAGAACTTAATAACTCTGAAATTTTAGTTTTTTTATGAAATTACTGTAGTGCTTTTTTGATTTGCAGATGAAGTCCTTTTGAAATTTGAAGAAGGAAAAGCAAGAGCAAGGAATTCAGTGTATGACACCCTACCAGTCACCATTCATGGAAATGGTCCAACAAAAGTGAGTGACTTGTTTTATTTTCATGTAAAACCAATACATCCATGAAGGCAAAAAATAAAATGGTAGAAGAGTATGAAACAGTCATAGCACACCACCAGTGCACATTTCTATTTAATGTTATTAGAAATTGAGGGAATAAAAAACCCCCTTCTAATTCATGTTATACTGCTGTCACTGTAACTTAATATTGCTGCTGACACAACTCATTTTGCTCATTTTGCCTTATAACTACTCAGTAGGAGTGAAAGGTATGACTACTTCCTTCAATTTTTGCCTCAATTCTATCCTCAAATTCAGTCATCACTGACTTTGCTGACATGTTGCCAATAAAAGAAAGGTTCTATATTTTACAGTTGGGCAAACAGTTTAGGATGGAACTTCTTATACTAATCCAAGAATTATGCTACATTAAAAAAAAACAACTCCACTTCTGCCTGTACTGATGTTTTAAAAACAAAGAGGAAACTTTTGCTATGCATCACTTTGTCTGTGTGGTTAAATTGTTCTGTTTTAAACCCAGGATAGAATCAAAAGGACAATAATATATTAGGCAAAAAGTTTTCTCCAGTTAGTAAATAAACTAGCATAAAAAAATTTCCCAGAATTCACTCCCAATAGCTAAAAGTTTTTTATTAATGAGATGCTTCTGCTTTGTACTTAATCTCTCCAATCTGCAGATTAGTAAATTGCATTGGTTAGATACACTTCTTGAAATGCATACAAAATAATTTTTACATTCTGATGTGTAGTACTTTTATTTTTCACCCCAAGTGCATGTCATTTTTATGAAGTACTTATTCTTTTAGACTTTATGGTACATATGTAATCTCTATTTTGTCAACAAAAAGAATAAGGTAAATTTTTACCTGCTTTTTTTTTGTTTGTTTCCTGTCAGTTGCCTTTAGTTACAAGTGATTAAATGAGTGAACCTGAATTGTTTGAAAGGTACAGATCATCCTTTGCATGCATCTTTAATTAATTTGAATTGTTCATTTATGTATCAGATTCAGCTGAATTATTTGGGAAACTATATTCCTAATGCTTGGACACGGGAAACTGGCTGCAGTGTTTGTGATTTGGACTTACTAGACCTGTCAGCAGTAAAGGTAAGAGTATTCTGCACTGGAATCCCTTTTGGCTGCAGCTGATAGGTGTTCAGTGATTTCTGAGGCCAAGTGACTTCTTCATGCAATATGTTTTACTACTTTCAGGGATATTTTTATGCATGTATTTTAATATAGCTTTGCACAGTATTACTGAAGATGATGCCATCCCCAAAAGCCCTCCAGATTTTCATCTCTGTTCACTGAGGGTGAATGAACAATTTTTGAATTGTACAAGGTTCTAGAGAATAATTAGAATTTTGGAAGAGGTAAAAGAACCCTAGATGTTTCAGATTTTTTGACCTACAAAACAGTCAATACACATAATTTGAACAACTTCTGTTGCAAATAGAGTTTAATAGTGAACTAACATGGTTCCAATAACTATTTTCTGAGATTAAACAGTCCAAAACTGCTTTGCCTTGTAGAGGACAATACACATATTTGTATTATGTGAGCAAGTGTGTTTCTGTAGAAAGAGATCTGGATTTCAGTAGTTTTCAGAATTCCTGTGGGACAAATACACACATACACGTGGCATGTGTGTACATACAGTACTTGGCAACCCTGGCTCTTCCACTCCAAGCATGATGTCTTTCATATCTCTGTAAATATTTCAGCTTGTACACAGTAAATTTGAGACAGAGTAAATACTGAGCCCCACCACGTGGAATTGTAAGTCTTGGACGAAAAAGTAAATTATGATTATGTCTAACAGGATCTTTCCAGCAGATGTTTCATTTCTCTTCTGTATTGAAATTTGAATGAGAACAGGTCTTAGAAAATCACGTTGAGGATAGCATGAAAGAAATAGTGGCTTGCTATCTTTGTAATGAAAGGAAAAAGTGAAGGAATGTCTGGGCAATAAGTAGCTAATGGACTGGTATATAAACTAAAAAAGTTATTGCTGGAATTTTAATAACTTTCAGATTCTCTGGTTTTAAGTTTTATTTTTGCTTTTAAGATAAACATTTTAATGGTGTTATAATTAGTGTTTGCACTCCCATCATAAATTTTACCTGAGGAAAAGATGTTGTCAAAGACTTTTTTCCAATGGTGTTGGTAATTAAGGCATGGTTTTGTAGTAGTTAAATCTTAAAGCCAGTAAGGGGGATGCAATGATTTACTGGATAGCTTCCTATAGTTTATGTGCATCTACTTGGAATGTGTCTTCTTTACTGTAATGCATTCTTTAGACTTCATGCCTCACTCTGCCAGAAGAAATAACAAGGCTTTTCTTTGGCCTCAGTGGAAGTGTTTACTTCAGGCATTTCTAAGCACCAGCAGGATTTCTATTTCTGAACGTGCTCTCTGTTCAGGCCAGTCTGGTTGCTACTTAATGAGAAATTTTCAGTGAAAAGAGCAGTTCCTGTTCTGTTTCTCAATATTGTTTTATTTAACTGGCTGCATTTATACACATATCTTCTGAGGATTTTGCTTGTTTTTTGAAATTGCCTACAAAGGAGCTCAGAGGTTCTTGTCCTTTTGACAGAAACAGGATCTCCTGGGCTGCAGTCATGGCTGAGGTGTGGGAAAACTCAGTAAATGCTCCCTTCTGGTAATGTCAGCAGCCTGTGCCACCCCCAAATTCAGGTAGAAGTAGCATAATGGAATATAAGTTGAAGACAGCACCTGGACTCAATAAGTGCAAATTTTTGCTACTTTCTCAAGGGGTTTTTGTTTTGTTCTTTTTTTTCTGAAACCTAAATTAAGTTTGTTGTAGAAATGCTTTTGAATTCTAAAGCTTCTTACTGGTGTGGAGATTTTCCAATGTGGCTGAAAAAGATGATCTCACTCCTCTTCTTATTTCACTGACAACTCTTGTGGCAAGAGATCTTCGACTTTGCTTTGTGCAAGTGTACTGAGACATTGTCTTTTCTTCCAAAAATTGTCTTACACTCAACTACTGTTTATTAAAAAATAAACTTTTAAAGTCAAATACATGACCTCACTGAAAATGAGAATCTGCCAGAGAAAATGTAACATCTGGGTGCAGATTGGGTATTCCCAAAGTGGCTTTGCTGAGAGGCAACTTCTGATTTCAAAATGCTCATTGTGACCTAGATTCAGATTATGCAGTGACAACTCCTTGTGGTAAACCAAGGTCTGAATTGATGAACTCTGTGCTTTGAGGAGATTACAGGAATTTTTACCCCTAATTTTTTAAACATCACTGTGCTTTCTCTACACTGAGATTTCAGTGTAGAGCCAAGTGGTTCATGTTTCAGTGTAATGAAGCAGTGTCAGGAATTCCTCATTGTCCCCATAGCCTTGGCACATCCAGCCTGAACCTCTTTCTCTTTCCACTGGAGAACAAGGGGAGAATGACCCTGAGTTAGAAAAATGTACAAAGTACAAAGTTGTAGCACTGGTAGCTCAGTGTGCTCAGCTTAGCCTGGGCAGCTTTCCTTGTCCCTGGCCAGCAGTGGGACCAGAGCCTGTGACAGCCTCAGCAGAGCCAGCAGAGAGGGGCACGGGCGCTTTCTTGGAGACTCATCAGTGCATTGCTGGTAGTTGTTCTGGAGCTCTTGGGGTGGCTGTGCTGTCCCAGCAGTCCTTATGAGGTTTGCAGATGCAGCTGTGAGCAGGAGGGGGTCAGGGTAAACACTGCCTGTTTCTGGGTTCCCATGTAGACACTGTGAAACCTCAGCATGTGTTGATGTTTTATCCAGACACTTCTCAAGTGGGTGTTGGCCTGCTTAAAGAGCTAGCTGGCAGCCTTTTATGCTCATATAAGGTTTCTCTCTGAGCCTTGTAATGGATTAGATTTTCATAGTAATTGTCTGGTTTAGAGGTGGAAATAATTTTTAGTCAGTGTATTTCTTTGTGTAGGAGTTGAGGCCTTTGAAGGTTAAATTTTTTTTGTCTTGCATACTGCAGTAATACACGTTGGGACTACAAAAAAGTGCTGTCTGTTTCCTTTATTGGTCATGATCTCATGATCTCTATCAAGCACATACAAAACAGCCAAATACCATCAAAAGATGTGAATTTACTCTAAAATAAGGTCCATGAAAGTTCAGTATTCTTGGATGTAAGGATAGCAGCTCTGTTAGTTTATTAAAGATCTTTCTAAAATCAGTGAGTAGGGAAGGAATGCAGGGCCCAGTTAAAATGAATGGGGAGAAATAATGCATATACATTTAGGGAAGGGTATTGCAGTCTTTGGCTTAAAGTACAGCTGAGTGAAATATTTTGTGTTATTTATTCTTTAAGTATTTCTTTAAAAACTGCTCTCCCCTATATTTTCTTGTAAATGTAATCTGTGTCTGTATCTTGTTAAAAAAAAAAATTACCATTCTGTTCTAGTTGTATTTCCTTAAATTATTCTTTTGCTGTTTTAGTGGGTTTTTTTAAAGTAAGAATTTTAAAAACATATTACATATTTTCTACTTCTGGTGTGTTTTATTAAGTACAAAGAGTTTCATACCAATATTAAATCCATTATCTTTGCTTATTTTGTGAAGCCAGTGAAAACAACTGGAGTGCATAGCACTTTTGAGTACATTGGTTTTGATTGTTTGAAAGCTGTGTGGACTAAGTTTACTACATTATATTAGTTGCTCTTTACTATAACTAATCTTAGAAAAGAGGCAAGTCTTATTGGTTGTATCAAAATATCATTTTTTTTAGGAATATCCAAGAGTAAAAATTGGTGTTTTCATTGAACAACCCACTCCTTTCCTAACTAAATTTTTAGACAGACTGTTGACTCTGGACTACCCACGGGAGGCACTCAGTATCTTCGTTCATAATAATGTAAGTATGACTTACATTTTACAGAGCTTCAATTTTGGAAATTATGCAATGAATCAAAGTGTGGAGTATACGGACTTGATATAAGAACACAGTTAAAATGCATAGGAAGAGATAATCCTTCTTAGTTTAGTATGCAGATCTGGAAAAATTAAATGAAATTGTGTCAGGACTTACTGAAGTCTATTTAAAGGAACTGCTTAGATTATTTTACTAATGAAACAAAATAATTTTGAAGTGTGTGCTTCTGGAGGAAGTACTGACTGACATAAAACAATGGAGTAAAATAAGAACAGAGCAGTTCCAGTGGGAAGGGGCCTGCAATGACCACCTGGGCCAACTGCTGACCACTTCAGCAGTGATACCAAATTATTAACAAGTGCCACCTGATAGCTGACATGGGACCTGTTTTACATCTTGCTAATACCCCAGTGTGTTTTTGTTTCTGTTGGCACTCCTGCTGGGTCCCATGGAAAGATTGGTGTGTTCAGATATATTTTGACTGCAGATAAGTTGCTTTTGAATACTCCCTGCTAATTACCTAATGATCTGCCGTTGCTGATACTTCTCCAGTGACTTCTGTCAGTATTTCAATTTTGGGCAGCCTGATCCAATGGAAGCTCTCCCTGCCCAAGGCAGGGGGGCTGGAAGGAGATGATATTTAAAGTCCCTTCCAATCCAAATCATTCTGTGATTCTGTGAATTTAATGAGTGAGGTGTCAAATGTGTGTAATTATTTTGAAAAAAAAAATGAGGCTGGAAGAGAAATGGGAGTAAAATTTAGTTGTACCCTCCTCAGTGTGCATGCATTGCTGTTAATATGATAGCAAAAAGGGGTTCAGTAATAGAAGTAGAGCTTATCTCTAAAGTTCATTGTCATTTTGTAAGGGGATTTTGAGGGTATAAATGTAAAGGGCACATGGGAATTGTAGGCTATGAAGGTTTTGTGCTTCAGTTTTATGGTGTTTGAAATGGAATATAAAGACTGAACAGCTTTTTATTATAGAGGGTGAAAACCCCTACCCAATATTTCAATTATTCTAATGTCAGCCATAATAGGCAAAAGCTACAATGGGGTCACTGGTTTGGAAGGACTGTGTGCAGCTGAGAGCTCTCAAATATAGATAAATACAAAGGTAAGGAGGAGGGTAAATAGAAATTAAAGGAACAATCAGTGGGACTGCATTTTAAAGAAACAATGGCTGTGCCTGTACAATTTGTTGCAGGTTCAGCTTCCTCTCTAAAGCAATTCTGGACAGGCATAAAAAACTGCATGCCACTGGGGTTGTAGGATGGGTTTTAATGACTGTAACATAAATATCCTGAAAAATACTGCATAGATAGGTTTTGAATCTTGCATTGTTGTACAGCTTTGAGTAATATTGCTGACGTGTTGGATTATTTTCCTAAAGTTTTGGACAGAGGAGGTTCATTTAAATGACAGACATACTGGATTATCTTCAAACACTGTTTGACATCTGTTTCTTTAGGACAGAATACAGTGTGTTCTTGGACACTGTGTTTATGATTCATAGTTATTGGTGCCTTACATTTGTGATTTAAAATGTTTACGTGATTACAGGAGGTTTACCATGAAAAGCACATCAAAAAATTCTGGGAAAAAGCCAAGAACATTATCAGAAATATTAAAATTGTTGGACCTGAAGAAAACCTGAGTCAAGCAGAAGCCCGGAACATGGGAATGTAGGTTCTGATTTATAAATCTGTTATATTGGTGCATACACTCATGTTTTTTCATCTTGCTTGTGCATTATTTTGTGCCTTGAACGTTTACATATCCACTTGTGAAAATGGGAGCTTTTGTGGTAGAAAAGATCTTGACATAAGACATGAATTGTCAAGTGTTTTATGGTTTCTGTCTAAGATAAAAAGCTGTTGATCATTGTGAAAAAATCTCTCTGGTTTGGGCTACTTCAGTAGTGTGTCATCTGGTCTTGTGATGATGGCCTAGACAATGTATAGTATTTTTATTAAGGAGCTACCTTACTGCTGATTTTTTTTCATTTTTGCATTGGACATGCTTTTTACAATTGCTCTTTTGTTGTCCTAGTGCTTACTCTTTTTTTCTCGAGTGACATTATATTTAAGTAAACATATGGTTAAAACTTGACCTGGATGTACAGGTGACCAAATTCTCTTTCCTCCTGTGGTTCAAAGAGGCAGAAATATCCTTCAGAAGTGCTCTAGCAGAAATTTCTCACAAAGGCAACTGACTTTATCTTATGTTTGGTCTTGCTTTTGTCTTTTGTCCTTACAAGAGTATCCAAAACTTTAGCTTTTAAAACTGGCACTTTCTGTGCCCAAAGTTGAACCTTGGGGTTTGTATCCCATGTCAGCCCTGCCTGTCACAGGGTCTCTTCAGTGCTGCAGCTGGCTCCTACAGAGTGGCTTGTGGCTCTCCCAGTACACCAGCCACAGGATGGAGTTTCTCAGCCCAGGATCCCACCCGGATCAGGACCACCTTGCAGCAGGATTCATTCAATGATAATACTTTGACTCAGCCTTGCACCAAATCCTCCCTGAGTGTCAGAGCAGAGAAGTTAATTCCAAAAGGCCATTTTCTGTTCAGAGGTTGAGCATAGGCTGTTCATAGCCTCAGCTGAAAGAATGAAGGTCTTCAGTCTCTGTGGTGTTCTTGAAAATTTGTTTGAATGGGGCTTTGTTGTGCTGAAGCCATTGGAAAACTGATTTCTGGCTGAGGTACAAACATCTCCCTTTGCCTTTCTAGGAAAGCTGCAGATGTCCAGTGGTAGTCTGAGCACTCATTCATATGTTTATAAATCATTCTTTCTCTGTTTCTAATACTCTCTAAAGCAGATGTACCATGTTGACAAACTTTTTTTGGTGTATGTTATGTGTAACTGAGGTGGAGTTTGTGGAGTTGCCTTTTGCTCTTTGTTGTTATATGGACAACATAAGGCAGAATCTTCAGAGTAACCAATATGTATAGTAATACTAAATCTTACCCAAAGACCTGGAAACCTGTCATCTCTTGGTAGAACCTACTGACTTTTAGTGACAGAGCTTTTGATATATGGTCTCTGCTTGATCTGTGGATAAAAAAAATATAGTAATTTACCTGTATATTTGCACCAAGTCATTTTGAATCGTGGTTGAAAGGCAGGTAGATAATCATATGTGTGATATGATATCCATGGTATGGATGTGATTTGATTCGTGTTGTTCCCGTTTTGAAAGGTCCCTTTGATAAAGATTCTGTTCTAAGACATACACAGAGAAAACCTGAAGTACAATGTGTGAGGAATGAGACCATGGCAAAGCACTGAATTGTCCAAAAAGTATGATCCTTAGTAGTAGGATTTTCCAAGTAAACAATGTAGATGTAATTCCACGTCTCCTTTCAATTTGTCTGAAGCAGATTTGATTAATCTGCTGCTTGCTTTGCACACCTGGTGTGCTTGGCTGTGAACATCACTGACTTCACTGGAACAAACACATTTTACATTTCTTTGAAAAGTCTAGCTTGGAAGTCTGGGATGTTCAAGGTGAAGGAAGTTACTATAAAAAATTATTTGCTTTCAGCACTTAATCTGGCTTTGATCATCAAAACCTCATTTATTTCTGGATGTATATGTATTTCTGGATATATATGGATATAACTGGAAAAGAGTGATTTCTTCAAGCTTATTATTCTGATTTAGAGATTGATATTAAGTCTTCTAATTCATCTTCTCCTGCCTCTACCTGCATTACTGACAGATAGAACAAAACTATCTGCCTCAAATACTTGCTTTTTCTTCTTTTCCAAATCTCTCTTAGTGTCTCTCTGTTAGTTTCCAGTAGATTTAGAATTCATTTGATCTTCTCACTTGCACATTTCATACTGAGTCTATATAGCTGGGGAAGCCTAGCAGGGTTAATGCAAAGAGGGGCACTTAAGCATTGAAAGTCTAGTTTGTTTCCAGCAGAATACTTTGGAGTAAATAATGCAGTTTGATCAGTTTTCTTCTCACCTATCTTCTTCCTGCCTTTTGGCTCAGTAAAAAGTGGTGATAAAGCATAATGAGGTTCTCAGTAAATGACACTCTCATGTCAGTATAAATGAGAGAAAATAACCATTATTCAGTTTTACCCATGGCCTTGCAGCAAACTTTGGTCAACTTTTCTCATCCACATAATAAGGAATAATTGAAGCATTTAATTTATTGCTTCTTCCTCTCATGTGCTTGTGAAAGTTGGATAGGTGTTGGAAAGGATCCAAAATTGTTCAGTCTGCAAAACTTTTTAGAACTGAGCAATACTGGGAAACAGGAGTGAACAGCTTTCCTTCTTGTGGGCTGAATTGAGATAAAAAGGAAGGAAAACTAAGAAGAATAAAGAGAAGGAAGATTTAGCTGCTTGTTGTCAGAATATTTTCTCTGCATTTTTGTCACTTGAAACATTTGAATGGCATTTCCATGTCTTTCTTTTAGCCTTTGTCTGTAAGGTATGAGTTCTTACAATTAGTTCTTTTTTTCTTTAAGGAAAAATAATCTTTGTTTTTGCCTTGGTTGCAGATGAGATTTCAGCCAGCTGTTACAGAATTAGGACAGAAAACATAAAAAGCAATTAAATATGTTCAAGTAATAACAGAAAGTTTGGAAATACTTCTGAGGTTTTATTTATCAAAAGTATGTTTTCCATATTCTTTTTCCTCCTGGTACTTAGAGTCTTCAGGGTTTCTCTTTTGGGGGAGTTGGTTCTCTTTTGTTCCTCCCTCAGAAATATTAGTCACAGAACAGGGTAGGAATTTTCTAAAACTTTATAAAAAATTTATTAAGTGGGAATATGCTCATTTTAATGAAAGTTTACACTGAAAACTTTCAAAAACTTCAGGCAAAATAGTAGAGAGATCAGAGTCAGAGTTCATTGACAGCACTGTTGAATTTTGAGCTATGTTTGGGGTCTCCTGTATGTCTCTTGAAGGAGGGTATTGAGTCCTTGTCTCTGAGTTCCCATTTGATGTTGATAAATGATGGCACGGACACTGTAGGGAGAAGGACACAGCCTTTGAGCAGGGCAAGTATCTTGGCTGTGGGAGCAGGAAGAATATCAGGGATTACATCTCTGTCTCCCAGATGTCCAGTGTTTTCTGTTAAGAGACTGGATTTTCTGGAACTGCTTCTCCAGAACACTTCAGCAGTTTGGGGTTTCAGTCTCAGATGGAGGAGGAACACTGAACTTTGAGTGCTGCTGAAAAACACGTTTTCCACTCATAGCTGATTTCAGTAATTTCCAGATGTGATGACTGTGGTTACAATGCTTTAACCTGAGATGCAAAACTGAACATCAGTGCTTTATCTGTTTCTTGGATTTATTTTCTTTTAGTGATGGTTAATGTGAATGTGTTTATGCTGTTGTGGCTGTGTGGAGAGATGCAGATTGTAACCCTAAATGGCAGGAGATGTCACCCAGGCTTTTGGTTGCACACATGTATCTGGAACACCTTTTCTTTCAGAGACCTGTCAAGTGGTTTCAGTGCTCTTCCTCTGGGTTTGCAGTCCATATTTGGAATTGTATTTCCAAACTGAGAAGTCTGAAAATGATAAATTGATTAGACAAGTTCAAACTATGTCTAAAAAAAAAGAGAGCTGGCTTAATGGCAGAGAAATTGGGTAGACAATGTGTCTCTGTTACAACCAAATAGACCCTTGGAATATCTCAGTGGAAAGTGTGATGAAGGGAAGAGCTATAACATTCTCCCATTTTCAGATGAGGTCACTGTTCCAGATGGACTTGTGGTTTGTAAACTCAGTCAGACTTACTGAGTTTACATCAATCAGAGTGATCTCTGATTGCAAAATACTTTAAACTGGTCTGCTGAGCAGACTTCACACTGCCAACCAAAAATCTTGTCTTTCTTCTAGATTGTTGTTAATTGCTGGACTGAAATTGCTCTAAGTGATGTACAAGGACATAACTTTCTCTTCAACATTTGGTCTTACTTCAGAGCAGGTGGAGTCTAAAACAAGTAGATTGAAGGTTTTAGCCATTGGATGTAGATAAGGAAGCATTTACACATGAGCTTTGCCAGAAAGCACTTTCCATGTGTTCCTTGGAGTGACCTGGATATGCATACCAATAGTTTCACATATAATCTGGGATTTCTACATCTGGAGAGGTTAGCATGCAGTGTAAGAATATAGTACTCTAAAGCCTGAGAATATAAAGGGTTACATTTATTTCCTTGGGCAAAGCTACTGGGCAACACTGAAAGCCAAAAGAGAAGATGCATTAATTTCTGGAGAGTGTCCTTGCTTTATTAATTTTGACTGAAACTTTTATCACTTTCTTTCTCTCCATCTGAAACCTGTAGTGTTTTGGGGAGATCTTTGTTAGTGACCTTAAAGTGCAAAGGATCACCAAATGGCAAACTTCATGCTTGCAGCATAATTCTTCCAGCATTTTCAGATACAAGCCATCATGTCAAATGTGGAAGATAAGTCCTGCCATGTGCTGAACTAGTCTTCAACACTGTAGAGAAAGAAATCAGAGGAAAAAATAAGCCAAAATAGTAACCTTGAAATTTCCTGACTGTTTAGGACAGGAATGCTTTCAGAGTTCTCAAGAGAGTACTGAATGACTGCGTGTGACTTAGACCGAAACTTTTAATTTCGTATTTTGTGCTTGGAATTACTATGCGAATGAGGCACGGGAGGGTTTCTAACACTAAGCACATGGGACCAGTGGGAATAGAATTTCCTGGTTCTGGATTTAACAGGGATGGGGGACAGAAAAAAAAGGCAAAAGTTAAAGGATTATGCATTTTGCTATTATGCAATTAATTTTCCAGGTATATTTGCCTATAACTAAATATAAATTTGTTCCACTTAATTAATGTTTCTAATTTTAAAAATGTGATAATCTTAATGGTTTTGTTAGCAACAGAGGGTTTACCTGCTTTTGGGGCAGTGGTGGCAAGTGTTTTGGCTGGAACCCTGGACTGAGATCAAGTCTGAGATCAGGTCTCAGGTCTATTTTCCTCACTAAAATAAGGATAAAGGTGCTGAATGTTTTTGGAAGGAATTTAACATCTAATGCCAAGTGTAGTATAAAAGTCAGGTTACTATTAATTATTGTAATTGAGCCAGTGATAAGTCTACATATGACTTGTGTTCATTGGTTGTAAAGCTTTGAACAGAATGGATTAGTAAAGGAAAATACCATAAAGACTGAATTGCAGGACCATATTATGGCCAAAATCAAACCTGCTGGTTTCAGTTGGGCAATTATGTGAGAAAGTGCTAATTAAGGAATTTCTGTCACAAAAATGTTTGTATAAGATGTCAGTTAAGACAAGCCCAGAGACTGCCCAGAGATGTAAACTGGGTTTATATTCAAACACAGTGATTTTAGCATCGTGGGAAGATAATTTCTGACATATGGGTATTTAAAAATTTTTTCTGAAATTATTGCTAGATCTTTAGTGATCAAGCTTGAAGAGGGAGGAGTGCTTAAAGTTATGGAATAAAAAAGCTCTGCCTTGTACTGTGATTCTAACAAATTCATACCTCTTGAATCCTTTGAGCAGAAGAAAGTTTGAACAGAAAGACCCAAAAGGTGTTGATAAGTACTAATTTTGATGGAAGATTTAGTGCTAGATTTGGAGGGGGATGGAAGAGCAGTCAGGAAGCCATGGCAGCCCTTACCTTGACTTGTATGTAACCTGTCACATCCACCCTTTGTCAGATCTTTTGAAGTGACAGAGATCTTTGCCTTTGCAGAAAACAGTCACAATCAATCAAATCAAGTGGAACTTGAACTAAAGCACTTAGATATTTTAAAACAAGAAAGTAAGATAATGTTTCGAGCTGTTACAGTGGAATTAAAATAGGGAAAATAGACAAAATCAATAATGCCACCTGCATGATAAGAAGCTGTTGCTGTAGTATTGACCTGAGGAAATTGTTCCACCTTGTCTAAAAGTATATTTGATTTCTTATAATCTCCTGTTATTCTGATGGCATAGGAAAGCTGAATTCACTACACCAAGTTTTGGCCTAGCAAGTCCACCCTACCAGAAACATACAAACATAGTCTGTGTATCTTTCATATTTACAGTAGAATGTGCTTACTTTTTCTTTCTCTTGAAGGTATGGGAATTTATGCAGTTTATTCTTCTGAGATCAAAATCACAACTGATAGCAATAGTTGTGTTCAGTTACTTTCACATTCAATTACTTTCTCCAGTATAAATTCACTGCCTTTGCAATTGGTTTATATTTCTCTTTGCCAATTTTTTGTTCCTGTAGGTCAAAAAGACAAAGAAAAACTCTTTAAATATATATTTCTTTATATACCATCCATAAGATTTCAATTACCATTCAGATTGCATCTGTGGAATCTTTTTCCAAAGACAGCATTACAGCCACTTGCTACAGGAGCTTACTAAATAAGGTCACACTTCACTATTAAGTGATTGTACTGATACCCAGCTATATAAATTAATGGCATGTTCCCCCTGCCCCATTTTCTATTGGGACATTCCATAGAAGGTATTGCTGAACTTGGTAAAAGCTAAAGGCCACTTAGTTAATTAAAAGAAAAATATAAGGCATCTAATCCATGTATTTTAATCTTTAATCACACTACTGTAATCTAAAGACACCCTTATTTACAATATTGTGCTGCAGAGGACTTTTAATGCAATGAATCAGTTCAGTACTTTTAGTTTGGGTTTTTTTTTGAACTTTTCATTTGTTTTGTTTCTGAATTTTTTTTCTGGACGTGTGTCCATGTGGACACTATTATTAACATGAGTTAATAATTCTTTTTTGTCTTTTTAGGGACCTTTGTCGCCAGGATAAAACATGTGAATATTACTTAAGCATAGATGCAGATGTCGTGCTGACAAACCCAAAAACTTTAAGAATACTGATAGAACAGAACAGGTATAGTAAATCTTGTTTTTTATAATTTCCTCTAAATTGAAAGGATTCTCTGGGGTCTGTTCAGAGAAAATGCAATCCCATTTGTTTTTGGAGAGTTAAATCCTCTTTGCTTATTTGTGTTATTTCATTGGTATAGTTCATAACAGTCTTGGGGGCCAACAATTCACAAAGCATTTTTTCCTGTCAAGCAGCAATTCCTGATGTGAATTTCAAGTGCTTCAGGTTTTCATATTTTCTTATTCAATATGTCACTTCACAGGAAGATCATTGCTCCACTTGTAACGCGCCATGGGAAGCTTTGGTCCAATTTCTGGGGTGCTTTGAGCCCAGATGGTTATTATGCTCGATCAGAAGATTATGTGGACATTGTCCAAGGGAACAGAGTGTAAGTAACTATAAACTAATGGTTAAAGTCAGGGCACCCATATGGTTACTAGCAACATACTGCATGAAGATATATGAATATGGAGAGATGAGGTTAGATATGTTGTTTTGTGTTTTCTGTTTCATAGAAACACACTTTTAAATTCCCACTCACATCTTGAAAAAAAAGCCAAGTGTTTAATGAGATGAGCGGGTGTGAGGACTGGACACAGTCATTACTGGCACTTGTCTGATGGTGTCTGGTTGCTCTACCAATGCACAGTACAGAAAAAGACAAGATAAACAAATAGCAAACCCAAAACTCTCCATCCCTGGAACCTTAGGCAAAAGGAATGGTTGTTGTATTCATGAAATGACTTTGTCATCTCCTTGGGGCAAATGCTTAGTCAGTGGAACAGCTATAACTTTTTTGTGTACTTCATCCTGTATATGATGTCATGTATATCTTGTGGAGCTCTTCAGCAATGCTTTTGTCAAGGACAAACTTTTGGGTTTATCCCTCCTCTAAATTGACTGTTCCATATGGTGATGCCTTCTCTTTGCTCTGGAAGAACAAAAGGGTCTGAAACAGACTGCTTGAATAGGACTGGCTTGTTTTCAGTCCTACTGTACTAAAAGATGTGCTTGTGGCACTGAGAGGGTGGGAAAATCTGCAGAGGGAGCATTTTGAAAGCAATGCTTTTGTGTTGATATTGGCCCAACTCACATAAATACACGGCCTGCTGTGGTCTGTGGGTATTTGTGCGAGGAGGTCAGACCAGCTGTGTGGAGTCTCAGTGAAGTCTTTAAACTCATTTAAAAATCTGTTTTGGAGTTACTTTCTCCATCTGGTATTATTGTAGAATAATATTATAAGAGAGTTTGACTGATTGCCTTAACTAAGGAAACATGAAGTCCATGTGTAGTTAAAACTCCGCCGAGAATTGGACCTTGCTATATTTTTATAACAGTATTCCATAAAAATTGAATTACTGCCTACGCCTACTTTTGAAATGTCCAGATGTAGTTTTCCAAGTGTCTTGGGAACCTTTCAGCTTCTTCTTGCAACTTGCTTAGTCTTGTCAGCAAATAGAGAGATGCTGATTTAATAGAATAGGCAACAAATTAGTTTTCACAGCTTTAAACTATTTTTGTGTTGGTTTTTCTTTTTCTTATTTTCAACAGAGGAGTATGGAATATCCCTTATATGGCTAATATATACTTAATTAAAGGACAAACTCTCAGATCTGAGATGAAAGAAAAGAATTACTTCATGCGTGATAAGTTGGATCCTGATATGGCACTCTGCAGGAATGCCAGGGAAATGGTAAGGTGTATCTGGAGCAGCTTGCTTTCAAATACACACATTTCTTTGTGTCCTGCTGTACTCATAGACTGCTTCATTTGATTGAGCTTGGTTATTATATTTTACTTCTAATTCAAAGTACTGGCCAATTTTTGTGTGACAAAACCCTTCAGGTGTATTTTTTTAAATTGTTGAGAACAGAGGTTTTTTCAAGGTCACTGCACTGATGCAATGACTGCATGGTGCTTTCTAGTTAAATTCCCTGAAAATCTCTCTTGAGGTTAAAATACCTTTCTCCTTGGCACAACCTCAGTAGATGAAAGAGGGCTCAACTGCTCTGCTGTGTATGACTTAAAATTTACCAATACATTTGGATCATCTCTATCATGCTTATTTTTATACAGTGTGAAACTTCCAGCAGGCTAAGTTGGAATATTTTGCCATTTTTAATTAAGTAGATATATATTGAAACTAATAATGGGCAGTGTTAAATATAAAGCCTAGGTGATTTAGGTAATGGTAGGAATCTTCTTAAGGAGCATGAATTACTCATTAATTTTTCTAGATAGATTAAAACTGTATCAGATAAATGTTACATGTGTTAATCTAGAAGTAATGAGAGAACTTATTTGTACTGTAAAGTTATGAATCTGTAAATCCATATTTCTACTGATATTTACACTAGTTTCAGCACAAAGACACATAAGACCTAAACCAGACCTATTTCCAGACACTATAGCATTGAAAAATATTTTTGCTGAATTGAACAAGAAAAGTTGGCAAGTATTAATTTTTTTATTCCCTCATAACAAGGCATGATCTCCTCTGTTTGTACTGATTCTTCAGAACATCCCCGTCCAGTTCTGTTGTATTCAAACCTCCTCAGCATCAGTTCCTGCAAAACCTGTGCTTTCCATGTGCTCATTAAACTAATCCGATTGGCTCATGAGAAAATTGCTTTCTCTTTTCCTCTTTGTCAGTCTGGGCTGTAGGAGGGTTTGGTACATGCTTGTTTTTGTATTGCAGCAGATAAGAAGGGGCTGGTGGAAACAGCTTTGACATGTGTATGAAGAGCTTTGCTTGGAGATGCATGTTGTCTGTAAAGGCATATCAGCTTTTGGTCAAAGGCTGCTCTTTCCCTGATGTACCTGTGGAAACCTAAAAGTAGTCGGAAAAAGAAAGAGATTGTGTCAGAAAACTGATGTGATGATTCTCCTTCATTTTAGACTTTACAAAGGGAAAAAGACTCCCCTTCTTCGGAAACATTCCATATGCTCAGAGCCCCAAAGGTGTTGCTTTATTTTTTTTTTTTTTATTAATTAGTTATTATTACATGCAGTATCAATCTACCACAGGAAGATACTTCTCTTCTGTCCACTTCCTCTGATGAAATACTGCTCTGGCTTTCTCTTCAGTCTTCTAAGGTTCAGGTTTTAGCCAGGGACAGGTTTTTCAAGCCCAGCTGACAGCATCTCAGAGAGGCTCTTTGCCTCCTCAGGGGGGTTTCTCAGTGCTTCCAAGGTCAAGGTGTGCTGGCACTGCTTCTGTAGCTAAAATGGGTGGAGCAGTCCTAGGAAGGAGTGAAGCTCAGATCACTTGCAGGTCTGCCAAGCCCCCTCAGTGACCACATTGTCACTTTAAGCTGTTTTTCTTGACCCAGGCCCTCCTTATTCTCCCTGCTGCAGCTATTTTATGATTTGGTAAGTGCCCAGAACTGGGCATGTTTAACATAATCATTATGTTAATCTTTCTAACAGTTTAACTCTTTTTCAGACAAAAACATAGACAGTAGTACCAAAGTACCCAAATGATAATGTCTTAATCTGCTGCAAATCTAGAAGTCACAAACATTTCAGAAAAAAAGTTTTAGTCTGAAAACCTTAAACTAAAAAAAATCCCATAAAACCTAAGTTTCTTTTTAAAATTACTATTTTCTGCTACTACTTCTAATCAAGATAGTTCTGTTAATACCTTCTGTTAATAGCTTGATAATAAAGCTGTATCTTACCATACTTGATATCTTGCATATAATTACATGAACAGACATCAGAGTGCTCAGCTGTTTTGGATGCTGGTCTGAATATTCTTGTGTGCTATATTTGCCAATACCTTTTTATTTCAGGCCAATTCACCAGACGGATCATGTAGTGAATACTCTGAAATAAGTTTCTTGTTCTGACTTTCATGAGCTCATTAATTGTTAGCTTATTCTTTCAGTTTTTAATTTGAAATTAAACCTTAGATGTTGGTTTTCTTGTGTATGAGCATTTTCAGTTTGAGATCAGATGCTTTCAGTGTGTCTGCTTAAGTTTTCTGGAATGCAAATCAATCAATCACTCCTCTGCTTTTTCCTTTCTGTAACTCTACATATGTTCTCATCAATATGTTTTACTGTGTTTGGAGAATAAATGCAGGTAAATGCTTGTAAACAAGAAGTTATGAAGAGTAGTTGCTGATTAGAGTCAACCATTTGAAAATTAAGATGCTAAATTAACAGCACCTTTACAATATATGTGTGATTATATTTTATGAAAGGACAATCATGAACAGACTTTTTAAAACTTTGCTAAGATGGACAATTTTACTAATGATGCTTTCTCTAATTGGTATAGGGTGTTTTCATGTACATTACCAACAGACATGAATTTGGAAGACTTCTTTCTACAGCCAATTACAATACTTCTCACTACAACAATGACCTCTGGCAGATATTTGAGAATCCTGTGGTATGCATCTAATTATTGCTAAAAAAGTTATTTCATTTAAAAAAATAAATATAAATTTTTACATTGTAAAGGACTTCAAATTTAAAGGCTTTATGTGGAGAACTTTTGTTTACTGTGTGCTAAATATTGATTATGTGCTAAAAGGTGTTCTTACCCATCTAAGGAAATGACAATATATTATATCTGTAAGCTAGCTGGTGACCAGAGCATGAAATTTGAGATATGACCCTGAGGTAACAGGTTTCATGATTTTTGACATGATAGGAACCAATTTGTTCATGACAATAAGAATTTTTAAAATTGTTTTTTGGTGTTTTCAGTAGAGCAATGAATAGAGTATAAATTCTTTTATATCACTTATAAATGTTGTTGTTCTATTGTAATGTTTTCAAATCATGTTTTTTTTAGGATTGGAAGGAAACTTACATAAATCCAAACTACTCAAAGATCTTCACTGATAACATAGTAGAACAGGTGAGTATAAGTTGTTTTTTAAAAAATTGTGTGACTGACTGATAATAAATTGGCATGCAGTAAATATTTCCATGCAAGTGCTGTTTTGGTCTGTGACTAAACAGTTTTTTGATATTTTGGGTCAGAACTGAATTTTTGCCATTCATTAGGCTTGCTTTTATGCAACTGATCTGGACAGAGCACTTGTGTTGGATGATCAGTTGTGACAATTAGAGACAGTGAATTAATGAACATTACCTCTCTAAAAAGCTGGGATAAATGGTTTGTGTGTAAAGCAATGGTAAGTTTTAAGCTGTTATCCCATATTAACCTGAAATGTGGAAGACCAGAATTGTTATTTTGTCACAGAAGGTGTGGCTGCACTGACATGTTCTTAGTGCTGGGTCACGGCTTAGAATGTAACTCATAGTTTTTGCTTTTGTGAGAATATGCTTGAGAATTAAGTTTTTAATTTTTTTGGGTTTTATTGTAGCCATGTCCAGATGTGTTTTGGTTTCCCATATTTTCCGACACTGCCTGTGATGAATTAGTAGAAGAAATGGAACATTTTGGGCAATGGTCTGGTGGAAAGCACCAAGTAAGTGTCAGCCTGTATAAATGTAATCTTAATGAGCAATCTTAACTACTTTTACAATAGTAACTCACAGTGTACTGCAACAAACAAACATCCCAACAATTGCCTGTGGTCTGAAACATCTGCTTTGTGGTATGAAGTGCTTAGTTTAGTCTACTGTGTAGCTGCTTCTTCAGTAAATTTAGAGGCATTCTTCAATTAATGTTGGGGTGTGCTGACCCTGGCTGTATGCCAGGCACCCACCAAACTCACTCTGTCAGTGCCCTCAACTGGACAGGAGAGAGAAAGTAAAAAAAAGAGTTACACTTGAGAGATAAGAACAGGGAGAGATCATTCAATAGCCAACACAGGCAAAACAGACTCAGTTTGAGGCAATTAGTTTACTTTCTACTCTGGTTCAGTTGGTAATATAATGAGCAATGAAACAACATCTTAAAAACACCTTCCCTCCACTTATCCCCCTTTCTTAAAGGCACTGCAGTCACAGTGTGCTGTCTCTGTCACTGCTGGGCTCAGCCTTGGCCAGTGGCAGTTTCCTTGCAGTGGCTGGCATTGGCTCCAAGGGGAGGTTTCCAGCAGCTTCTCACAAAGGCCACCCCTGCAGCCCCCCTGCTGCCCGTGCTGTGCCACATAAACCCAGTGCAGCCTTTGAATCAGCAAATGAGACACTAACAGTGGTGCAGCTCTGTAGCAGGTACCTGACAGTTACCCAAGGCTGGTTTTGGCTAGCTGTTGATAACTGTTCAGACATGTTTTACTCATTTACCTCCTAAGTACTAATTCATCAGACTTGTCCCCCTAAGGAGTTACCTGAAAATGTTATGAGCGATTGTGTCAATGTTCTCAGAGAATTCAAGGTATTTATTAACTACCACTAAAATCAGATGAATGTTTCTCTTATTCACAAAGGTGGAACCATGAGAAACTATAGTTATAATTGCTATGTAGGTAGGAGCCTCTGGAAGGAATTTTAACATACTTTTATCTTCAAATTATTTCAACATATATTAGCCTGGCAAGTTGAGGCCTGTAGTCTCATGATCTGATAGAATTCCAGTTGCATCTGCAGCTCAGTAAATAAAACTTATTATCCCAAGAAGCCCTTTTATTTACAGGTGACACATCCAAATATTGTCTCATCCTATAAAGACTTCAAATTTTTGCTTTCAGCACACTTTTTTTCCTTGACAGTTAGCTGTGGAATTGCTGTACAGACAGCCACTGAAACATTGATTTGTTGCAGTACCGTGATTCTACAGATTTCAAATAAATATTTGTTGAAATGTCAGAAACATTCCATGTTCCTGTTTCCAAACTATTTGTGGTGTTTTCATTAGGACAGCCGCATTTCTGGAGGTTATGAAAATGTCCCAACGGATGACATTCATATGAAGCAAATAGGACTGGATAATGAATGGCTGCATTTCATACGAGAGTTCATTGCCCCAGTAACACTAAAAGTCTTTGCTGGCTATTATACCAAGGTATGGATTAAAAGCTTTTGCAGAAATTACTCCACAGTGTGACTAAATTTAAGTATTTTAATCAATACACCTCTTTGGTTTGGTTGGGGAATTTATATGTGACATAGCAGTAGTTAAAGGTGAATGTTATTGATTTTTTATTTTAACTAAGCTTTAAACAAAATCCCAAGAAGCCTGTGTGTGATTTGGCAGTTCACAGTTTGAAGTCTGACTGTGTGTTTTGTTGCAGGGCTATGCTTTACTGAACTTTGTTGTAAAATACAGCCCTGACAGACAACGGTCGCTCAGACCTCACCACGACTCCTCTACATTCACGATCAACATCGCCCTCAACAAAGTAGGAGAGGACTTTCAGGTAACTTATTGACTTAACAAATGCTGTCCTTTGAGTATCTAATACTAGAGCCCAAACACATATAGAGACCCAGCTGAGAAGGAAAAAATGCACATCACAAATGGAGATAAATTATGCCTTGTGGTTTTTTGATGAGCACTAAATTTGCTCAATTCCAGGATCCAGAACTGTTGATGTAGTCAGGCTGAATTGATCAAACTGATTTCAGGTGGTGGGAGAGAAGGGGTTTGAAGAAAAACTTAGGAGATGTTAGTAATTTCATTTTTAACATTTCTTAAATGCTTCATTTCTGTACAGTGAAAATCAATTTTTCAAAATACTTTAAATAGTGCCAAGTTGACTCAAGTGGCATCTTTTCTGTAGAACTTTTTTAATGGTTCTTTTATAGGTCAGCCACAGAATGAAAATTTTTAACTCTTGTATCTGTTTAGGTTTTTTTTGAGCTAAATTATTTTCTAGTCTGATATTGATTCAAATAAAACAGTCCCCAGAGTGTGAAGCTAGGCAGGGAGGTGGCAATAGTATCCAATTTTTACTTACAGAGAAATTTAAACTGTTGTGTTTATAAGCCTGTATCATTCATAGTACTTAATGCTGATAAATATGCTAGCCACACTTACTATTTTAGAAAGCACACCTTCAGTTTGAAATCAGCAGCCAGATTAATTAATTTAAGATTTTTTTAAATAGTCCTGGGTAGGGGTGCAGTCCTGAAACAAGGCATGTGAACACAATTTGCTTCTCTCTGGTAGAATCTACAGTGAAGTTATTGAAGATCTGTTTCAGATTTTTTTCTTGAGTGAGTTGTTATCCAGTGAATGCTAAAGCAAGACAAGGGGAAATCTGATTGCAAATACTTGTCTGTTAATTAATGCTCTAAAGATGGTGTCATGTAAACAACCTTGCTAAGGGATGGTAAAAGAAAAAAATCCAGCCTATTAATAATAGCAAATTATTGGAAGTAATGGATATATAAAGAAGAATTTATTTAAGCACAAGATAAATGTTTGGGATTTATTGTGTTTGTGTTTTCACTACAGGGAGGTGGATGTAAATTCCTTAGGTACAACTGCTCCATTGAGTCCCCCAGGAAAGGATGGAGCTTCATGCACCCAGGAAGACTCACACATTTACATGAAGGACTTCCTATATTGAATGGCACAAGATACATTGCAGTATCATTTATTGATCCTTAATTTTATTTTTCTTTGTCCTCTTCAACAGCAGTGTTCTTTACATAAACATTTATTTATAGATTTCTTCTGGAAGATGGTGATAAAAGAAACTTTAAGTTACTGTTACTACACAGCAGAGGTACTTTGGGCTAAAAGGAGGAAAAAAGAAAATGTTTTCTAATATTGTTGAAGATTTCTTGATATCTGCTCTGAGCCTTGAGTCCCAAAGTAAACATGTCCTACTTGTTTTTCCATTCTGCTGTCCTAAAGAGTGGGTAAGGAGAGAAAATGGGAAAGCACAGTGAACCCATTTCTTCGTTGAAAAAAAAAAACCAAACCCCAAGGAATGCTAAATAAAAAATCATCGGAAAAATTTATCCTGATTTTCATTTAATTAAGTGACACAGCTAATGTTTGGTGGTCTGTATATTTGGTGCCAACCAAAGAAAGGAAATCACAGCATAAAAACAAAACCAAGTGAATCTTGTTTACAGTTCTTTCTGGTAAGCAATAATTCCATATGCTGGTTTATACTGAAGGGAAAATGTCTCTGTAGCCTGGTCTCTTAATTCATTGTCAATACTGAAATGTACACCCTTTGAAGAAAAAGATAAATAAATTGCAGAGATGGAACAAGGATTAAATTCTTTATCTAAGGAGAAAATGTTTTATCATTTGTTCTGAGAACTTATCCTGTTGAAAGCTTACTTTTCTTCAGCAAGTGACCTTTGTTTAAAGTGAGTTATTTTTCTAAATATGTAGTTGCACCCAATGAATACTGGAAATTTGATGCTTATTTTCAGAAAGCTGGTAAATTTTAATAGGATGTTTTATAGGGACAGTTTTCTACTCTTAAAATTACTTGAATTTTGTATCAGGAAAATGAAATGGTGGCAGTCTCTTTTAAAGCTAAGGGTCTTAACTTGACATTTATTTTAAAGAAATTGGTTTAAAATATTCCTACTGTATCTACTGTTTGTAATTTAAAGAAACTTGAAGCTAACTGTCTCAAAGTCTACCGTGCCAAAATGCACGACATGTTTGAAAACCTTGTGAAAAATAAAGGGTAATTTTGAATTAATGGAGCAGCTGTTACTTGACTCTATCAGGTAGTTTCTTTGCATTTCGACTGTTCTTAAAGAAACTGTTCTGACAAAGATTTTCTAATGATCTGTAGATGGGAGATGGGTTTGTCAGGTTTTGGCTTGTTTGCTATTGGAGTTGTTTCAGTGAGTGCCTGTGTACCAAGTCTTGCATTACGGTTTCAGAATGACCCCAGCAGGAGTGATGGTTCCTGGGTTTGTTTTTATATGAAGGCTGTTTGATGATCTAAACAGTACTTCACTATTTAACTGTGTAACTTTGAAGAAGCTTTATACCACATTTCTAACCAGAAACTTTATTTGCAGCTGACAGGATTAGGAGAGAGTTTCAAAGATTTTCCTTTTACTGAAGTAACCACATCTGCTTGTTTCCTTGTTTTGCAATTTTGAGGAATGTGTTTTAGCTGTATTTAAAGTTATACTGAAGCAAATACATCAAAGTGAGTTAACCTCAATCATGTATTAAAATGGGCTGGCTTGAAAAGAAATGGCTTTTGACAGGAAATTTTTTGCTTTCTTCAGTTTCTCTTTACACTGTCAGCTTTTCTCCTTTTCAGGCTAATAGCTGGGGGTTGCTATTCCTCAGCTTTGTTTCCTGGTGTGGAACAGCTGTCTCAGTGTCTCTCTCTGTACTGCCTGTGCTTAGACAAACCTTACAGATATGAAAGTCTTCAGGCCTTCAAAATGAAAACAGCCTTTGTTAGTCATCTTTTTCTGAGCATTTGTCTGTGGTCTCTTAGGCTAACTTAGAACAGAATAATATTTTTTACCATTGGGTCAGTTAACAGACAGTTTATTGTTTGAGGAGATTTCTTGGAAAAAAATCGCAAAAATACAATCCTGTAACACAGGGGAGTTTCTGCATTTCTGCAGAATTTCACCCCCCCCTCCCATAACTGGTATTTCAATTATTTATTCTGTAATCCTCAGAAAAATTTCTCCCTTTTTTAGTATGTATTTTGCCTCAAGAACACCTGAGGGCTTTAATTACAGCTAAATTTTAGTGTTTGCAACTCTTAGTTCACTCTGTCACTTAGTGACAGGTAACTGTGTTTACTGTGCTGCACATTTGTTGGAAGGGAAAATGTGTTTGCCGTGCCCAAGTTACTAACATTCTCATATTTCTTCTTTCAATTAAGTGTTTGCAAAGGGTGGCAGATGCCTTTCAAGTGGACAGCAACAGGTATGGAACCTCTTGGGAACTCACACATGCCAGGAAAAGAAATTTTTTCTGAACAGTTCACCTGAATTAGTTCTAAAAGCTTTGCCATGCTGTTGGAATGTGAGGATATGAAATCATATAGACTAAACAGGAGTGCCCCTATTAGGAGATTCTGTCTATATTTCACTACTTTTAAAAGCACTTAGACTCTCGTGTCTCTTCAGCAAAGTTTGTTTTAGGACGTAGAAGATACAGCAGCAACCTAAATTCCAGCAGTGTATGAGAAACCTCAGGAGTACAGGGACATAAGGGTGCTCTGCAACAGCTGAGGCATTTGTAAAGTATTTTGTTTGTTCTGCTTTCATCAAGCTTTACTTTTCACTGTTAAGTGCTTGGAGAGACTGTGGTGTGGGTAAGAGAACAGTATATAGGCAATCGATTTCTGAAATCTCCTTTTGCTTAAAAAGACTGAATACAGCTTGGTTTTATTTCATATTTTTGAACTATTCCAGCTGTACTCCTAAGAAATGTTCAGTGGTTTTGGTCGTGTTTTACACATTTAATCTTCTTTAACATCACTGTTCAACAAGTATTTCCAATACCTATTTGTCAGTTCATTTTTTTGTTCCCAAAGGATTACTGTTTCATGCTTACTGTGAGTGGGTAGGAGCAAGACTGACAAGCCCCTAAGGAATAGATTTTTTTTTTCAGTGAGGCCATAATAATAAAATCTATTTGATAGTGCCTGTTTCTTTATAATGACTTTTCCCCCACATCTGCTGTATTCATGGACTAAATTCTAATTCAATGCAGGGCTTCCACAGCAGCTTCTCTTTTGCAGCAGATAAAGATATTTAAGAGGCAGAAAATCTAGTAAGGACCCTTGTACTTCTTTCCTCCCATGTGTGTGTAACTAGTTTTGCTATTGTTTTTCTACTTCAAAGAACTGTTTTAGATTTTTCTGTTCAGCTACTGCAGTGAGCTTTTCAAAGAACTTCAGTTTTATTTGATTTATTTTTGATATGGTCTTCAGTGGATTCAATTCTGGAATGAGTAAGTGTTTTTTTGAATCTTTGCCTCAATGAATTCTCACTTTCTTGCATGGCAGAGTAAGCTGCTCTGCTATTTTTGAGAGTGGAAGGGAAGACAATACCTATGTCAACAGCCCCTGTGACTGAGGTGTCAAATAAATTACTTGACTATTACTTTTTTAGGGGATTTCTTTTGATTCCATGGCAGACTATGAATTGGAGGACAGAGCTTCACTAAATGCATTTGTAGAATTGATATTGGTGATTCTTAGAGATGAGATTTGCACTAGTAGTGTTAACTGTAGAGTTGGAAGTATAAGTAATTAATTTATTATTGCCAGGATTTTGTTGTACCTAGATGGTGGAAGTGCCACTTAAATGGTTTTCCAACACAAATACTTTCTGCATCTTAATGTAAGAAGTTGTAATCTAATAAAGCAGACAGTCTTGGTCAACAATGCTGAAGAACCTAGGTCAAAACCTTAAATACAAATGGAAAGAGAAGCTTTTATTTACTTCATTTGGCACTCTATCTCTCTTTTTTTTTTTTTTTTCCCTCTCTTCTGTGTGTAATTCTCTTCCTATTTGACATATGGATCAAATCTGTGTAAATGCATCCCACTTACAGGGTGGTGGCTGTTTTTTTATTGTATTTCAGGGCTAGGGGGAGGGCAGAATGAGGGATGGGTCCAGAATTCACCCCTCACAATTGCTTCCTTCTGCATCTGTTTGCACAGAGCTGTGTTCCTACAGCACCTCAATCCTAAACTCACAGGAGGAGGTCTGAGAAGTACTTGATATCCTGGCATGATGCAAAGGCTGTTAAATGAAGGATCATCTTTTTCTCTTGGCAATTTATTGCTTCTGGAAAGTGAATTTTCTGGATGAAGCTTCACTTCACACTGTTTTGGCTGTGTTAAAGCAATGCCCCTCAAGATTATTTTGCACAAAGATCGAGTGTAAGATCAGCTCTCTGATAAAATCATATTAGTCTTAAGTTATTTAATGGAGTGGAAAAAGTTCAAAAGTAGGATTTCAGCCAGCATGATTACAACCTGTATTGGCATCAGTGCAGCTGCAGAAGTAGCAAAGCTGAGAGTTTGGCCAGTGAGGAGGGTCTTGGCTTGGGGTGATGCTGTGCTGCTTGGACAGTGGAGAAAACTGTACTTGAAAAATCCTGCTTGATCCTTCTGCAGTTGCCTGCTCCACTTCTGTTTTATGATTGTTGAGTGTCTGAGTGCCTGAAGTTGGCAAGGGAGATGTATAGTCATATATTAACAGACTCAGGAACTGGTCGGCTGGCCTCAAACCAGAGTTCTTCCATTTCCCAGAATTTTGCTTAGTTGTGAGAAGAGTTACTCAACTACCAATGACTGTACCATTTTGTTTCTGCAGTCTGAGAGAGGAGCAGAGAAAGAAGGAAAGGAGCAGAATAAATTTATTATAAGCTACTTCTGTGCTACAATGTCTGTAGTGTAGACAGGGCATGACAGCATTGCATTTTCAGAGCCTGGGCTGGAGTAACAATCAGTGTGAGCAGTAATGTAAGCCCATGAGATGGTTTACCATATTTAATACTTTTAAACATCAGGACCTATCCTTCTGAGTGGGCTTTGCTGAGACTTGAGGCTTTAAACTTTCTCAGATGTGGGTCGCTGGTCTCTTGCAGTGTACGATCATGCACTGTCAGTGTGTGAAGGGGAGGTTTGCAGCCTTGCTGTTTTCCACTTTTCCATGTCTCTAGCAGCAGGATTAGCAGAATAACTGCTCAGGTCTTGGTTCCTTAAGGCAAATTGCTGACTGGTAACAATTATCACTCTTCTGTAAGGGGAAGAATTGTGTTCAACTTGTGTTGCTAATATTTGAATGATGGGTCTTTCTCCACCTCTTGTGGTAGCAGTCAGAATGGAAAGATGGAATTGATGAGGGTACCAGAGAGAGTAAGCTGAATCCTGCTCTGATCCCACAGTAAGCACACTGATTAAAGAGAAATCTAGGGTTTACTGCTAGAGTTTGCTCCAACTTAGTTGCCCCAGGATGTGTATAAAGAGCTTAGAGAAAATGGAGTGTGCTTTTTAAAGATTAACTCTGATGTTTTAGCTCCTAAATGATATCAAGTCTCTGAGTTTATGAGAGATTAAGATTTGGAGGAGTTAACTTGCTTTTTCCTCAGAGGCTTCTAACATAGATATGGTGCAATTAAGGCATTTCTGTAAGAAGTGCCCCCTAAAGGAAGGTACTCCAGCATGAAGTAAATAGAATGCATGAGAAGCTGGGGCAGAAAGTATTAAGTGTAAGCTACTAGAAGCTAGATTTCTTTGGCAGGGCTGGGAGAATGTACGAGGTGGGCGGGTTCAGAGTGCAACAATGAACTTCTGGCACAGCCAAATTTAGAGGTTCATCATCTGAGTCACTTTTGTACACTGTGATTCACCCAGGGAGCTATTTCAAGCATTTGATCATTGTTTAAAACATGTAAAGTAGTCTCGGTCCTGGTAGATAAGAGTGATTTGCTGTAGAATTCCCAGATCCAGCCGTCACAGACTTGTCTTTGCTGTGCCATCAGGAATTGTAAACTGGATATTTTGATAGAGTTGCTTGAAAATAGAGGAAATTCTCAGTTCTTATACTTCAATCACATGTATTAATCTGCATGAGAGCATTTTGGCCACATGTGCTATGAACTTTTAGTTCTCTTAGTCTCCTTGCCTGTGTTCCCATCACTCAGGCATACAGTGCACGTCTCTCCATGCAAACCGTGCCCCCCTCACATCTCGTGTGTTTGCCAGATGTCAGCTTTCCTGGGACAAAAAATAAACATGGGTGGCCAATGGCTTTTGCATGAATGGAAGCAGGAGCAAGGGAGACATAAAGGTATCTTTATTCTCAAGTGTTCTTGAAGTGTAAATTTTTTAACTGCTTCTTCAGAACTCTACAGAGCTATGCTCTGTAAAAAAAACACAGATGAGGTTTCCTGATTTTCTTCAAGTATTCTGTGCAGCCAGTGGGATGAGATGGACATAGAGGGCTCCAGGCAGGAGCAGTTTCTCAGCTCCCACAGGCAAGCCCTTCATCCTGAGCTTGTGTCTCTTGGAGCAGGTGACCTGTGCTATGTTTCACTGCTGTGATCTGTGTCTGGTGAGGGCTTTTTAGTCTTCGTCTCATTATCCATCAGTGTATGTGTATGAACACAAACCTATGCTTCATTTTTTTCTAAAGCCTGACTGTAGCCTGGACTTGTTCTGCAAATAGGGTTTTTTCATTGTGCAGCTCATACTGAAAAAAAAATATCCCCTTTTACTGAAAATTAGGGCACATAGAAGAGTACACAGGCATTGCTTAATTTTTCTCTGTTACTGATAAAAAGAGCATATGAATATGAACTTCACATGAATTAATTGATCCATACTAGTTGTTCAAATAGCAAAAGTAGGAAAAATGAGAAGTTCTTTAGCTTGAACATAGTGGTATGGGAAATGCTCTGTTTTCCAACATTAGGTAGACTTAATCTACCTGAAGTTACACAAACAGGAAAGACTGAATGGACATCACAGTATGTTTCCAAAATAGCTGTGCAGGTGTTCTTGAAATGTTTTTTGAGCATCTGTTCTTGGCAAGCTGTTTCAATTTTTATTTATTTGTAGTATCAAGAGAACAAAAGTACATTAATGTACTGCTATAGCAGCATTCAAATGCTGAGAATCAGAAGCTCAAAATAAATAAAAAGAGATTATATTGCAGAGGAGAGAAAAACTTCAGAGCCATTGAGGCAACAAAAATATTCCCTACATGGAGTATTTCATGACCAGAACCCTGAGATGGCACTTGAGGAATGTCATCCAAATACCACAGCCTGAAGATGATTTTTTTTTTTACATAATTTTAACTCTTTAAAAAGAGCTTCTAGTTGCAAACTTTATTCCTGAAGGGTCTTTTCTTCACATACAACCAAAATGAGAGATTTCATTAAAAACATGTATTCAGAAATAAAGCCAAACTGCCAACCTAATCAAGGTTCTTTAGCTGAGATGCCCCCACATGCAATGCTCTAATACCTGCCTAGTGTCATGCTTGGCATTAAAATTCCAGGGTGAATTCTGCTAATCTAGCAGGCAAAAAGTAGTTAAGTACAGGGACAGGTGTATTTTTGATAGGTTTCATGCAGTTCTGACACTGATTGAATCTGTGGGTGCAGGTTGCCAATGCAAGGATTAATTTCAGCTAGAACAAGCTTTTGCACATGGCTTCAACATGTCCTCTGCTTGTGGGTACATAAGAATTTGTGGGTAAGAAGTTTGCAAAATACTTGGGCCTAAAGTGCTAATTTATCTATTTCCTGCAAAGCAGGAGATGTAATTTGATAGTGAGACCACAGAGGCCAAGGGTTGAGAGAGCATAGGTCCACAATCCTGGTGTCTGGGACAAGCTTCACACTTGGGGTCAATAAGACGATTGTTGAATGAAATGATGCTCATCTCAAAAAATTCTGAATGTGAGATTTTATGGAAATGCCCTTACAGAGTTATTTGATATCTCTAGATAATGGAGTAAGATATGCACAAAGTAAAACTGCAGCTCCTTGCTAATGCAAAGGGAATTGGTCTCATAAGGCTGAAAAGTTTTTTTTTTGCTTCACAAAGAAATGTTAGAGAAGGGTACTCATGTATTTATTGTAAGTAACTCAATTATACAGAAGCAGATTTTATATTTATTTAACAAATATTCCCATCTGCTTTTGCCCTTTTTTCTTTTTTTGTTGGGCTTATCTCCAGCTGAAGATTTTATGTGCAGCATGCTGTATTGTAGTGCTGCTTCTTTACTTCAAAGGCAAGCCAAGGAAGCTCTTTTGGACTGAATATCTTCCACAGAAAATCTGCTTATGGTAAAAACTTACAGCAAACTTTACTAGATTTTTATCTTTTCCTTTTAAATGTCTAAGGAGTAATGAGTGTTTGTTGCTAATTATAAGAATGTTTTCCTCTCACTACTGAAGATTGCAGATTTTAAAGAAAAAAACCCACTAAAGAAAACTGATTTGGGATTCAATTTCATTTTTAGAAAGAAAGAAATAAGTTTGTGGGTTTGATTTTTTTGGGTTTTTGTTTGTTGGGATGTTTTTCTTTAATAATGGAACCAAGTAGATGTATACAAAGCAAAGTTATAAATCTTAATCCATATGAAATGAGTTTAGAAAAAGTGCAAGGCAGTGAGCAAGGGCATTGCGTATCATGGTCTATCCATGATATTAAATGTCTTATTTCAAACCACTTGCCAAACTGTAATGCAGAGTGAAATACACTGATCATGTCAGAAGTTAACAGATCCTCTGTTTCTCCCATGTTCTGTTCTACGGGGCTGAATTCCCAGTAGGCATCTCAGCTTTCTCGTATTTGGCCAGTTGAAACAATAAGAATTTATAAGGCCGTTAATTGGTGCCCCTACATTCTCCCACTCCAACTTTAGTTTACTCATTGTTTCCTTACCAAGAGTTGTTAGATAAGTTTAATTCATTAATTTTTGCCTTTACTGTGCTGCTTTCCTTGTGTGTTGCTTGGTGCAATGTCTTGTGATCCAAGCAGAGCACTGCTAAGCCATGGCACTTCTCCATCCCTTGTGCCAGCTTCTTTCTTGAACCCAGTATTTTTTTAAACGACTGTGGTCTGCTGGTAAAGTGATTACAGAGATGCCTGCAGTCCTTCTTCGCTGTTTTATGGAACATTTCACTGCTTCTCTTGGATTCCTGGAAGTTGGTTGAAGATACAGAGCTTCTTGCTGTGTTCTCACCTGGCTTGAGTTCAGCATGTTGATAGTCCTCTGTATAAAGTGAACCTTGATAAAGAGAATATTCTTCCTTTTCTACCTTTCCAAGTGCCAAAGTTTTGAATTATGAATGCTTTTCTGTGTAGTAGAGTGGTGTGGGAAAGGAGAAAATAGTCCAACAACACAGCCAATACCATTGGCAAAAAAAATGCTACTTAAATGTGAAGCATGGTTTCTTCATGGTATGCTTCTCCAGGCTCCAGTTCCTCTCTCTTCATTCCTCCTTCAGTTCAGAAATAAATACATTCAAACCAAATGCCAAAATAGAACTTTCCTTTTTAGACTATCTGTAAGTTCAGGACTGTCTAAATACTTGAACAGATAGTGGACAAAGAGCTTTGCACAGTGTCAATTTTGTATTTATTTATCATTCAGGAAATTATTTGAAGGTGTGTTAAAACTCTTTGAACTGAACTTCTGCCCTCTGCAAGCTGGAATGCATTATGTTTTGGTTAAATGATAACACATGAAGCTCAAAGAAGGCCCTCTGAATATGTAATGTTGCTTTTTGTCCTCATTTTCATGAGAATTTGGGGCAGATAGCTACTAGAATTCTCATATTCACTAACTTAAACCAAGAATAATAACAGCATAAAAAATGCTTATAATTTAGGAGTGAGTTTTGGACAGTTCTACAATAGTCTCCTGTCTGCTAAGCTTCTGGTAATTTATTCTGCTATCTTGGGTATGTGTTGCATAAATATACCACAAGAACATTATTGAATTTATTTGGTGGTTACTTAAGGCTGCTCACAGGAATAATCTTAAACTCTGATAAATAGAGACTAAATATCCATGATTTTGAAACAATTAAAGTGTATGAACTATGAAATAGTGAGATATGTTTTGGGGCCATGCCTGCAAAATGCTGAATTTCTGCACATTTGACTTAAACTTCTGGGAAATGACCTTTCTCAATTTCATTTAATGATCTCTGTGTTCTGTAAACTCTCTTCTGTAATATCCTGGGGAGATCAAAATACTTAAACTAGTTATAAAAGTATAAGCAAACAGACAGTGTAAGGAAAAAAAGGCTTTGTCTTATCTATATACTTTTTATCTGGTGAGTAGAAGTTGGTGATAAAGCAGTGCCTTTACCCTCTGTCAGCCATCCCGTGCCCAAAAGTGAATCGTTCAGATGCTTGTTGAAAGCAGGATGGGGTCTGGATAACAGAAATTAGGACAGAAATAAAGCTGCAAAAATACTTCCAACATAAAACTTAAGGTACAGTTATAGGAGTCAAGTCAAGCAATATGGTCATATTTATACAGTGTGCATTTGTCCACATGCACCTAAAAATGTCATGAATAATACTTGCATACCCACATTTTTAGGTGGAAGTTGTAATTTACAACCTGGGAGAGGATGAAATAGTGTCTGGTAATAGAGCAGCGCTCGCACAGCCTTTCATCTAAGTGCGTCAAAGCATTTGATGGGAAAATTGTGGCTCGGAACTGATTTGTTCATTCCATTTGGCAGCAAATCTGGGAAGAGGCTGCAGAGTCTCAATTTCCAGCCTTGGCCATGGCCCCTGGCTGAGTGACTCAGTTGCCAGGAGAGCGGCCGTGGTGGCTGCGAGCGCTTCCCGGCAGCGCGGCTGGGCTGGGCTGGGCTGGGCTGGGCTGGGCTGGGACATCTCTGGACAGCAGACACAGCCTCTGCCAGCTCCGTCTGCAGAGCAAGGAAACAAAGACAAAACTTTCCCAACCAGCTGATGTTTGGTGTGGGATCTCTTTCCTGGTGCTATTCTGTTACTTTTCTAAAAATGTCTTCTGGTATGAGCCCAAAATCAGCCGGACTGCGGGAGCCAAGGCCGGCAGCAGCCAAAGCGATGCCGTGGGAGCATCTCTTCCCTTCCCTGGTCAGCAGAGAGCCTCCACTTCCCTGCTCTGTGCTCAGCCTCTCCTGTAGCTGCTCTACCTTCTAATGAAATGCTACCTCTGACTCTCGTGCTCTTGTACATTTGAATGTTAATATAAAGAGGTTGTTTTTATACACGATGGGGCTGATTATTTGGTTAACGTTTTCCTAGATGGTGGTTGAATGTGCCATTTCCATATGGTGTATTGTGGTGAGTATGAAGTTTCCTGGAGAGGTAACCTTTTCTAAGCCTTTCTGCTAATTATTTGGATAAGAGAAAATAACTGTTACCTCCCAGAAGTAAAATGTCATCACGTTTCTTTGAAATTATTTACTGTTTCAAATATTGAAACCCTAATATTTTTTAATATCTTAATGCCTTACCAAAGCACTCAAATATTTCAGGTGACCACTGGCATATATGTTTAGTTGTACATTTTCAAAACCAGGTCGAAAAAATAACATAGAACTTAAAACTGTATTTAAAAAAAAAATTGCACAGACCCATGTCTTGAAGTATCTTAACAAGAAGCAAGTGAATAGAGCAATCTTCATCAGCTCTAATTTGATGGAGTTGTCTACTCAGTCAAGTCAGAAAAAATTAAATGGAAACTTTGTATACTTCAATAGTGCATTAACCAATTATGTGGTTTGTGGTTTGTAGGCTTCAGATAAAAATGCAAAAAGGAAAAATTATGCACATTTTATGCTTTAAACCTGTAAAATGCTTGGGCTATTATGTTTTCTAAATATTCATTTTTAATTTATTTTCTTTATATGCTCTGGAAGTAAAGATTTTAAGCTGCTGACTAATAGAATGTGAAATCTTTGTGTTACCTCGTAAGTTCTCTCTTGGCAAAGTTCAAATGTTTCAATGTAACTTTATTGTCAAAGGAAGTCATTATCAGAAGAGCCAATTTCTTTGTGAGTAAAGCCATTTTCAATTTTTTGGATTGGCTTTCGATTTTATGGGTGTGGCAGATCAGAAAATACAACTGCAATTTTTTTCTTACTTGAGATTGTTCATGTCATCTTCTATGGGAGCTGAAAAGTTTCAGTTTTGAGCCTTTTCATGCTGTGGGATTTCCTTTCTAGATATGGTAAATGGGAAGAGCGATTAAAAAAAAAAATAGCTGTAAAATAAGGGAATTCCTAAACTGGCCTTAAAGACTAATCCAGAAAAAACAACTTTGTCTTGATTGGTGGTTACTTAATGTTTTGCTCCTTCTAAATGCACCAAAGGAGCACATGAAGGGCGAAGAACATTTTTTCCTATAAGAATGGAAAATGTAGCAAGTATCTTTATTTATCATGGGATGTCTGTGGTTGGTATTAATGAGTCAGGTTAAGGCAGACTGATGGGGCAAGGGGGAAAGGCTTTATTTCCAGAGAAAGCAGTGTTGGAAATAGGAAGGTGCATGGAGTGGCTCTTGTGCCACGTGTCAGCACTGCCTCACCAGCGATACCCTGGTTATCCTACAGCACTTTTCAACCACAGCTGGGCTGTCAGCTGGGAAGGTCATGCAGTGTTTATCCTGAGAGGTCATTCTTGGCCATGAATCAATGCAGATCTGGCAGCCCCAGATAGTTTTGAAAGAACGAAGCAGTGCTGGAGAGCTGAGCTTTCGTCCCATCGGTGGAAATTTGGAGATGCACAGCGGGGTCAGTCTGTGCTTTGGGCTGTGGGTGGGTGCAGGGAGACCTCTTTGTTTTCTGGCTCTGCTTTGCCTCGACAGCCGTCCTCGCTGCAGGAGCACAGGAGGAGGTGTGGTTGCAAGAGCTGGGGCTGCTGTGCCCTGCCAGGGCATCTGCTTCCTCTGTCACCCGTTCAGCTTCACTGGGATCAGGTGACAAGCCTGGAAAGCAACAACAGAAATGTCCTATTGCCATTTTTAGTCCTGACTGACATTTATAGCATCAGGCACAGAGGATGTTCTTCAGCTCTGAGTGAATGAAGCCTCTAAATCAAGAGTTGTATGGCTGCTAATAAAGCATTTGCTTACTCATCAGATCTCATCCTCAGGAATTCTTCACATCTCTGGTCAGGTTTAATTTTGTTCATGTATGGAAAGTATGTGTCCATCAAGGAAGATACTATGAAGGAGAAATAAATGTGTATAGTATATTTTTTTTTTAATTGCCATTTGGATGGAGGTGCTTTCAGAAATAGCTTTTTAACTGGAAGACTGTTTCAGAGCTGAAGTGATTCAGAGGAAGAATAAAGCCTGTGAAACTCACTTCAAGCAGAGGTGGAAAAAACCAGTAACTTGTCTCTTGCTCTATTGTATAATTCAATAGTAGGTTAGAAGTGCTTTGAGCTGCAGACCCAGGTTCTCTAAAAGCACCTTGTACAGACAACAGATTTTTCCACGTGCTGACTCTAAGGGGTGTTGTCTCCTGTGTTTGCAGCTGTGAGGAGGAAGCTCAGCTTGAAGGCTGGTGCCGAAGCTTGTCCCTGAGGACAGAGACCATGAGCCCTGGCTGCTGCCAGGCTCTCCCCACACCACTGGGAGCCTCAGCCTCCTGCAGAGAGGCACTGGGAGATGGGAAATGGAAACCAGGCCATGGGTGCTTTTGGCAACATCCATCTCTCTCTCTTTTTATAAGACAGCATACCTGGGTTTTGCTATCCCTCACTTCCTCCCTCCCAGAACAGAATAAATATTTGTCCTGAATCTCTCTCTATCTCCTGGTATTTGAAAATCTGCTCTGATGGTGTGAAGGTATAAGAACTGGACAGGGAATAAAGAGGAATATTTCTGTTAAAGCTGCAGCAGAAGAGGAGAGAAAAGGAGCTTTAAAATTTTTTTTCTCCCTCCTCCTCCTCAGAAACCAAATCCAGTAAAATTACCATTTCAGGAAATGCACAGATTTGCTGTAAAAATTTCCTTCTGCTTCAATGTATTTTCTTTGCTGTCTTGTCTCTGGAATTCATCTGCATTCATTGTGTCAGCAGTCACTATAGCCTCAGCACTGCTGTAAAAGTTTCCAGGGGATTTTATTAATTTTACCCCTTGTGTTATGCTGATACCCAATCAATGAATTGATTGTGGCTAGAAAGATTTCAGAAATTTGACTTTGTTTGCCAGTGCATGGTAATTTCTGATCTAAACTCTGTTAAGGGAAACTGGTGGCTCCTACAGGCTTTATTGGACAGATGTATATGAATGCTGATTATGCTATTTATTGTGTAGATCTCAACTGAATGCATGCTAATCAGCTTCTTTTTCCTTAGCTAGCCTGGAGTTGCTTTTCTAGCAGTTTCTACTTTCCTTATTGCCTCGCCACGTATGTACTTTCTCTTCTGGTCTTTTATTCTGCACAGATGCTCTGTTGATGTTCTTTGAACACAGGCAGGGAAAAGCCCCTTGTCATAAATACATATTTTTTTTTCACCCCTCTTTGGCAGTGAAGCATTTGGCCACGTCTTCATGTTCTCTTCCTACCAGTATTGCTTCCAGATGTTGTGTTGGTGCTTTTTTCTTGTTTGTGTTTGGATTGTCACTTGATCATTAGCACTCTGTTTTTGAGAGGAAAGCCTTTGACTTTGTAGCAAGCAGACATGAACCCAAGCCACAACTGTCTGACCTCAGCTTCCTCTGTTTGAGGTTGTGTTTGGATTTAAGATGTTGGTCTGGCCTATGGCAACAGTCAGACCCAGCCACAAAGTGCATTTCTGGATTCAGAGGTGGATTTTACCAATGATCCAAGACTACCCAGCTTATTGCTTTATGTGTAGAATCAAATCCTGTTGCTAAAGATTTAACCCCTTTCCTTTTGTTTGGAACACTGCTATGGGCACCTTGCATCTTCAGAGGAACTAACCTGAAACTCTGCTTGCTGTGATTTTGTTCTTGAGGGCCATAAATATCAGTATCATATATTAGTGAGACCATCTGTCCCCAATGACCCTGGCACAGACCTGAGCTGTGCTGCTCTAGTAAGAGGAATTGGAGCTCAGGTTCTTCTTGCAGCTGCCTCAAACACCTTTTCCTTCCCATTGCTCCTAGAGGAGTCTTGGGGGAGTCAAACTTGTAGGAGTGACAGATGTGAGTATTTGCAGTGAGAATTATTAATTACCAATATAAGTACCAAAACATGTTATATTTAACCTATGTTCCTCATAGCTCTCACTACTCATGAATCAAGCATAAGAAAAGGAGAATGCTCTTTTCTCACATATCCCAGGTAATCCCATCCTGTCTCCTGGCTGTTGCTTCTGTCATGAAGAAATGAAATATTAGCTTCCCAGTGTTTAAGTAGTGTCTGTGTTTTGTGAATCACTGATTTTGGAGTGTTTCCTACCTCCTGCTAGTGGGGAATTTGCTCCTTTACCCCATCCTTAGGAAGTGGAAGATTAGTTGGAGACCAATTTAACTGTGTGCCATCCCCAAATCAATGTAGCCACAGTTCAGAATGCAGATATGTCCCAAATTGAGTCTGGTACAGAAATGGGGAACTGCAGTTCCCAAGTGACAAAACATGGGAAGATTTACACAAGTGACAAAGACTAGGCAAGGGAGAGGTCTTCATCAAATTTCAAGCAAAAATGATTTGTGTCTGGAGTTTCTCAAGACTGAAGCTCTCCACTGACAGGCGCAGGATGGAAAAAAATTCACTCTACCACTAAAAATTGCTGAAGAAATTGAAGACTTGCTTTTGCTCCAGCAAACTTCATGGATCTCTTCTCCTCCCTTGCCTGGAGGAAACTCAGCATAAATACCATCTTGTAAACTGTGGTTGATCTGGCAAGATGCAGATGTTTATTCCTATGGAATAATTTCCTATCCAGCAGTCTTGTTCCAAAAGTAGTCCAGAAGGGATTAAATCTGGAGAACATGTTACATTTACATGATCCACAGGAATTCAGCTCATCAGTGCTTACTCCTTCTCAGCTGGAAAGAAGCAACTAATGCCCAGACTGCTCTTGCTGTGGTGGAACTGTGAAGGAGCTCAAGGGCTCTCCCTTTTTTCAGCCCACAGGAGGGCAACATCGAGCTGCAGCTGAAACAGGCATTGCCAGAGCAGGTGTACAGTTTGCTAATATAAGAATCAATGAATTGAAACGAATGAGCTAATTTAGTGGTATTCTAGACCATGGCTATTTAGTGGTTTGTCAGTCTGCATCCTCTCTGTCTTTGGTTGTATTTGTGGTTAATCTGTAATTGCTCTAAATTCCTTTTGTCATCTGTAGCCAACAACATATGATGTGAAGAATAAGACAAAGTTGTTTACTTGGGTGTAGTCGTGTCTGTTTTTTTTTCTTACTTCCCTTTTCAAACTGTATTGCACACTTAAGTGTTGTGTTGAGGAAAATGGGTTACAATTTTGAGTTTTGGCATTCTCTAAGAGCACCTGTATGTTAAAGATTGTGCTACACACATTGCAGGCTGAGGGCTGCACAACACTGATGGCATGAAGCTCAGTTATTTCAGCAACGTACCAGCTTTGGTGTTTAATGCAGCTTGCAGCAGCAGTGCAGCAAAGGCAGCAGCACAAAGGGTTTGTTTTTCAATAACTTGTAGTCTCCATGAATGCTGATCACACTCTGGAGTGAGGTGCTTTGGGAGGCTGGAGAAGCCTGACTCTAGAGGAGCTGAAACATGGAGCAGATCTGCCAGATCCTAAGAGGCCAGGAAAGCAGATCAGACAGAGCTTGGCACTCAGGCTTTCTGAGTCTCTGGATTACATTATATTTGCAGGTTCATGGAACTATAGAATATGCTGTATTGGAAGAGACTTGTCAGGGTCATTGATTAACAGGTGAGTAATGGGACAGAGGACTTGTGATTGCAACCGAGACTTTACAAACTTTTCTTCTGCTGTATCCCTTTGGCTGGCAAAGCTGGTTTTGCCAGGGGAATTACCTGAACTCTCAGGCTCTTTTCTCCAAGGTTGGGATGGAGACCCAAATGGAGGCTGTGATATACCAGCCACTAATAACAGTTTTGTTTCTAACCAAAATTATCTGGAGGGATAAATAAGGTAAAGTGACTTAGTAAAGGTGATGTCTTCTATTAGACTGACTAATCCACAGTCAGGGTGAGGAAGGTTTCAGGTTTTATATGGATGTTAGTGGTATGGTTAAAAGGTCTTCATTCAGGTGTTTTGGGGTTTCATATAGGCAGTATATTTCCAATTAAAACAAAATTTATAGTTTGGAAACTCCCCCTTCCCCAGAAATATAAGCTAAAAGCATCATTGAAATGGAAAACCAGGACTCTCTAACAAGGGATGGATTTTTGTGCCAAGTTTCATCATTCTGCAAGGGGATAATTCTTGAATTTCCATTTTTGTGTTCAAATCGGGAAAAAATGGTTTAATCTTCTCCCAGCTCTCTTTTTTCTTCTGTGTTTTTTTTTGTTTTTTTTTTTTTTTTTACTCCAGGAGCTCCTGAAGTATATTGGCATATACTAAAACAACATTGATAGGACATTAGAGATGATGGATTGGTGGGTAAAGGATACCTTCTAGTATTTTATTACAAAAGCAATTGTTTGGATGTGTATCACTTCTAGTTTAGCCAGAGGCAGTTATGTAGTTTCATATAGCCAGTGAGATTAACATTCTGTGAATTGACATTTTGGGAAGCTATCAATCTTGCAACAACTCAAAAAAAATTTCAAGTAGAAGAACAGGCTTGTGTCCATTTTTCTCTTTATCAGCAAATGCCATTTTTGGGTCCTTGGGAGCTAGAATTGCTCCAAATCATTATTCTTTAATGAAGGAAAAAAGAAGTCAGTCTGGAAATTACTTGGCCTTCAAACCTTCTCTGTTATGCTTCTTTTATTCTCAAACAACAGCTTTGTTTGTCTGTGCAGTCCTGGCCTTGCCAGTAAGTGTAGGTCTTTGGATGCATTAGTTCAACTGATTATCAGCAAAAGGTGTAATTACTAAGGGATACTAAGGGATCAATCAGCATGATCTCTTAAGGGTGAGTAATAAAAAAGCTTAGTGTTTTTATGTAAAGTTTAGTTATGCTAATGAAAGCTTAAAGAAATCCAGATGAGTTTTAAGTCTCTTGAGATTTACTTCTTAAAAGTAATTGTAGTTTCTACAAGTGCATTTGATTTGTTTTTGATAGCTTATGTGGGATCTAGGGGTTTGTCCCACTTACATTTTACCTCCTCCTACTGGTGTGTCAAAATGTACTGGGGGCAAGATGCTCCATGCATGGTTACAGTGAGAAGGCTGCCCTATAAAGAGCAGTCAGGCAGGTCAAATCCAGGGCAAAAAAGAGGCCAAAATAAGCACCTAAAGGCGGGCAGCAAATATACAGGTGTGGCCATGCTGTGGATGGGCAGGAGGAGATGCCAGCACAGCATCTGCTCTGCCCATGGGAGTCCCCACAGCAGAGGCAGCCCCAGGGCTCGGTCAGACACATTTACCACGGCAGAGAATTGCTCCCACAGTGGGCACAGCAATCCCAGGCTCCCTTCCAGACCTTGGTGCACAGATGGAAAGCCAAGGGTAGCATAGCAAGGGTAGGTAAGACACTATTTTCAATGAGCTCTATCTGCCCTGACTTGCCTCAAACACAGGTGCCACAATTTGCTCAAGTTTTCTCTCCATCTACAAATTCCTTTCTCATGCCACCTCTAATCCCTGTTCTCCAACCCCCTTTTTCTCCTCCTGGAGCACTCTACAAACACCTTCTGATGAGTAATTTCACAAACTCTCTGGTGCCTGTGCCTCCCCCAACCCTGCACTGCTGCATTGCTGTGGCAGCCCCAGGTGAGCCTTTGCTCCACAAATTGTGCATGGGATTGGATAGGAAGCATCTCAAAGACATCCCTGCTGCTGTGAGACAGGCCTATGGAGCTGGAATGTTAGATTCTCATTGGCAGTTGATTTACAGCAAGTGGGATGAGAGAGTATGGAAATATGATATTCATAAAACCCATCCCCTTTTTTCCCCCTCCACCTCCAAAAAGCATAAAGTATTTGGACTGGATCCATTTATAGCACAGGTTTCTACATTAAACAGTGTCAAATGGCAAAATTTAGAGAAAAATCTGAAACTAGGGAAAGACACAGGATATATGGTGGTTACAGGGGTTAATATTGTTTCAACATAAATGTAAAAGACTGTTATTTTTTACTCCATAGCCCTGCTAAATCAAGCTTCAGATAACATAAAGCATTGAACAATGATGACAACCTCTTGGACAGGCTGCACACATCCCACCACTTAGCATGGTGTGCAATAGTTTTCTGCTACCAAATACTGGTGAGTGCTTTCTGGCTTGGTTTGATTTTTTTTCAATCAAAAAATATGATTTCAAAGTGGAGCATGTGTTTTTGCATGCATGTAGCTGTGTTTGTGTATAAACTCACTGATTTCAATTAGTTCCTTGGCCCCTGGGCCCTGGGTGTGAGTGCCAGGACGAGGCTGTGACTGGCTGCTGCCGGGACCTGCCGGAGCAGCTACGGATGTGGCAGAAATCCACACAGCTGCAGTGCCTGCCTTAGCCAGGGCCTGCAGAGCCTGTGCCTAGGGCACTGCAGTAAATAAAAGGAGTAAAGATGAGCTGATGTTTCCAAATTCTGTCACTGAAAATTTTGTTTGACACACCTACACTCGCATGCACACACACAAATCCTTCTAGAAAGGAAGTGCTCTGCATACACTGTATCCTCTGCATGTAATCCCTTAGACAGCCAGCTGTTGAACACTCATAAATTATTTAAAATTTATTCCCTAGCAGTGACTTCCTACTGTGGAGGAGGAGTCAGGGACTTTACAAAGTGTTCTGGGATTTGGATTGGCTGTAGGCAGAACCTGGGAAGGGCCGGGGGAATTGGGAACCCTTAAAGCAGGGCTGTGTGGGAGGCTCAGGAGGGCAGGTGGGTCAGCACAGAACCTTGTGGCAGCCAGTGAGGGTAAGAAGCAGAGATTTTGCAGCTAAAAAGCACATCCCCAACTACAGGCACGGGCAGTTGCCATCATTTCTGACAAGCAGAGACCGACGTTGTTCCACTGTGTCCTATAAACCTTTCCAAAGCATGAGCCTCTTGGAGGGGAGTGGGGACATGGACAGGAACAGGCCCCCGTGGTGATGCTCTGAGCTTGCTGCCAGCTCTGTCACTGTACTAGCATGACACTTCTGAGTGAGTCAGTCCTGCAGATAAACAAGCACATTTGTGTGAGCCCTGTGCTGCACTCGTGAAGTCAGAAGGCTTTTGGATCAGGTCAGGTGGTTTGTGACCTCCAGGGCATGGGCATGGTGAACACAAGTTGGTTCCAAGTGTCATGGGTGAGCGAAAGACAATTTGTTTATTGAACTGTAAAAAAGAATGGGAAGCTCTCAGGTGGGCACAAACACCTTAATTCTCCTGAAGTGCATGGTGATGTGTCTCCTCAAAACCTCTTACTGTAGAGTTTAGGACTGAGCATGTCGTGATGGATGTAATTCTAAATTCCAGGAATTCTAAACTCCTTAACATCACTAAGGAATTAAAATCTAAAGCTCTGGATCATCAGCATGACAGAAAGGCTGCATCTTGACTTTGTAGAGTTCAGGGCCAGTTTCCATTCCTGCACTAGTGAAAATTTCTTTAAGCAGAGGTTTTAGGTGGTTTAAATAACGTGTCAGAAGAGCAGAGTTGTATGCATGGATATGGACATGATTGATGAGTGGGTGGAGAATAACTATTACTTTGATGTTTAATATTACAGGCTAGCAGCAACCAGAGATGGATGTTTTCATTACATTTTCTGTCTTCAAAAGATGGTAAATTAAGGGTGGTCCTGGGAAGCAAGGTGCTTTTCAAAAAGTGCAGGGGAATAGCACTGAAATTGATGTATTAGTCATTCCTCTCTTTGTCCTCTGAAAAATAAAAATGCTGCATGCTGGATTATGGAACTCTGCTGATGGTGCCATTTGTCATGAAAAACTGTGCTTGCTTTCTGCATCACCTTTTTTAATAATTGATACCTATTCTAAGATCTAAACTCACAGTATTTGTGTACTGACAGAAAATAAAACCTCCAATAGAGATCCACAGATAATAAATTGACCATTTCTTATGCTTTTCCTGCCAATATTTTAAGCAGAATTTTTTAAGCAGAATCTGGAGAATTTTTTTAAGCAGATTCTGGAGAAAATGTTTATGAAAACTTTTAAAAGTGAGCATATCTGGAAACAGTAATTACAAGGATCATGTGATGCTACCATTTGGGAGCTTTACATGGTCTTATTAGTTCAAAACATCTGCATTGCTAAGGGAGAAATAGTGATTTTTTAAAAAAATAGATACAATAAAGGTAAGGAAAGAAGGAAGCTACTACTTAAAGTATCAGATTATCTAAGTTTTTCAAATATTTGTCAACCTAATTGCCAAGAGCAATTCTCTGTCCTAGCAAATATAGGTACATCATTGCTGTCTGTGCTCCCAGTTGTGAAACTGGAGACAAGAACCATTAGGTCCATCAATACACCAATGCTGTTCGTGTAAAGCCTCAGAGATGGTGAATTCCTCTGGGAATTCCTCTAACCAATGGGAGCAGTGACCAGGAGTCAGTTCTTGACTGCAGGATCACTTATTTGGTGCCAAGCTCTCTTATCAAACAAGGGATCTGTAAGCCTCTAAGCTGCAGTGTCCTTTTTTGCTAGACACAATCAATACCACACTCACAAACCCAGTGTCCTTCAAGAGCTGGAAAAGTCAAAGGCTTTTGATTTGAGCTGACGGGACCCTTTTCCCTTAGGAATTCTATAAGCAGAAGTACCTGACTTTAGAAAGCTATCCTAGATTTTTTTTTGTTGTTTCTAAGTTGTTTCATAGTCTATATAACTAAGTATTTATCTTTCATTTCTTCCTAAAAAGAACTTCTGCCAAATTTCAGCAGAGGTGGAAACCTTGAGTTCAGTTTATGGAGAAACTGAGCAACACCAATGCTGGCGCTGAGCTCTGGCAGAGATGTTCAGCTCTGTTTTGAAAGGGCCACCTCCAGGAGCAAGAGGCAAGTTCAACAACATAATATTTTCCAGTTTTCTCTGAGTGTTGATGATTTTCATCCTTTCAAGATTTATTTCTTAAAGCCAGAGAAGGAAATACCACCACCAAATGTCAGAACATTCTGTTTGCAGCCAGGTCTCCTTGGGTATGGCTGGCTTGCATTTTCCACATGGCAGCTAGCTCAGCTAAAGAGAGCTATTCTGACTATCCTAACAGTGGAATGGTTTTCAGCAAACACTTCAAAAATACCTAGAAAAGTACAAGGAGAGTGCATGGATTGCTAGCAGTTCTAAGTGCATATTAGAGGAATTTATATTAAAATTCTGTCGGCACATATTTGGATGAAGACTAAAATCCTCATTGAACTAAGCAGCAGAAAGTGCTGCATATTAGTTTTAGTTTAGTGGTAGGAATCTAGTGACCTTCCGCCTCAAAGGAAAAGTAATTTAAGTGTACCTACAGGAAGAAACTGCTAATACTGGTTCTTTTATCAAGGGACTAAACATCCATTTCTTAAATTTTAAGAATTAATGAGTATTTGTCCTGTTAATTTCCTTAGTCATCATACCTTCTCTCTGCTTGCTGCCTTCTACATAGATTTACATGGCAGACATTCACCAGTGAATAGATTTTGGATAGTCTCACTGATAGTGAAGTCCTATAACTACTCCCCTCTTTCATAAGGAAGCATCCACTTATTTCATCAGCCTGTAAAAATTAACTGCACAAACTTTACTCATTAAAAATAGTGGAATATCTCAATATATTATTTCCCAGAGATACTGGGTTTTTACTCTCTATATATTTTAAATATTAAAATGTTAAATTTATTTTTGTAGGGAACATACATGATGTGAAAGTATTTCTGTATTGGGCACATTAAAATCAATCTCTTCTCACTCAATGAAGTCATGTGTTGGCTGGTCTGCAATGCCTGCTGTTAAACATCTTTGTCTTTCTCTGCACAGACTTAGTGTCTCGAAAGTAAGAGAGGATTGACTTGTGATCCTTGAACATCTCTGAATTTCCATGCAACTGGTGGAGCAGTTTCCTTCTGATAGGAAAACTATTCCAGAGAACTTTACAAACCTTGGATGAGGACATTACTAATGGATGTGATTTCATATATCTTCCTATATCAGGTCTAGACAAGGTGTGCATATGTAATAACAGTGAAAGCACAAAAAAGTGCAGAAGCACTTACACTGGGATATTGGTGGAGAATGGCCCTTTTAACAGCAATAAATCAAAATCTTGCTGTAGTCTTAATTAACTACAAACCTTAATAAACTGTTAGGTCACACTGCCTTAGTATTGATTAGAAAACAAAGTAAATTAAGTATTAACCGCCCTTCCCCGCCCCCTGCCCATTTCACAAAACCAAAATTGCTGTATATTTTTCTTGCCTTTTCTTTTTGTTGTTGTTCCTATGATGTACTTAGCCATTTTCACATCTAGCAATCTTGCCACAACACAGAAGGGTGGAGTTTCCTACCTTCCAACATTTCTTTGCATGTGTTACTATTGCCAGCTGTGCTTTTTGCTGAAGAGAACATAAAGTGTCTGATGCTAAAGAGAATATTCAGAAACCTTTCTCAGAGTGTGCTTGCCAAAAGGCATTCAGCATTCCTGAGTCTGCTTGAGAAAAAGGCTAGTAGAGAGTTAAATTTCAGTAAATAGCTTCATATTTATGTTTAAGACACAAAATTTAAAATGTTTAACTGAACCATGATGTTTTTTTTCCCACATAGTCTGGAGGTCTTTGGACATTTTTCTAATCTTAGTTTCTTAAATGTCCAAGTATAAAACCATATTAGTATTCAGAAAGAATTTTTGAATCTTCATGCCTTATTTGCTAAGTGTGCATCCCACTTAGATTAAGACTTTGCTGGTCCTGGAGTAAAATCATTAAAGATTCATAAACCACCATTGCTTTTTCTCCTCCTTGAGAATGCACTGACACATTTTATGCAATTATTTGTCTCAAGTAGGTTTCTGAACTTTTAACCCCCTTTACATTCTCTTATGCCTACTTATATTAAGTCAAAAAATCTTCATTTAAAAGCATTTTAAAAAGCTAATATACAATTCATTTGAGTTCAGTGAAAGTAAAATTATGAAAAAAAGTACCCTGTCATGGAAAGGCTCATTGCTAATTAACTACATGGGTGGTTTCCTTTGAGGAATAATTTCTCTCAATTCTTTAATTTCCAGGTTAGACCTTTGAGTATAGGCTCATCTTTTGGAAAGATATCTCTAAAAGTGACAGCTGGATAATGTTGTCCTCCAAGGTGAAGTCTGCTATCACATCTCCTGCTCACACAGCTCCATGGCATGGGGATGCACAGGCACTTTAACCCACAAGGAGTTTAATTTTCTCGCCTTATTTTAGCTTGGCTTCAAAGAACACAAGACTTATGCTTCCTTTAGCACTCATCTAACCCAGTCCCTCCATTCTTTCTCATGATTTGTGCCAGGTCTGAAGTGAGGAGGAGTTGGAGGTTTGCAGGACTCCGAGGTCACCCAGGCCACTCCCAGCCCCGCCAGCCTGGCACCACCTCCTGCCAGGGCATGGCCCAAAGCACCAGACTCCAGACTGGCCCTTGGGTGCTCGTGGACCGGCCTGAGCAACCTGTGAGCCTGCCCCACCCTGTGGAGCTTCCTGGCACTCGGTGGAGCAGAACTGCTCACCATCCTGTCAGACCCATGGGCAGAGCCTTCTCCTTCCTCCTGGGTTTGTGCTCTAACTCAGCTGCAGGTGTAAAGGCCCAGAAGAAACAGATGAGAGCCATTATGGCAGAGTTTTGAACATTTTAATGCTGAAACACTTAGGAAAAAATTCAAATTTGTAGGTATACAAAGCTGGGAGAGTAACCAGCTTTCTTTCATCAGTTATCCTATGAGTAAGGAAATTCATCTTAGAAGTCTGTATAAAATGCTCTTGAATAACCAGTCTTGTTATTAAAACTTTCTTCAATGTGTTTATAGATTCCAAATTTGTACTTAATACAATTAAAACTGATGATAAAACCCTCACTGGCTCCAAGACTAGGCATTAATCCGAATACTCAATTATTCATTACTGGGAGAACACCTGCACAGGATTTTAGGTTATCAAACTCGCCTGCTTTTGATGCTTTGGTTTAAACTCAAGGTACACTGGAGCCTAAGTAGGATTGTGATATAAAATAGGAAGGCAATGTCTACATTGGAGAAGAAAGACATTCAATTTCTATTCTCAGTAAAAGCTAAATAGTCTTTGTTTAAGGTGAACTATAGATCACCTTGTGTTAACGGTATCTAAATCTTAAGCAAGACTTTTTTTAGGTTTTAGAAATACTTCTCAGCCACCTTCTTTTCTGCTGTTTGCTTTAATTAAAGAGCTAATGCATTACTGACATCAGAGATACCAGGAAACAAACATTTAGTCAAAAAGAACAAATGAAAATTTTAACCAAATTATTAAAAACATTTCAGGATGACTTGTTATGAAATTCCTTTTTCTATCAGAAAACAAGAACTGAATAATTTACCATGTGTCCATGCATTCAGAGCACAGGATCTGGAGTTGTAGCAGTCATCCTTAATGCTGAAAATTGGTATTTCTCTATATAACTCTTTAAAGAGAAAAAGAAAATCCTACATAATCTTTATTTTTTTTCTTTTTAATCATCCTTCATACTCATTAAGGTATAAAGCATCAGTTCAGTAGCTGAGGGTGGCAGTTTGCATTCAGGGATGGCCACAGCAGCTTATTCCATCCATGCCCTCCTGGAAGACAAGGGGCTGGAAACAGAGGGCACAGAGGTCATTGCTGATGACTCCACCAGCTTAATTTCTTTTATTTTTCCATAGCTTTCTAAACATTCTGTGCCATTTACATGATAATGTAATTATTTTTTGCAAATGTGGTAGGAACCTGAAAGGGGATTGTAGCCAGGTGGAGGCTGACCTCTTCTCCAAGGTTACAAAGGACAGGACAGGAGGAAATGTCCTCACATTGTGCCAAAGGAGGTTTAGATTGGATTCTAGGGAAAAATTTCTTCACTGAAAGATGGTCAGGCATTGCTGCCAGGGGAATGGTGGAATCACTGTTGTTAGAAGTGCTCAAAAACAATGGAGATGTGATGCTATAGACCTGCTTTAGTGCTGGACCACCTGGCAGTGTTAGGTTAAAGGTTGGACTCAATGATCTTAGAGGTCTTTTCCAACCCAAATGATTCTATGAGTCCAGGAAATGCCTGGCTGAAAATTGTCCCTTAACCACTCAACTTAAAAAAAATATTTCACAAAGAACTTTTTTTTCTTTTTTTTTTTTTTTTTTTTTCTTCAGACCTTTAGAAATGTGCAAGAAAACCTGAGGTTTGGCTCTTAATATCTTACAGATGTTGTCATTATACTTACTAAACCACATCGTTATTGTTGGAGCTCATGCTAGTATTGCAGGAGCTGCTAGACCACTTCAGTAAAGCAGGGGGAGAGAAGCTGGAATTAAACCCTCTGTTTCTGTTATGCCTGCAGTCATAACTACATACCTTCAGTGCACTCAGGGGACTAACAATAATAGCTTGCCAAATACACTTTTAATTCCTGGTGACTGAGCAGATAACCTAGAGGCCTTGCACTGATGTTTTCCTGCCATTCCTCTTTATATTTTAAGTGATCTGTTTTTCTGTCCAAGCTTTGTGTTGTTTGCATTAGTATTTTTTAAAGCCCTGGTTACAGAATAGTGATGAGAAGCAACTCAGTCCTCAAACTGTTCACAGCTGGAATTTTTTGTTAAGATGAGAGGCAGAGTAGGGAGAGAGCAGAAGACAGGGAAACCTGTGGAGTTTTAGCACTGACTTGCAGAGATCGGGTCTGGAGTCAAAATTAAATTCAAATAGTCTCTTTTGCTTTCTTGCACATCAATAGTCTATTTTTAACACCCAATATCTGTGGCTCAAAATTAGTTTAAATAGCCTAATCTTAATAGGATAGCTCTAAGTATTCATCTACATTGTCCAGGGATCACCTAAATTAGGTTGATTGGTAACTGCTTATAAATTGCAAATATGCATTGATCCTTTCTGCCCACCCTAGCTTTTAAGTGGAGTTCATGTTCAGGAAACTTCTTTACCATAAAGCCAATCCATATCTTGGGACTGCTGCAGTCAATACATAGACAGCACATGGTATGTGAAAACAGTTACAAACAAGTCAGATTTGTTTTCAGGAAAAAATACCAACTCTCCTGGTTGATAGACCACCTGTGCTGCTCACTTCTCAGGGCCCAGCTCATTTTCTCACAGGTTCAGCTCTCTATTGTCATTAGAATTGATAATAATTTTACTCTGAGATAAACATAATATGTAAATACATTCCTGCTTCCAAATCCATCAATGACAGTGTTTAGACTTCTCTGGGCAGGAGTGCAAAGCACTAGAATAAGCCCTGTCCCATAAAAATGGATCTTTAATAAACCAGTTCAACATCCACTCTGAATACCCCTGCTGGAAACAGTCACCACTGAGCTGAGGATCGTTGTTGTTATGACAGAGCTTGCTAAGATGTGACAGCAGAGGAGGGGACATTATTAGGGAAAAAACTCCTCAGGCCACCAGAGAAACAGGGTGTCTTGAGTCCTGCTGGGCTCTTTGTAAGAGTCAGGGTTCAGCAAATGCAATATCCTGGGGTCCTGAGGCTGGAGGGATGAGCTCTGTGCTAGCTCCCACAAGGAAGGGAAACTCCAGCTGGCTGGGAAATTGTTGGCATGAAGACAGGGATGTGGAAGGGAGGCTGTGAGTTTCTTCCCTAGGACATAGCTCCCCTTTTCTATTAGACTGTGGTACAGCTCCAAGCACTTTGAGCACTATTAACTCCTTCTTGCTGCCAGAAACAATACCAGGAGTGGTTCACCAACAGTGTGAAAGGAGGAATCCTGCATATAATAATAATACAGCACCAAGACATAGAAACAATATTTTCAATACCGAAATAATTAAAATATTTCTGTTCCATATTTATTTTTTCTATGTAACTATTCCTGCTTTGCCATTCTTGCTGCTTATGGAAGATTAGAGATTATGTGTTCTTGAACCATCACGGTTGATTTAAAAACTTGGAGACATGTTGTTAAAGAAATTAGGTGAAAATCTCATAAACCATCAGAATTGCACATCTTGAGGCACATGGAGCTCAGAGTCAATATTTCTGCTGGAACAAAGTTGAAGAGTACATTGCTGTTTTCATTTGGTCATACTGACTTTCCAAATTGTTGACATGCAGCGGTATGAAAAACATTCCTACTACTCTTTGTGTGAAATCAAAAGGTCTTTTTTCTCTCAGTTTATTTCTTAAATATTTTTTCCCCAAATTCATACTTCCAAGAAGTAATGAAATCAATTTTGTACACTCCAAAGCTGGTTTTGATGCTTTCTTGCAAGGGATCAATCAGTATTTAGTCTCCAGCTGTAGAATGTCCAGGTCTTGGATTCTTAGAGTTATCGGGCAGTTTGAACTTATTTGTACTTTTGCTTCAGAAGACTTAAAGAAGCAGATAGACTATAAAGAGGCATATTTATACATAAAAATGGCAAAATACACAACTTTCCTTTCTTTTATTTTCTCTTTTTATTTTTTTTTTTCATTTAGCTCTAAACACTACCTATGAAATGACTGTTTTATAGTGAAGGTGGTACCAAATGTGTAGTGGCATCCACACCCTTTCCTACCCCATGCCAACAAATCCTGTTTTATCAAGAGCAGGGTGAGGTATGGACCCACCTGGACCACATTCCCTTGACCAGAGCTGCTCAGACCTTGCTGGGACTTTGGTGCCACCTGAGCCTTGCTGTCACTGTCTGCTCGCCCCTGGCGTGGGCAAACCTCAGCTGATACACTGTGGGCAATGCTCAGGGGGCTTTTTCCTTTCAGTAATGTTGTTGTTCCTTCTGCAGAGCTCATCTGCCTCTTTGTAATCCCTCTTCACTGGTGCATGACTGACAGGAACAGTCATGAGGTCAGTTTTCCATTAATTTCCATTCATTTCTCAAAGTCTTTAGAAATCTGTGACCTGTTTGTGCCCTGAAAGCAAGCAGGGACACCCAGCTGTCCTCCCAAGGAAGAAGACAGGTAGGTTTTAGAGAGCTGAATGCTACAGGAAATGTTAGTGAGATTCACTGAAGCATTAGAAGTGTTTTGGCACAATATCCAGGATATTTGTATTGACCTGTGTAACACTGCTGCAAAAAAACTGCAGCTCCCACCATCCTCAGAAATACCTGATAACTCCTTTTTTCCCCTCCCCTCTAAATGCTTTAAGATATGTTCATTTAGATATTTTGTATCAGATATTCCTACCATCAGGGAGGCTGTAAATAGATTTCTGAAAACTGTAGCACTTTTAAATGTACATTTTCTCAATTCTTGGCAAAAAATAAATTGATTGAAAAGGCAGTCAGTAAAGCATTCCAGACTTCCATATTCAGAATTCAACAAAATGCTTAAAAACAATAATAAAATACACCAGAGAATAGTAGGCTAGTAAAAAGGGAAGGACTTCAGTAATGGAGTACTGCTTTTTCTTTCTTTTTTTTTTTTTTTAATAATTAATCAAAAGTTGCCATGTAAAAAATGTTTTATATTAGACTTTTATGACAATAGGGATTTTATCCTTGCTGGGATGACCATGACTGCTATTCACTGAAGTAGTAATATACTGCAGGAATACCCATGCACCCTACTGCTTGTGTATTTATTTCTCATGCATATTCCTATTTAGAGACCGAGAAAAACCTGTAAGAATTAAAGTATAAATCCTATCAGGAAAGAGGTTTTATGAGAGATGCAGAAAACTTAATAAAAATTTAAAAAGTCTGCTTACTAGTTTTAAAACCAGATGTGATAGGCCCCTATGAAATCATTTCCTACTGCTATCATGCTGATTAGCTGCACAGACTGTGTTACTGGTCTCTTGAACAGATGGTCTCTACTTCTCTTGCAAACTCCAGAGTTACTGGATAACAGAGGCATTTAATTTTGAACTCTTTTAGAAAAATTGTCCTGTTTTAGATTGACTTCTTGATGAAGAATCACATTTTTTTTACTACAGGGTAATATTTCCCCAAAGCTTAAATCCCTACCACTTTATTTCTGGAATGATTCACAGGTTTAGCCTCCAGCTTTTGCTGTGTTATGTTGGTCTGGCTCCCAGCTCCAAGGGCTTTATTTTCTCTCCAGTGCCTGCTACACTCCACCCATCTGCCTGTGTGATTGAAGAAAGGCAGCATTAAGCAATCTTTACTTACAACAACATCTTCCAGAAGAGCTCAGAGACTTTCAAATGCTGTGTTTGCTTGGGTAAGAAAACAACTACTGTTCCAATGGCTGTTTAGAGGACTTCTAGGTAAATATGAATAGTTGCATGAGCCAGCTTTATGACTATGGCCAGTCTTAGTCTGACACAATGCAGCAATCATGCACAGAATAAATACACAGCTCTTTCCCATCTGTCTTTATGTAGCATACAGCTTTGTCTGGCAGGGTGGATCGTGCAGATATAGATATAGATTTATACACATATATATATACACACACATAAGTATGTTTAAATGCTTCCAGTCAATAAAAGACAGAACTGTGACTACTATAATGCTGCAAATTGCACTGAACATTTTATAAACTCAGAATTTATGTTACTGTTTAGTTTTGTTTTGCTTTTCTGTCATGTGTTTTCTTAGAAAGACCTCGAGCTGACAATACATCAACCAAGTTCTAGGTTAGCAACTTTACTGCCTTATTTTATATTTCTAAAAATTATGTTGGAGAATTTAGTACCTGTGAAACTCTCATAGCTTCAGGGATAATTCAATACAAGGATCTATAGAGGCACAACTTGCACACACCATGACAGATGGATAAAGATGCTGCAACTCCATTTGTTTGGGAGGAGTTGCATAAGTCAAACCTGAGTACAAAAACTAAGTTTCTGGTAAACATACAGAAAGGCACAGCCCCATGTGGCTTTCAGGGCTTGTATGAGCATTCTTGCAGTTGTTCTACATGGGGAGTGATGCTTGGTCTCTTCCTCACAGACAAAATTCAGAGAAGCAGCTTTCTAGATGCAGGGACCTCAGCTGTCACAAGAAGATATAACTAATGTCTCTCCAAATGACTGCATAACCACTGCAGCCAAACCCCAGAGTTCCCTCACCCACCACCTTCACGTCAGCTGGCAGCAACTCTGCTTCTGTCCATGTCTTGGATGACAAAAATAAGTGGCAGATTGGACAGGCATATTATCTGCATGCCTGAGATCATCCAGCCTTCATAGATCTGACATAATGAAACATTAATTCATACACTATCATTTTTTTTCTGCAGTTGACATTAGATTGATCCTGAGTGTCTGTTCACATCTGCTTGAAGGATTTGTATTTTACACTTCTTGCTGAGCACATAATTAAATGTAAATTCCCCGACTCACCATGTACAAAAATGGCTTACAAAAAGGATTTTCTCTTTCTCTGTCATATAATTCAACAGAGCCAGATCTCTGCTTGCTCTTTCAGCTGATTTAGCACCCTCTCACTCAGGAGAGAAGACCAGGGAATATACCTTTCTTACCTAATTTTTATTACATTCTAAACCAGCCTCTTAGCATCCTCTCTGGGTTTAATTTTTGACTGAGATAAGCCATTTGAGACAGATCTGAAGATGAATTCCTATTGACCCAGAGCCCAGGGAGCCCTTAAGGAACATCTTGATCTTCATGATCTTCACTCTGCTGTCCTGCAAGTACTTCCCTCAGAAAGGGTGCTTAGGCAGTGATTGCAGGAGTTGCAACTTGTTTCACATATTCTTTCACTGAAATAAATGGCATGGCTCTATTGCATTTCTTTTCCATTTTGTTACCAATTTACAACTTTTTCCTGTAAATCTGGGAATTTTTTATTAGGTAAATGGGCGTGTCTGTTCTACAGTAGAGGATCTGTCTGGTTTGTAATTTGTGAGAAATTATATGGACTATTTGGAGGCTAAATTTTTAAAAAAAATTATTTAGAGAAGCTCAGGGAGTGGATGTGTGTGTTTGTTTTATCTGCAATGGCTCTCCTGTGCTCTTTGGCATCAGTGCTGCTCTCTGCTCCTCTCCACAGGGAAAGAATTTCAGTTGTAGAGAGATGACCTTATGAATTGCCATTAACACTTCCACATGTAAATTAGGACCTCTATCACAGGCATGCAGAGAAGCTGCTGCTCCATGAGAAATGCAGGCACACAAGTTACCAACAGCTCTGTCCAAATGTGAGCAGCTCCTTCCTACATCTTCTGCCAGGCCGAGCACATGGACATGCACATATCCACCTCTGAAAGAAAGGAAAATATTCCCGAGGAAGGTAATGGCAAAGTAAGTTATATTGCCAGAACATGTCATCTTCAACAAAAATCACATTTTCTAGTCCTCTCAAAGTACAAAGAGCTTTCCAACTGTGTGAAACTTATGATCTGAAAACTCCCGTAGAATGTCTAAATACAAAGAAATTTAATTTTTTTTTATAACTCTCGGGCACAAAAGTTTTTATTTTCTTTAAAATATTTCTTAATTTCCCCAGTCAATCTATGTGATTATCTCTTAATATTACAAAGTTTAGAAAATATATGGGCTTGCTCTACAATATTGTTTATGTTGTCTGGCACATAAATCAGTTGCTAGAGGGATCAGCTCTTTTTGAAATTATGTCAAGGCTGCAAGAAAATTAATAGCTATTTTTGAATATAGCTGTTCCTTCAGCTTGATCACATGATGTGGATTTATAACCATCCTGATTCTAAACATTTAAACATAAGCATTTTCAATACTGTCTAGAGGAGGGCCATGGATCTGCCTGCTCTGGGATTGATGAAATTATCTTTCTGATAAACAGCAGGCAGTTGGACTGCCAATAGTTACAAATAGTAATCACGGAACAAAATAATCTGGCTGTAGAAGAAAAATCCTTTATTTTGTAATAATAAATGAGAAAATATTGTATGTAATATTAAAATAAAGCCTTTTATGTAAAAAAAAAAAATTCTCTGGCATGTAAACTGCACTACATAAGAACAATTAAGAAACACATCCTTACTGCTTCAAATACTTTTTTTCTTTTCCAAGTGTCACTGCTGCATGGCAAGAGGACTGGCAGATCTTCTGACAATGCAGTACCTGATTCCTTCTCTCTCTGTTAGGGAGCCATTGGAGTGCCTTCACATGTTTTCTTCTGGGCAATTAACTCTCCTCTACCTTTTCTTGCTATGGGCTCTTTTAGAGCCCTGGCTTTGCTGCTTTGGAGTGTTTGACACCAAGGTCAGTGACTGAGACTGACTGCCTGAACCCAAGGGCTGGGAATGGAGCAGCCTTTACCCCAGTGAGGCTGTTGGACCCGGGTGGTTGTGGGGACAGCCTGAAGGAGATGCAGGAGCCCTGTGCTGCAAAGCATCCTTCACCCTGTGGGCGAGAGCCACTCCTGGGAGAGGAGGTTATGTCTGCTCCCTTGCGGAGCCTCCCAGGGCTCTGCGTGTTCCAGGCTCAGGGGCTGAATGTTTGCTCAATCCATTCTTGTGAAATTTTAAACTCTGGCTGCAAGAAGGCTTTTTACTTAATGTATATTTACACCAGGGAATAGTGCCTCTTTTCTTATGGAAAAAATCTTGCTGTATGAGAGGAAATGGTACCTATAAATTTAACATTCCTAACCTGTAAATCTTATCACAAATGGGCAAAAAGTTTCCATCATCCTCCTTTTTAAGTCCTTCAAAGCAGAAACAAACTTGTATTTAACATATATACAGTCACGAGCCCTGTGAGTTTGGCATTTCCTGGTGTTGTGCCAGTGGCAGAACCACAAATGTGCATGTAGCAACTCCTCTTACGGAAATCTCATTCACCCTCTGAGATCCAGAAATGTTTCCATTTAGGAAAAACAGATCATCAAGTGGTGTGGTGGCACTTACCACCACAAACGGAGATCTTTGATGAAATCACATGGATGGGTCTGTTCTGACTGTGCAGGATATAATTTGCCTGCTCCACAAATGGCAACAAAAGAAATCAGTGTCTCATGTCCTTGCGGCATGGTGTGTATCACATTGTTTATTTAAATATATCACATTGTTTATTTAAACAGATCAATGAATCTGGGGATCTATTTACAGCTTAATTCATGCTGGAAACTGAAAATGGAAGAGAAATAGCTCAGCAGTTGAACAGTAAAAATGCAAATTTTTGCTTTTTTTTTTTGCCTGCTTGAGGGATGTGGTTATGCATAAACATTTCCACGGGGACCCATGACTGTAGCTGGATGCCGTTTGCACTGGCAGCACTAGGCCCCTAATCTGTTTAACAGCTCAGTCTGAAACCTCTATCAGTACAACTCATCTAAAAAGATATTTCTCATGCACAATGCTTTTAAAGTAATTCTTTAAATTACTATTACTGTTCGGTTTTCCACAGAGCCTGTCAGAAGTCCTGCTTGGCCTCCATTTACAGTCCAGGAATTCAGGATCTCATGGCACGAGAAAAATCTGCAAAATCTTGTAGAATTCCCTGCATTCTGTGTGGTTTAATACTACAGAGTTTCTTTGAAACTCATCATTATATCACCTTCAGCTTCCAGGGTGTAGCTGACCCTCAGAGGTACAGCACTCCAAATGGGTAAGAGTCTTAAACTAATTTTGTCCATCTTAGAAGACACGTAAAAGTTAGAGATGGAATTTTAGGCAGAACAGGTTCTAATGAAGCTTGATTAAACCAGAAACATAATTTAGCAACACAAGTTGGTTTTGGTGAACAAACATATTAAAAAAATCAAAGAAATCACAGCGCTTCTTAGGTGACAATGAAAATGTAGCCTGTTTGTGAGCAATTCATAAATAGTCTTGATGATGTACTGTCACTGTTGAGTCAGGAATAGATGACAATATACATTGGCTTAAGTTCTGTAATTAAGCATGGGAAACACACCACTGGATTTCATTTCTAGTGGGAATTTACACAGCTGAGAAGAATAAGATCATCATCACTTTTTAAAGTGCCCGACCTACTTATTTCTTTAAGGTGTAGGTTTTTTTCTGTATCAGTAACTAGGCATAATGGACCAAACAAAAAAAGTTACCTCAATACTTCACTAGATTTTTGATGGGTAATTTCAGAAAGGCTTAGGATGCAATGGCTCCTTACCAGACTTTTGGGGACTGCCTTATGGTAGCAGTGCAGTTGATGAACTGTTCTACTTTTGCTTTTATTTTGTGAAAGTAACAGACACAAAGCATGGGGCACTCAGACAATAGTGTGGTATTAAAATTAGAGAAAACTACCAGGCAGTTTTCTAAGCTACCTTCAAGTGCTTCCTAAACCTTCATGCAGCTTTGTTAGCAAGTAGTCTCATCAAACAAACATCCAATAAACATCAAAACCAGTGAAAGCAAGGCAGTCACAGCTTATGCCCAGTAATGAACTGAATGAGTAGGGAAAATTGTCTGAGGCTAAGCACACTGGTCCTGAGCTGCTGTCCCACTCCACAGGGAGAACCTGGGAAATGCTGCTGCAGCCCCTCAGGGCTCCTGCTCACCTTCAGCCTGGCTTCTGGACTGTACTGGAGGAACTCTCTGTGCTCAGCTTTCTCCTTTGTCCGTGTGAGTTTGTTCCACGGAGATGCTCAGTGGTGAATCTCAAAACAGGAATAAACTGCTTCCCTTCCAAAAGGCAATCTGCCATGAGAGGTGTCTGCTGGAAGTGTGTGAGAGCACTTATCAGGGGATGCACCATGGAACCACAATACATCAGAAGCACAGGAGACTGAGAGGGAAAAGGAACACCTCTGTGTACACTAAACCAGTTACTTTATTACAATAAACCAGAGCTGCAGCAGAGCCGTGAGCTTTGTCAAATAAAGCACACAAGAGTTTCATCCTTGCTCTTCAGTGCACTTGTTTTAGTCACACTGGAAGTGACAGCACAGCCAGAGCCATGTTAAGAGCAAGCCAGAATTGAGCCTCGCTGAGCCAGCAGGAGATCAAACTCCCTGAGGGGTCAGAATGGCTGAGGGTCCTGTCCAGAACAAACACCCCTCTGAGACTCTGAGCTTCAGCTGCTCTGATGGATGTCTCAGCAAGCTGGCTGCTACCAGCCTTGTCAAACATATTTCTGCACCAATGCAGAAGAGCAAAAACAGCTCTCTCACTTGTTGTTAGATGCCCATGGCCAGAATATCCCTGTCCAGGTTAATAAGTCATTACTAATTTAGAAAAGCACAGCTCATATACTCTTTGCACACATCCTGCTGTGCAGTGGTGGCCAGGCCAGCAGGACATTCCCAAGCACCACCTGCAGGCCTGGCTCACAACCTGGCAGAGAAACACGGGTGGTCTCCAGACCCCAGTTGCACTCGTGCTGACTCTGCACGTCCAGCTGTACTTAGAGGGACTTGGAAATGTATAATGCTCTGTTAGTAAGTAAAGCCCCAATTTAAGCTAACTTGAAGCAGCTTTTAACTTTGCTAATGCAAATCTGCCGTTATGATCCTAAGTCTTTTTCCAAATACTTCTGCAGCTTTGGGTGCAATCCAGCACACACTGACTTATAAGAAAAAAAATCTGACTGTAGAAGGCCATTTCTGCTGACAGTCCTGTACCAGCTGCAAAGGCTGACCAACAGGGGAAGAGTCCAAAATCCAGCAGGGGCTTCCTTGACCAACCTAATGGCCCCTCTGTGCTTGCAAAGGCCTCCTGCACCCACCCTGAGCAGGGCACCAAGCTGTGCCAGGGGATGAGGTTCCACAGTTTTTCTTGAAGCACTGCTGTCACAGCTGAAGTGCTCCTCAGGTAGTTCTTCCTCTTCGAAAGGAACTTGATGTTTTGCACAACCACAGCCTCAGATTCCAGTTTCTATAGTAATATAAGTTGCCTACCTGTGAGCAGAGGAAAGATTGATCAAATTTGTAATGTTTTTACTCTTCTGCTTATCCAGAGCAGATGAGCCTCCAACAAAAATAATCTGCAGCCCAGAGGACCACTGGACTTGGCACTTGAGCTTCACTTCATAAGCATCTCTTTTGCCAGCTTGTCTGAGCTAGAAAGAGCAAACCTGGACATGACAGCTGAGGAGAACGAGAGCAGGAAGCACTAATGACTGTTGTTCACTTCCAGACTCCCTCTCAGCTGAGAGAACTGAGTAATGAGTTTTGACTAGAGCAACATTAATGCATTGTGGCTTTCCCTGTTCAGCAGCCCCACACTGGAGCAGAGTGTGGCAGGGGCTGGCTCTGCTGCTGCTCAGGTGGTTTCCCTTTGGGAAGATCTCTGTGCAGTTTGTTGAGTTCAGAAGTGGCAGCTCTGCAGAGCGGGCTGAGAAGGGCCAGCAGCACTTGGAGGCTGTCAGTGCAGGGACATGGTGACATGTGGGCAACGACTCCAGAGTGGCCCCAGGCTGGAGCCTCTCAATGTGAACATTGACAAGTTCCTGAGGTAAACCACTAAAGTGCCATTGGAACTTTATGTCACAAAAAGAGAGACAGTGACAGGGAGGAAACCTCACTTCAAGCTCTTCAGGAAGAGCCCAGGTGTGCAGGGGGACAGAGCCCTGCTCATTGCTGCTCCAGCCTCCCTGCTCTGGCCTAAGGTAAGGCTGCAGCAGCCCAAAATCAGCCTTTAATGAGCTCCGGGGGGCTTTGTGCCTCTTGCCAGCTCCTCATTAGTGAAGGGCTGCTCTACAAAAGGCAAACCCCGTCAGCCTGTGCAGGCAGAGTGCTGCTGGGTCTGTTGCTGATTTACAAAGCTCAGCTGTTCTGGGTTAAGCAATCACAGATGGGAACTTGTTGGGAGCTTCCTTCAAGTAAGCCCTAAAGTAAGTTACATCTTTATGGGAAAATGTTTAAAAATAAAACCATGTGAAGAAGCATGCAGGGGTACAGGCTGGAAGGGGAAAGAGCTCTGTTTTTATTTTGTTGTAGCTCACTGTCTGCATCTGGTAAACAGTAAGAGGATGAAGCAACTATTAAATGTGAAGTTACTGTTTCAGGGGTGAAGAAAATTGAGATTATTCCAAACTACTTTCAAAAATTTTTATTTATCTTAGGGTTTTTTCTGCTCCTTATGTGCAACAGAAGTATAGTTTTTTGCCTTTGTTTCTGTTTCTCCAGTTGTGAGAAATTATTATAGTAGGGACAGACAGTGGAAATAACAAAATCTGGAGTTATCATCACTCTCCTGTGACCATGAGTGTTTCAGAATTTGGTTTTCATCTCTGCTAGATTAGAGCAGATCCTTTATGATGATTCCAACCAGGAATCCTTTATGGTGATTCCAACAAGGTCATGGCTTTGAAGAAAATGTTTCCATACAAATGTAAATTTTTTTGACTACTAGGAAAATATTACATAGAAATGTGACTTGAGCACAGCTACACTGTCAGTAGGAAAGAATCTGTGATGCAGTCTATCATACATGAGCTGTATGTGAAGGACATAAATTCATACAGTTTGCTCTCACCCTGGTTCTGAGGGAGCAGTTAGTGATTTTTGCTGAGTCTTTAGTTAGGAAATGCAGTTAAAGTTTGCAGGGGAGTTGACAGAGACTTCTCAGGAATGATGGGCTCGTGGTTCATGGAAAATTGTTTAATGGTGGCAGACAAGTTGGAAAAGAAATGGCTTCTACTGGGGAGGCCCAGACCTTACCTTAGTATAGTCTGATTTCCCATCTTTCAGAGGGAAAAGGTCCATGAATATTAGCTCACAGTGTGAAAAAATTAATATTACCTACTTATAGCCTCTGTTCTTTTCCAATGTATTTTGCCCCAAGATTTGGAGTATTTTCACAATCAACAAGGGTAAAGGAAAAACATTTTGAGAAGTTGGCAGAAACATGCTAACAGTTTAGCAGGAAGCTGAACACTCTATTTCCATGGAAGTGTATAAACTGAGATCCTTTTATAAGCAGGAGGAAATGAAGCTTATGTTTTGTGGGTTTTAAAAATAAGTTACTGTATCTACCACATATTGCATTAAAATAAAAATTCAAGGAAGATAAAGTTACATATTCCCAAACTGGTACACTCAGTTTCATCTATAAATACACGTGAATGATACATTCATTGATTGGTAAATGGTATAATGTCCTCTTAGGTTTGTGTGGTTTAGTGGTCCCATTTTAAAATTCTAATTTTAATGAAGGTTCAGCCTTCAGAGATCTGCAAATCTGTGGAGAGGGGAAGCAGGGGCTGGGAGAATGTGAGAACAGAGGAACACAAATGCTTCAGCTGCTGGGCTGGGCTGCTCCTGGGCTCCACAGCATTCTCAGCAGCCTGAATGAATCCTGAAGAATGCAGATTTCTCCACATCTTTGGAAAATAAAGCAAAGAAAAAAAAAATCTTTGCATTTTAATTCAAGAATCAGTTCAGTGACTTTGATGCAGCAGTTCATTATTAATCAAATGCTATCTTTTGTCTAATTTTAAAAATTTATCATCATTTTTCTTTTTTTTATAGTATTAATATATTTTCTGGTTTAACTTATGTTCGTTTTGACGGTCATGACATATCAGTCAGTTTTTGGGACTACAATTTTTCCTTATTCTTAAACAGAAGTTCTACTTGTATTTTTCCTCAGTCATAAGTCCTTTCATCTGACCCCATGCCAGTTCTTTTAGCATTCTGGATGCACATTCCTTGTGTGAACACATACATTTCAGCCTTGGATGAATGTTGAATATGGTAATTTTAATTTCTGTAGTCACAGTTCATTAGCTGACCATCATCAGAATATTCTACTTTATCTTCTTTACAAAAAAATGTAGGCATATTTTACATTTAAGTTTTGGGCTTAAAGTTCTTTAAAATTTTTACCATCCTGCTGCTTAACAGTTCTGTTTAGTTTCCTTTTCCTGCTTATTTTATTTGCTATTTACTTGACTAATTCTTATAGAATGTGTTTTAAATGGAATTTGAAAATTCAAACTGAATTTATATTTTGACAAACTTCACTCTATTAATTAGGTCTTTGTCCATTGAAACCTGATTATTTTCCAGCTTTTTTTCTGAAATCTACTTTAAACAAGACTCATAACTGAAGCAGAGCAATCATTCTCTATTTGTCAAAAATCTACATTTATTATACAGAAATAGTAGACTATATTCCTTCTTTTGAAAATGAAAATCAATAGAATTTTATCAGAAGCAGGTGGCTCTAGAGAAGACATCTGGGAACTAAAAATTTTTTTATATGTAATTGGTAGATATAATTTCATGGAAATTAATTATAAATAGAAGAAATATTAGCAAACTTAGTATTTTAATCTTGTTGATTAAAGGCATTTAAGACTTTTACACATTGGAATAAAGATAAATTTTAATCTGCAGAGCTTTCCAAATACAATTTTGAAGCTTGTGAATCAGTCCTCTCAATACTCTAATGAGTTAAATTTCTAATTGTTCTTGCAAGTGTTTTCTAAAGGACTTTGTGAAAGGCAAAAAGAATTGCTGACATCACACTCAGAAATTGAGAGGTACAAAATAGGTTTAGATAAGCTGATGCTGTGTCAAGTTTTTCTGAGTACTCATTAAAAAAAAATAGCTCATCTGGATTTATGCATATAAACTCCAAAAGGTGATAATTTCGCCCTGCCATGTGATAAACACTTGGTATAAGAAACACTTATTATTTTTAAGCATAAATTATAAAAAAATATTTTATGCTTGAGAAATGAACTCAGCATTTGGATGCCAAATGACTCGCACCAAAATCCTTTCAGCTGAAAAGCTTTTATTCACTTTTATACCTGCAAGAGCCTGAAGAGAGAGGCAGTTTGAGGTTAGTGAATTCGCTGAGAAGTGAGACAGTTGTAAACAGAGACACCAAATGTTGTCTGTCTTTAGTGAAGATGCAGCTTCCTCTGGGCAGGGTTTGTGTGCATCTCCCAGATGCTGTCTGAGGCAGGAGTTCTGTCCCTGCATGACCTCTCAGGGTTCTGCTGAGCCTTACCAGTGGCCTCCAGACAAAGATGAGCATTCAAGCACTGGACCTTCCCTTTGGCACAGGGAGTGACCACAATAACTCCATGGAAAAGCAGCTCTTTAGCACCATTCAGACTCGGGAAGCCTTGTGCTCCTCTCACTGTGCCTGGGAGGACTGCCTGCTCCTCACTGAAACACACAGCAGGCAAAGGAAGGAAGCATTTCACACGGAATTATGTGTGTGCACAAACACCTGATATTCTCCTCAACAAGTTTGTGGTTTATAGCTCTGATAAACTGCTGGGGTAGATGGTAAAATACAAGAGGAAAATCTTTAGAAATAAAGTCTTCTAAAACAGGCCCAGTAGAAAAGTCAACAACTCGGATCTAGCTCAAGGCATCTGCCCAAAGTATGGAACAAAAAAGGGTACAGAAAGAAAAATTCTTGTTGAGACAGAGAAAGAGATATGTGAATTGCTTCTGTCCTTAGAAAGGCTTTTTCCTTCTCATGCCATGGCCCATGTCCTAACTCCATGGCATTTCTCACACTATACCTGAGGCAATGAGACACTCGCCTCTTCTGAGGCCTCTCAATATTACTACTTATTAATAAGTATTACTTACTAATACTCAGTATTAAGAAGTCTTAATTGCTTAATTGGACTTCAGCCCCAGTGCTGACATTCACTTTCTGTGAGCCTGCATTAAGGAGCAGTGGAGCTGAATCCAACTTCAGCAAAATATAAACTAATGGATATTACCTTCATTGGCACCACAGAGAGCTTTTTGCCTTTTTATTTTCATAAAATATGTGACATAGAAACATTGTCATGTTTATACTAGAGTGTCAAGCACTCTCCTGCTCTTTTACTTAGTATTGCATTGGTAAAGAGCATCCAAGATCATCCATTTCACTGACAGCTTTTCCACTTACACAGGAGTCTGCTACCATTTTACTTCAGGATTCATAGTCAATGTTTGTTATCCAAAATCTGATCTGCCAAGTTATTTTCTTTTTACTTAGATGTTTTCCTCCAATCTGCTGACCTCTACTCCTACATGTGGTTCTTCTGCACCATAAAGTGCACTGGAATCAGCAGGCAGTGCATCAGCTTTTACACAAAGATCTTTATTCCCTCCCAGCCCTTTTCTATTTTGGCATTTTCACATAGTGTTTGTGCTCCGACAGTTATGAAAGGTTAATCATTATGACAACATAGGTATCAAGCAAAAATATTAACCAGCCTATTGTCTGCTTATGCATTCACTAATTATACATAACATGGGACTTTTTACATAACATCTATACTTCACTAATCCCTGTCAGGCATTGCAGGGAGAGTGGAGAGAAAACCCTGTACAGAACAGTGGATTTCTTAAGGTTTAGGTTGACATGAGCTCAGTCATGGCACCTCAAAGGCTTCAGAGTTTGCCCATCTTTTAGAGGTAGAGGGTCAGAGGTGATGATAAATTTTGAAACTTTATACATTATTTTTGTTTTTTCAAAGCAGCCTGGACAATTTGTAGCATGCTGGGGTTATGGAGCACTGCTGGACTGTGCTGGCAGCCAGTTCGAGTTGGTTACTCCTGTCCAGTGGAGATCCAGGCATCTGCACTGGGAAAAAATGGCACAAGTGCTTTGTTCAGGTACAGCCAAGGCAACGTGTTTAGAGCTGATGAGATCTAGGGACTTAAAGACAGATTGGCTTAATCATGAGTTTAATGACTCAGAGTACCAAGGTGATGGGTAATCCATCTCTCAAAAAGAGTGGTCTGGGAGCAGATTGTAAATCAACCAGGATAAAATTAGTTGTGAAGCAAGAAAGTAACTATCTTCAGGTGACACTGTGACATTGATGCCTGGGGCAAAGATGGAGGAACAACAAAACCTGCAGCCTGGTGATTTCTGTAGAGGTACATAGATCCATTATGTGCAGCAGTTTCTGATCTGCTATGAGTAAAGATCTTTAAGTAGATAGTGTGGATCATGGAGATTACTGAGTCAGCAGATCAGTAGAAGAAGCTGCAGGCCTAAAGAAAGAGGGAACTATAAAAAGAGTGCTGGTATGCAGCACACAAAAACATGCAGTGATTAAAATAAGGGCAGAAATCTGTCTAACAAGCATTCTTGTCACTGAGGAGCAAACACAACCATCTTTCTGGAAGGTTTCTTCAGCATAAATATTGCATCTAACTAGAGCAGGAATAGCCAAGAACAGTAAGATACAACAAAAATGTGTGACAGAGGCGTGAGCCTGCCCTGTGAAGGAGAGTGGCTCAGGTAGCCTATGAGTGGTTAATGACAGAGGTGTTCCTACTCAGAGGAAGCCCAGGGAAGCCTGGCACTGGTGCCATCCTGGATGCTTGTTTATCCATATGGAAGAGTGTGTGTGTGTGTGTGTGACACTGGGGATGCTCCAGGGAGCTGCAGTGCTGATTGTCCCCTGGGAATCCCTGCCTGGCCTGGATTCAGATGCCTTCAGTACACATGTGCAGACTTGCTGTGGTTTGGCCAAGAACAACAATGTGATGCTCTGAAAGCAAATTCTGCTTGAGAGACAACTTTATGGTTAAAATAAGGAATTAGGTTTAAAGCAAAAAGAAACTCTTAAACCTCCAAGGGCTGTGTAAAGATGTGCTGAAGGACAAAGGAAAAGTAAATTGAGTCTTCTGGCATAATATTCTCTAGGCAACCTATCTTGCTGCAGTTTGGTGATAGTATTATAACTGTGTCTGTGTAGCCATTTTGAGTATCTGGAAGCATAAAATAATAGAAGCAGGAATAAATAACCCATTAACTGATTGTCAGATGCTCTGCTGGTTTGTTGTTTTTTTTTTTTTTCCAATGGTTGGCAAGTAGGTACAATTACATTATTATTATTATTCTGTGATCTTTTAATTTTGATTTAATTCTTGCTTTAAAAGAAATTCTTCCTACACAGGAGCATTCTAAAAAAATAGCAGACTATCTATACTATTTACCTTTTCTTTGGTTTAGTTTGGATTTACTCCCTGCACTAATAACATTGCCAATCAGATATGTGTAACAGCACCTTCTAGGCTTAGCTCGCCCAAAACTGAAAACATTTCACACTGAGACAAAAACAGCCTGCTTTAGGTTAAGATTGCTACAAAATAGATTTAAAAAACTTGCTTTTCTGCTAAAGGTCTGTAATTCTTCTTTGTCACAGCTCTTATCTCCTTTTCCACCTTGTCTTCTCTGTCTTTAAAAGAGAACTTTTCTTTCGTAGAAAACTTTATTGGTTCTTCTGTTTCTTCCAGTTAATTATTATCATGATGGTTTTCAGTAGATTATGTATCTATTAAAACACTGTAGAGAGACTTGGTCTTTCCTGTTATGCTTTAGGAACTATTTAAACATGCAAACTGGATTTGTTTGAAGTGAAATGTCACTGAAATAGCTAAAAATGTATTCTTGATATTCTGTGAGATGTCTCACCACCTTGTCCAGGTCTGCAATAGTTTAGGCCAGTGCTGAGCTATATGAATTAGTTCTTTTTTCATGTTTTGGGAACTGTATAATCTTAGGCTACTCTGAGCTGCCACTGAAGTAGGCAGACAGTAAGACTGGAATGACTGAAGAAATCAAATTCCATCCAGAGAGACCGTGACAGGCTTGAGAGAAGGGCAAATCTCATGAAATTCAATAAGGGGAATTGTCTTTAAATTGAAGGAGGGTGGATTTAGATTCAATATTAGGAAGAAATTCTACCCTGTGGGGGTGATGAGGCCCTGGCACAGGACTCTGTCCAGAGAAACTGTGGGTGCCCCATCCCTGGAAATGTTCAAGGCCAGGCTGGGCAGGGCTCTGAGCAGCCTGGGATGGTGGAAGGTGTCCATGCTCATGGCAGGGGGGCTGGAACAAGAGGATCCTTAAGGTGCCTTCCAACAGAGACCATTCTAGAATTCTGTGATTTCCAGACAAACTGGAGCCATGCTGTGGGTATTTTCTGAATTAAATCAGCTTTAAAAGTTAATGGCCCATTAAGATTCTGTGAAGTCAGACTGTAGGATGTCATAAGAAGACACAACTATTGAGATGTCCATGCTAACTAATTAAATATATTAATAAAAATATAAACAGTCCCCCAGTCAGTATTATATCTGCTCAGTGATTTTTTTATTTCTCTCCTGGGGAAATTGCTCAGGGAGCACATCTGGTTTTAGAGAGAAAAGTAAGACCTAAAGAGGGAGGATGTGACAGCTGAGGTGGACTTGGTCTTTATTAAGTAGTGGGCAACTGCTAGTAACTACTGCATTGTTATTGCTTCGAAGTATTAAAAGGCATTTGCAAAAAGTTAAAAATGCAATAATAAAACAAGATAGTGTTTTTGATAGTTTTGTTTAACAAACAGAAGGAAAAGAGAATTTTGAAACATGGAGGAACAACAAGGGAAGATAGTGCATCATATCTGGACAATGAGAAAGAAGAAGTCAGGGTGAAAAGGAAAACAAAAGGTAAGAAACAGGGATTTTATAGTAATTTGTGTTCAGCTTGTCTGCATTAATCCTAGCAGAAAATCCCAGGAGCAATTTTTTCCCACAGATTAATATAAATCCTTATTTCAAACGGCTTCATTTTTCAGAGCCTTATGTTTTGTTAAACTATCTTTTTTTATTGGCTATATAGCAAATATTGCTTTCTCTAAAAGCCTACAGCATTAGCTGGAGTAATGAAAGCTGGTTCCAAATAGTGTAATCCTCCTTTTGCAATCCATGACGCAGGAGAAGGAATGTGCCACAAGGGAGTCAGTGCAGGTCTGGGGTGCACCAGGTGTGGTGGGAAAGAGCAGGAGAAAAATGTGAGTTTGGCTGCCATGGTTATATCAGCACCTGATGACCATGGCAACATTTGGTATTGCACTGAAATAGAAGTGTGCAGGAGTAGTTTTCAAGTTTGACATTCAGTAAAAACTTACTGGCTGGTTCACATTTCACAACTCAGTCTGTGATCCATCCCTTAAAAGAGGAACCTGATTTACCAAAGGGCTTGAGTATGAAAAAATTGTGATTTGTCTATGTCTGATTTTATTGTCATGTATTCCAAAGATCATAGAATTTTTTTAAACGACTGTTGTTGTTTGCTCTGGGATTTCAGAACTTCCCACACAGTAAAAGAGACGTTGAAATGGCTAAACTAATGAATTGAATTATTAAGCTAGAACTATGTCAGATTCCTTCCAAACAAAGAAGTGTTTATTGACAAAGTTTTATAATGTCTAGAGCAAAGGTTTACAATAATTTCAAGGGCACGTAATATGTCTTGCAAACACCTACAAGTTTCTTCTGTCTGAAGTGTGTTTTGATAGAATAGGAAATCAGGGCTGCTCTACCCCAGCTCCTCGCTATTGGCTGATATTTAAACCTATACTTAGTTAATCAGCATATCTAAACTGAATACCAGTGGCTCCACTAAATTATATAATCACCCCGAATTTACTCCTTGCTCCCATAGTTACTTTCTTGCAGTATCTGTGTCCATTTTGAGTGATATTTGGAAGCCCACAAAGTGAACATGAGGACTGGATATCTCACCAAAATTGTGCTCATCATGACTATAATGTTACCATTAAGGCCCAAAATCCTAATATAAGGGCCCCTAAATAGTAATATTAGCATTATAATGTATTAACATTACATTAAAAATACTGTATTTATGGTTCCACAGTCCCCATTTTGATATAAGCTAAAATACTCTTGGGCATGGTAGCTTTGATCTCTGTCCATGTAGCTTAGCAATTGGATACAGACTTTTGACCAGTCAAAACACAACAGTCTTACTTTTAAGGGTAGAGAACAGACTCCAAGTGAGCTCCTTCCAGGAGCAGTTAATGCTAAAATCATAAAACTGTGTGAGCTTTGCAGCAGAACACACATAAAGGTATATCAGGGGGTGTTTTACACAAGAAACAAATCATATCACACACAATATATTTTTGAAAGTAGGTTAAATGCTTTATACATTCACAAAAAAAAAGACCAAATGTGAAAATAGCATAAATGCAGTGTATGTGGTGATGAGTTTTAACACATAAATGAAATCAGACGAGTAAGTAGTTTGGCAAAAATCTCTGAAAGCTTCTAAGATGAACCAGAAGGATGATTCTGTGCCAGTTTGAAATTGACATATATTTCTACACAGCTATTTCTTTGATGCATATAGAAAGCCATATTTGACACCTTATTTAAGATTCCACTCTGTATGAAACAACTTTGTACTAAGTGGAAAATGGCTTAAAGTGCACACTTGACTTTTCTATTGGAACAACGATTTCAGCAGATGGTTGCAATTTTGTCACATGTTCCAGTGATTTCCATAACCCAAAGGCAGCTGAGGAACCATTCCACAGTTCAACATTCTTTGAAAACAATGTGAGCCCTTCCACAGATTTGGGATAACAATCAAAATTTTATTTAAATGTGAACTATGTTCATATTTCATTGATTTTAGATCCATCCTTTTTTTTTTTCCCCAACACCAATCATAGAACTCAAACTATAGAGCAAATTTCCTTTCTTGCAGCTCACTTCTCCCAGTTAGGTATTGTCATATCTTTTTGCCTTGCTGTCAATAATTTCTGAGATGTTTTTAGATACAGTTATAAAGTCCATTGAATTCCTCAGGAAAATGCTTGAATTCAGGAGAGCTGTTGAACAAGTGATGCAAACAGAACAGTAACACTAAATTTGGATGCGCCCAGTCTTGGAGTAAACACTGGGGCTTCTAAGGTCATTAATTTTATATGTGGAAACCCATGGAATTGAAGACACCCATGTCTCCTGTGAAATTTTGAACTGTAAAATCCTGTCTAGCAGAACAGCTCTAACAAATTGTTTCCTGTAAAACCTTGGATCACAATTCTATTAACATAAATCCTTGGACTTGCAGCAATGTTGTTCACCAGTCTCTCTGCTGTGAGAGATCATAATGGAAATCCTCTTTTTCCCCACCATGCAGATGAGGAAATGTCCTTCTTTAAGGCTATTATGCAGCAGGATATGGAATAGGCTAGGGCAGCATATGCTTTTTCAACCTTTCTAGGAATTTTCTGCTTTAACAATCTCCTCTATTTACAAGAAAACAATTTAATTATTTTTTTCAAATTTGAAGTCAGTAAGAAGGAATGAGTAAAAGAAATGTTTGAACGATCACTTTCCAGAAGAAAAAACATGAAAAGTACAAGGGGAAAAAAAGTTTGAAAAAGTTGTAAAAGTTTTTTATTTACACATAATTTAATTTTTTTTAAAGTTTCTTATGTTCCTGGATTTTGCTTTCTCTCAACAAAAGAAGGTAGAAATTCTTCCTATGAAAAATTACAGGAATGACACAAACCCCATTCTTATTATAGGAAGGGTTTGCATTTCTATTTTAATGTGTTTGAAAGTGAGGAAAACAAATGAGCACATACCTGGTCATAAAATATTGTCATTACCAGGAATGCTGTCCACTGATGGCAACACACTCCCCTAAAAAATGTCTCATGTACTTCTCAGAGAGGTGTTGTCCACTGATTTCCAATGATGGTTGATCCTTGGCTGCTGCTGACTTTTTCTGCCTACTTTAGCCTTGGTCACAATGTGACTTCATACAAAATCCAGTGAGGGTACTATGGAGAGCTTTCTTTCTCATAGTTGACGAAACATCAAAGGAATGACTGGATTTATTCTGCTGAGGTGGTGAAAGCTGCCTGAAAATTTCTCGGCACATATAGGAATAATTTATTTTTTTCCAGTTTACATGTGAGCTATTTGCATGGTACTGCATATTCATTTAGCTGTCATCACTGTGGGTGGGTTTCCATTTTCCACTCTATGTCTGAGCAGTGATTTGGTAGAAAACAGTTCCTACAGGAACGTAGGAAAAATTGATCTATAGTAGTATAAAACCAGGCAAGGTGGAAAAGGGTTTTACCTACAGGTATTGATATTTCATTGCACACTTCAATCCCTGTTGAGCAATTGCTCGTAAAAAGAAAATGCTTTGGTTAAGCTGGCAAAGATTAGAAATGCCACATATTACACACCCCAGATAGCATTCCTGGCCTGCAATGTGGGTGCCCAATAAATAATAAATATGACACAGTAAATAGATGGCAGAAAAATCAGCGATGTGAAGATCCTCTATCCTGAAATGGAAACAAAATAGAATTTTATAGTAAGAGATGGCAATATGACAACAGAAGCATTGAAATAATACTTTTTTTCTGAAGGTTCAAGATCTTACATTTTAGAGGTCCAGAAGATTGCAGGAAAAAAGTTTCTATTTTTCATGTGGGTTTTGGATTGTTATGTTGTTTGGAATAGGTGTCCCAAATAACACAAAATATTATTTGCTAAAGATGTATGTGGCCAACAGAGCTCTTCAGGATATTTTCATTCCTTTCACAATGCCCTCACTTCTCTGCAAGCCTTCTATATAAACACCTTGCTGTTTGGAAAAACATTTATTTTTGTATTCTGTATTTTTTACTTAATGCTACTTGTGTGGCTGAAAATCTTCTCTGAACAAAGCAAATTACAAAGTGTCATTGGAATGGCCAAATTCCATGAAGAAGGTCCCCAAATCACAGACTTAGAATAACCACAAAATGAATACTAAAAAATTGCAGAAAAGTATTCCTTTTTCTATTCTATTCTAGAATAAGCACTACTGTGCTAAGCAAAGGTGGGAAGCAGAGGAATGTAGAAGATTCATCCTGCCATCAAATAGTTCCAGCCTTAATGTTAAACCTGTTCCACAAACACTTTGCTTTGTTAAAAAAGATTTTTCTTCTCTGCTTGTGATTCAGAGTAGCATAAAGTTGAAAAGTTATCTTGTTGGGGTAAACCTCATAATTGGGAATAAACAGCTGGGGATTGGCGAGCTCAATTACTTGTGTTCGCTCACCTACAATCCTCATAAAGAAAGCCAAGAGGAGCATTTGCAAACATTTACTGCTCTTTCTGCAGCCTAAAGACTTTCTCTCTGGGTGAATTTGATCTCTCTTAGAAAATTTTACCAATCTAATATTGGTGAGTACAGAGAAAGGTGTATGAGAACAAAAATATCTCTCATAATTCTCTTATAGAAAATATCAGGAAACCTTGCATGTATTACACTCCATTTCAGAAATATGTTAGAACAGTAACCATAAAAGTCAATGGCATTTTTGTTTTTTCAGGGAAATACAAGTTTCAAATTCAGCTGTGTAGGTGGTACTGGCCTCTCTTTGGCTCGGTAGGTTTGAAAAATGCAAGCTATGCACTGTGAAGATTTGTCATGTTGAACATTTATTTTGATATCATTTTGTCTTGTAATCTTAACCCAGAATTGTTTCATGTTACACACCTATGAGCAGTTTTCAGACATACCATAATTACTTTCAGGTAATTTTGGGATTATTTGAGCAAAACCAGTCCACTGGCCCAAGGCAGGAGGCATTGAAAGCTGTGCTCTGGAAGTGGGGGACCCCAGCATCCTGCAGATGTAGCAACTCCAACATCCACCTCACCCAGCAAAAGGTGGGCATCCAAAAACTCTGAGGGGTCTCTGCTTTCCTTGGCAATGCTGAGATTAATTTAACTTACATGATGGATTTAATTATGAGAGAAGAGAAAGATCCAAAGAGTAGTTTTGAGTTTGATTCTGAGGGATCCAAACAAGTAACAAAACAATTTCTTCCTATACCTAATTTGAAAGACTATGCCATCAGATCTAGATTAGCCTGAAATAATGATGGAGCTTCATGCTGACATTGTCTGTACCCATTTCAGAAGAAACTGTGCACTCATAAACTCCCGAGGCTTGTGAGCTCTGACAAGATAAAATTGATTTATTCAGGAGTAGAGGGAAAGAGGCGAGTTAGAGAAAAGCTGTCCCTCACTGAGAGCAGCATAAGCCCAGAGAAAATAATACATATCAAAAGCCAGGGGAAGATAGAGAATAACTTGGCAAGATCCAAGATAGACCCTGATTTATTATACAGATAATGTTCTTTGGCAAATTACAGCACGATGATGAAGAAATTTTCCAGGTTGGGACATAATTTTATACCAATTTTTCAATTTGTTTAATTTTGAGTTTGGCATAGGAACATCAGAAGGAGGACACTATTTGAAGGAGCTCCATTTTGTGTGTGCTTTGCATCTAAAAAAATGTATTATTATTTTTATGAGCTGTTATATGCTTGCATATTTCCCCTATCAAACTTTATTTTAATTATTTGTCTGTCTCAGTAAGCTTTTCTTAGCACATTTGCAAGAATATGCCAATTTCTTCCAAAGCAGCTGATGAGAAAAACTAACTTAACCTAGAAATAATGGGGTTATTTTTACTACTATTTCAATGGTCCAGTCTTCATTCCAGTCTTATTGTGAAATATATAATCAGGAAGGTGTATTTTGACTGCTCTTCTGAAGCTGAGTAGAGAATAATTAAAGCAAATAGCAATTAACCTGTGTCAGGGAAGGCGTCACAATGTAAGTGCTGCTTCAGGAAAATTTCTGTTGTAAAATCAAAAGGAAAGACAAGGAGAAAAATAGTATTTGAGGCAAGCTGCCAGTCAAATTATGTTCAGTATGGTTGATTTATGTTCCTTCATCTTCCTAGTCAGAGTTGTGATCTTGAGGAACATATTAGGAGCTTGCAAGGAGCTATAAATATAGAGGATAAAAAACGAAATAAAGACAACATTGAAATTTAGGATTAGAAAAATGAAACATATATATATGTGTATATATATATATACACATTTACTGAAAATGAAAACAAGACTTATGTAATTAGGCTTAGTTCTGTTATTTATAAAATATGCTTTTATGCTTTTTAGTGACTAAATTGCTGAATACACTGAGGCATGTCAGTAAAAGCTTTAAAATGGCTATACAGGGTAAAACCGAAGTCCATAGTATGCTGTCTCAAGCAATGAGTAAAAGCTGATGCTTCAGACAGACCAAAGTTTTCTTTTTTTTTTCCCTGTTCTTAAATACATTTGTCTTTATTTTTCTATTCTTTGAGCTGATATTCTCATGGACTGCATATTACTCTGCAAGATGAAGTCTGCTGTAATTTATAACATATCATGTTATATGTGAAATGATGATTTATCTTTCCCTCATCTAGATCATTTCACATTTATTTTGTTGAATTGTATCTGCCATTTAAATGACCAGTTGCCCATCTCAAAGGTTTTTTTCTGTCTTTCAACTCTTTCATCCTTCTCATTTGGCAAGGGAGATTTTGAGAGCCTTTTGAAAGCCAGATATATTACATTAAGTGCATCTTCTTTATTACAGTCTTTTTGTCTCCTTCAAAAAAAACAAGGAATAAAGATTCATTTATGTTTTAGTTTATCTGTTTCAATTTTTCTTGTACTTTCAAATTATTTTTAAAGTATCGATATCAAATTTACTGTCTTGTAATTCTGTGCCCTTCTCAGGACACTCATTTATCATATTTTATGTTCCTCAGCCCTCAAGTACCAAGGTGGTTTTATTAGGTAGAGCTCATGAAACAGAGCCAGGTCAATTATTGCATCACAGATAAACTTTAGAATGGCTGGAGATGGTCCTGTCAGGTCTGCCTCTTGCCTAGACTGATTTTCCTGATGCTTATGTTGATATGTTCCTAACTATCCTTAGATATTCTTATCTACTTTATACTCCACAGAATGAGAACCAAACTGTGCTATGAAGTTAGACCCTCTCATACTCTTCAGGGGACCTCTACCCTCTGCTCATTTGACTGTACATTTTGCTGCTAATGCCAATGGATTTAAGTTGCAAAATTCCAGAATTTAGTTTTCCAACTCAATGGCTGAAGAATAGAAGCAACAGGAAAATCACTTTTACGGACAGAGGTGTAAAGTGCTGTTTCCATTTGTCTTTCTGCTTGGTATGAAAAAAATTGTCTGCACCCCCAAGCAGAATACTGCAGAAAGTCTAGTATTGAAAAACCATACAACTTCTCCATATAAAAACATGGACTCTTAAGAAATTCTGGAATAGCTGGCAAGAAGAGTCCCCATCTTTCATTCATCTGCCTTACTTGAGCAGTAACAGAAGGTTCATAAGAGAGATCTGATCCAGCAGAATCTGTCACTGTACTTCCTTTAATCAAGAAAACCCTTCTGTACATCTTGGCAAACACAAGAGTTTTCCAAGAACTCAGAAAATATTCAGAATGCTGTGCTGACTGCATGAAGTATTACAAAGGGCTCTAGTTGACATAAAAAAAATATTATTGTTCAGCAGCAGGGACCATGAGCTACTTAGCTGTAATGTCACACTATCAGGTTTAAGGCAAAAGGAACAACTATAATGTTTAGTAGAAAAAGATAAAAATCCCTCAGAGAATAAAACAGTAATTTGAGTTTCTGTTGCAGGATGAGCCAGACATTGTAGCAGCAGCCAAGCCCCTGCCTTGACTGAGACATGGGCTGGTGGCATGCACGGCTTGGAAAGCTGGTGAAAGCTGGAGTCTGGAGCCAAAGCACGCTGGAGAATGACTGGAGGTTAATTTCTGTTGGTGTTGAAGGCTGCATCTGTCCTGAATCCTTTGCTTGTCATGACTCTCCTCCGCTCAAGCAGACTGGAAAGAGATAAAGGTGAAAAGACATTTTACTAGGGAGATAAATACTGCTGGGATCTCTAACATCACAAAATAATATACCTTCCCAAATGCAGACTGGAGAACAGGTATTGTCAAAATGGTCCAGTTAATGCAGCTTGTTACAGGTGAAAGACTTCAGCATTTCCAAAGCAAAATGTATTTTCATTCTGCCATGAATTTTAGTGAAGACATTAATTTGAAATTGATAGGAGCTCACACATTAATTTTGCTTAAATATTAACAAATAGTAGGTTTTGTTTTCAAAAGGCCAGGCTTTTAGATAGCAATAGAAACAGTCAATAAAAGAAAGTGGAATAGAGAGGTTATTTTTAAAACAAAGGCAAAAATTGTCTGAAAACTGTATCTGAGGGATATGTGAAAAATTAGAAGGTGAGAAATTTTTTGACAAATAACCCCCTCTTGTAGAGCAGAAAAGAGCAAGCAGGAAAAAAAAAGCTGAATCTTGAAGATTCAGGCAAAGCAACAGATGAAGGGGAAGACGTGAGGAAGTGAAAGTTGCCAGACTTTGCAGAGGAAATTAAGAACACACTGCAAACCTTGGATAGCAAAATGAAAGAGCAACGGAAGATGGGAGATTTAAGGCAATGCAGGATATCCTGCAGGATATGGGCACAGTGTGCTCTCAGTAGGAACATGAATGGAGTTTAGGGGAGTACAGACAGGAGAGCTAATGCAAGAGGGTATTAGTGAGAAAGTGTGACAGGGGGCTGGCAGGCAGATACAAGGACCTCCAGACACTCCCACTGAGGGATTTACTATTCCACCCCACAGTGATGAACAGCCTGGCACAGAATGCTGCAAGGCTCTGAACAGGATTTTAGTCATCCCTTCAGGTGTGGGTGTAAGGGGCAGACAGTACCTTTTAGCTGCATAACGTGACAGTGACTGAAGCATGGAAGGAGATGGGGAAATCAGTGCAAGACAAAATTAGGTAATGACTGCTCCAGGCAGGGGCAGGGAAACAAAGGGGGACAGAGACAGAAATGAAGATCCAGAAGGGAGAGGGCTTGAAAAGCAACACTGAGAATGTGAGAGCAGTCCAACAATGCCCTCAGTCTCTAAGAGCTCAGTGTGGTTAACTGTGTGGTAGCTGGATTTTAGGTAAGGCTGGGAAATGAGGCTGTGCTGGTGCTGGGAGCTGAGATCTGGGTGAGGCTGGGCAGTGACCCTGGGCTGCTTTGGGACAGCTGTGCTGACACCATTCCCTGCACAAGGAGCTGCACACAGTGACCACTCAGGGCAGGAAATTATTCTAGGATGGAGTGCGAGCTCTCCTTTCCCACATATTAAAAACCTGCACTCATCCTCCCACCACACAACACCTTTAAATGTGTATCCCCATGGCCCAGATGGTCACAGACAGGTGGTAACAGGCAGCAGCCAGTATGGGATCTAAAAGGTAATGTAAAAATTATACATGAAATATTTATATACATTTTATATAAATGTAAATATGTGTAAAGTCTTATCTAAAAGGTAATGAGGGAAGTCCAGTGCTGAATCTCATACAAACATTCACCCACTAAGATGGAGTGCTAATGTTTATAGTCACTAATGGTGAAAGCAGGTTTTTTGGGCTAGAGAAACACTAATCTATTACATTTGTTTATTTAATATGGATATTGTGTGGCAAGAAAATATGTAAGAGTTACAGTAGCAAGTTTACCAATTATCTTTACAATAATCTGTGGATTTCAATCTATTTGTCATTTCCCATTCTGTATTCAGCAGAACACAATCATTTTCATCAGCATTTTGAGTGCTACAATACACCACCAAGACTGGAGAAAAATGGGGATATAAAAGTAATCTCTGCAACAGGTAGGGGTGTTTACATATAGATAGCATGTTTAGTTTGATAAATGCTTCTTCATGTAGTCAGATAGTTTTCTAAATATCTGATATCAAGAAAACACACAGAAGGTGCCAAGTTCCATTTCTGTTTTCTAGATAGAGCAAAATGAACTGAATTTATAAATGCCACTGGTCTGCCACTCACTGGCCAGCATTAAATTCTGAAAATTGTGAAGAAGGACAGTAAAAGAGAGGCTATTTCATTTTAATAGAGAAGTGACGGTTCTGTGAACTTTCTTTGTAATTTCTCATATCAGCTTGCCAAGCAGCATGAGTGAAAATTGCAATTGGGAAAAGAGGCCAACATGGTGAATTTAGTGACAATTTGTTGTTTTCTGTTTTTCTAGCCACCTTCCTTGAAAAAAAAAGGGAACTCTGAAAGGAAAAAATGTTGAATGCAAAATAGAATTGAAAAAAAAACTTATTACAAATTAACTCTCTTGGCTTACCCTGCCAAGAAACAAAACAAAACAAAATGGGGGGTGGGGGGGTTGTGGTGTAGATTTCTTTGTTCTTTGCTTTCTTTGCATTTTTTGCAATAACCACAATTAAATAGGAAAATAAATAGGCTATTCTTCTAAAAGCAAACCTATAAATACGTATATAAAAGTTAGCATGATACCAAACCCCAGACACCTGAATTTACCATTGCATTTTGCATTTTTTTTTTCTGGTACAGCTTAATATTGTTCTAGGTAAGAGGAAAAAAAAAAAAAAGACAACACCAAATATCATATAGAACATATAAAATAGTATTTCAAGATTGTTTTCAAAGCACAGTGTTGAGAAATGGTGGGCAGATAGAGCACTGGGTTTGACTCCCTGTAAATGCCTCTGCCGTGGCAGGGATGGGGCAGCAGGAGCCCAGGAGGGAGCTCAGCTTGCCCTTGGCCAGCAGAGTCCCCAGCTCCTGCAGCTCCTGCAGCTCCTGCAGCTCCTGCAGCTCCTGCA